>JANEYF010005179.1:40000-223942 GCA_029963845.1 Rhamnusium bicolor | reverse complement strand
TCGAGTACAATCGATTGGCACTGCCAAAAGAATTTTTTTGAGCAAAAAAAATTTTTAATTTCTAATAATTTTTTCGTCCTCCAGCAACTGACATTTTGATGGTCACTGGATATCTCTTTAAACGCCGTTCACAGAAATGACGTCACTGACGGCAGTGTTGCCACTGTCAGTTCGTCACAATTCTATTTTAAATTAGTACACAACTGGTAATATGCCGTTTGAATTAAATTCTAAAAATGAAACAAAATTAAAAATAATCGTTTTATAAAGAAGCATCTACTTTAACGAACGGAAAAACAGATTTGTTTACTTAATATGTGGATACAGAACATCAGCTGGCCACAAGGTCGATACACTTCTGTTCCGTGAATCGATCGAAGTCTAAGTCTTAAATTATTAATTGCTATCTCATTTGCAGTAGAATTATTTTTTGCCCATTTTAGTAAAATGTTAGTAAAATCATAAATAAATTCTGATAACAAAAACTTATACTCCTTTATAAATAAATAAATTAAACCATAAGAAATTCTAATATTGAAACAAATAAAAAAAATTGGCTTTCTGTACATACCTAATTGAAAAAAAATCTCTTCTACATCTAAATAAACCATAATACCCAGGTACACAGCAGAAATAAATCACTAATAATAATCAAAAATTAAAAACACACTAATAACCGTTAAATAATATTGGTTTCCGAGAATTTCACTAATCACTAATAAAAATATTACACTTACAATGTCTTCCCACGGACGAAATATTCATTGATATCACTGCACTGCACTAAACACTTGAACTACAATTTAAAATTAATAAACAATAACATATAACAATCGACGAATTGGCATTAACACTCCACGCACAAACACAGCAAAACAACTATTGACTGTGATACGATACCCCAAATTCATGGGCCAATCTTCTTGTACTTGTACCAGGATTTTCTTCAGCCGCCTCCAGAAGTTCTGGATCTAGAATCCTATTTGTAACTAGTCGTCCAGGATTGTCATTTGGAGGCATAAAACTTCTAAAATCTCGTAATTGTTGAACAGTTTCTACGAATGTATTTTCAGGTGGGGTTTCGTCAAGATAGCGTTCCACGTAAGGCCGTTTGTCTAGTACTTTCATCGCCTCGAAAATATGCCTTTAACATATTCACCCACTCAGCATTAAAATAATTATTCACCATTGTTATCACTACTTTTCATCGAAGGGATAAATTATAAATAATACATAACGGTAACACTATAACTGAAAAACTTTGATTCATCCAAATATGTGTTGTTCAGTTGTTTGCGGTCGGCGGCGTTTTGGTCGTGTTGATTTGGGAAACGTAGATGTCTGTCATTCGGAGTTGTATTATCTTGAGAGCAGAACCGGATTGAGTAAATCGTACCAACTTTTTGATAAAAAATTCTACTGGAGATCAGAAATTTGTACTAGAATGCTCATTTGGAAGCGTTCTTTTATAAAATAATAAAAAAAAAACAATATGAACCGAGACCCACTCTCGCGAAACTAACTTGGAAGAAAACGTATTGTTTCCTGTAAAACATTTTTAACGGTTGAACTTAATTATTCTGGTGACAAGCAGAATACAATTTTGTTACAGAAGGGACAAAGGCCGGCAGAACATCCAAAAAAAAAGACATAGCAGAAAGAAATGTTTTAAGAATAGTCTATCTTTTTCTAAAATAATTTCGTAATCAAAACGAGTATTTCTGCGCTACGAACGCCTTGAAACATGTTTACTAAAAATTAATGTTGATTACTGATTGATTGAATACAAATTTCCTGTTCTTCCGTGATTGGTTAAACTAAACTGTTTGCTTACATTTAGAGTACGAAAAAGTGACAAGGCAATGACAAGTGAAAGATGTTACTTTTAAGACGAGCATTAGTTGTTCATTTGTTTATTGAAATACCGCATAGAGGAATAAATTATGAAAATGTACTAGACTTTTGAAAGAGGTGCCGATGTACTAAAATTATTAAACTGTACTGAATCTAGAACAATTGTACTATAAATCAGTGGCAGCACTAATAGACCGGACGAAAACATAAAACTGAGCGTGATGTTCACGTGATTAGATCGGACCACGGAACGCTTCGTTTTCCTATTGGTCTACCAGCAATGAAGTCGAGGTAGACGAACCCCGCCTATTTTACAGAATTGTAATCAGCCATGTCGTGTATAAGCGCGAGCAGTTATTTGGTTTATTTAATTTGTATTTGTCCATCGTAATTGCTACTATTTTGTGTCAGAATTCTTTAAAATACGATACAAAATGTCTAGTACCGACACTGCAGATGAAATGAGAAATAATATTGATTTAAGTCCACCTAGAAAATGGTTTAATGTTATTGTAATTCTAAATCCGGTCCTGTCCTGTTCCAAGATGCGTGTATGTCTTTTATTCACTATAGCGGTTTACGAAAATAATTGGAGTGGCCAATTCACTCTCGCTGTCGTTATTCTTACAGCATTAGATAGACAGAATAATAACTGCAAATCGTTCAGAGTGAATTTACGTAAACGTCTTATTCTTGGAAATAATTATACTATTGTATTGACATTAGGTATTAGGTAAATCGAGGATGTTTGGTTTCGATTTTTTAAGTCCGTTATTTGTACTCTTTGTGCTTTTATTTCAGTTTTGCGATATTTTAAGAGTACCTAAAAATACTTTTTGTTATTAGAATAGTTCTTGTCAAAACTTAGATTTTGTTTACAAATAAAGTTAGGTAATTGTTTTTATTTAGTGAATGAACCGTGTTACTGATTTGAACTCGTTTTTCATACGAATATGCTTAATGGGTGTATGTGATAAGAATCTCCTGCCGTCTGTGAAATGTGTAATGTGAATTATGAATTGGTTGGTAATGTAATGTACGTAAAAGATGTCAGTGTAACTCGCCCATTGACCTATTAGGTTAATGAACCAGCCAAACATATGACTGTAAGAAAACGATTTATTTATTATTAAATTACAGGATTACTTCAAATTATTATAATGGCATGGTAAGTAACTACTACTTGTTAAAAAATAATAGTTCTTTTATAAACTTTGAAAAAACGAAATCAAAATTGTCAGTAGCATTTTATAAGTTTACTGTTCATCGGAAAATTTGGTTTTAGTTGTATGTTCCATACGAAACACTTGAAAGAAAGGTTAATTCTTGCAAGAAAAAGGCAAACTTGTACATTTCTTACATTAAAAGGTATTTTAAAATTATTTCAAATGGAGCAATTAATCGCATAAGTAGGTAATTATTTCTTTCAAAATTATTATGTTCGGAAACGAACTTACTGGCTAGGTGATAAATTGCATATGAAATGCGGCAACACTGTTTGAAGTCAATGCAATATATCAGATTAAATGAGGAATGTTTCTAGTAATCAGCAGTTCCAAAACAATTTCATCTTATTTTTTTGAAAGTCGATAACTCAAATTTACGTGGGAATTAAGAGAAAAAAATGTGTCAGTGGGTTTCTACAGATGTCAAGAATCGGTGGTTTAAATATAACTACGCACTTAAGACTCATCCTGTATAGAACAGTAGTTTAAGTCCCAAAAAAGGTGAGAACTAAACATTACAGAATGCCATAAATAAATAACATAGACAATGATCTAGTATGTTTATTTCCTCCGATAGGGAGTCCGTCAATCGGGAAATAAGTGTCATTAGGATCGATGTAATTAGCAAAAAGTCTTTCTTTTTCTTTCTTGGGACATACTACCACACGAATAATTCTTCATTATCTAAATAATCCAGATAGCTATCCAGTATGTTACTAGAAAAATAAACCTCTGCGCTTGTGACTTTACGTCAAAACATCAGTCAGAGGGTGCATTTTGACAACTAATATGAGACACAAAAATAATATGTTTCCCTAGCGTTTTGGAAAACGATTCTGTTTCCTTTTTCAAAGTTATTCATCTTTTTTTGGAATATGTCAAGCGTGCAACTTGACACACATATTTTTTGTTTATGTAATATCCATAGATACTTGTATAAAAAAAAACAAAAAAACACTCTCTGACGTAAAGTCATAAGCGCAGAGGTTTATTTTTTTCACTAACATACTGGGTAACTAACTCTATTTTTTAAAACAAATTAGGTATCATTTTCTTGGTAAAAGTTTAAAATATTAAATGAAATGAAATACAATAACATAAAACTTTTACAAAAACTTCACTGATAGGTGAAGATGTATGTTACATCTTTTTAAACAATTATTTTCCCGACTATTTGCCAAACGCTAAAACTTGAATTATAAAAAGATAACATGCACACTATGTTCAGGACGACTGACTCGATAATGTTATTTTTAATTCTAACTACTGTTCAGTAAAACCAAAAATAAATAAAACAAAAGTACTCACCAGTTCGATAATCAAGGGTTATATCCCGAGTGCATCAAGTTTAATCGGTTAAACTGTGTACGTCACATAATTATAAAAATTTTGCTTAGCAAATGACTTGAGTGTATAATAATTTGATAAAATTCTATCTAAAATTATTATACACGAAAGCATTTGCTCAAAAGCAAAATTTTAAAAATTGTGTGATGTATACAAGGGATTAAAATTGATGCACGAGCGATATATGTAAAGATTATTTCCGGAATAGAAATCGTTATAGACAATAAAATGCACAGTTTTTATTTTATTAGAGTTTATTTTCGTATTAATGCATTATGCCACAATGTAAAAATTACATTCTGATTTTTTTGTTCTTGAAGTTTATTTTAATTTTACTAACAAGGATCTATATGTTCACATTAATTGTTTAGAATTAACTTTTTGGTATTTATGTACTTTAATAAAAAAATTTCATTAAAACATGCATATAATTTTTGCCCCTTGGACAATTTTCTGGCGGCGCCTACGCCATATTCGTTTTTTCACTTGAAGTAAAAGCCACTTTGTTACTTTCCATTGACATTGAACACCGAATAATTATTATCAACACAAGATCACCAAACTGGTAATATCAACAATGTATCTATCATCGGTCACTGGCATAATTACACAGGTGGAGATGATTTTTGCTGCTTAAAATGGTTTTGTCATTGATTTCAATCGGTTAAATTAATACAAAGTCGTATTAATAAATCAAAAGTGGGTAGATACGGTTTGTACCCATCAACGTTTAAGATTTTTTCTCGAAATCTAGCGTACGATTTTTATTTTGGAATTATTATCGTTAATATATTGAGCTCTATCATGGGTTTCTTCTTCAGTTTATTTCTTAATCACCCAGTAATTGAATTTCTTAATTTCATAAACTTATATAAGATATATGATATGGGTATGTACTATTAATTTTATTATTATTTTTTAGAATGTCTTCAACCGAAATTAAAAATGTTATTGGTCTCCTATGCAAACAGTTAAATTTATTACATAATACAAATATTAAACCAGAGCATTTCAGATTAGCAAAATTTGATATGAATGAAGACAATGTGGTAAGTAGATAACAAAAATATATGTTGCTTACTATGTCACGTTCTTTGGTTGCTTATTATATAATAAAAAATATGTACTGAGACTTATCGAGGCAGTTATAGTTCTATCAATCTAGGGAAAAAACACCTCTTACCTAAAAATCATTACTATAGTGATGCTCATCTGCGGCCACAGTCATAGGCGCAGAGAACTTCAACTAAACTAAAACCAAAAAGAGATGCGAGTTGAATGACACCTAAAAATATAAAACTGTTTTGTTATATCTAACTGAAAAACTTCCCATTTCATTCAGCATATTTCAGCATTACTACATCTGAACGTTATTTATGTGCACTGGCGGTTCTTCTGTAGGGTCATTTGGTCTATAACCTCCCACATACGAATAAAAAAACAGAGCTATTCATTTTCTGAAGTTTAAAAATATATAATATATTACATATTTTTAATATTCTTAAAAAATATATTAAAGTTTCTAGTTCATTCTATGCACAATACTATTCAAATATCTAGATCGCAGGATTTCGTATCCCCCCCCCCCCCCCCCCGAGCACCGAGCCTCTACATTCATATTCATTACATTATTCATTTATAGAATTAAAAAATCTTGGGTCAATCCACAACTTGTCCTCAAAGCTAGGTACGGACCGAATTTACAACGAATTAAAGTGAAATAGACTTATGCGCGAATCGTCAGAAAGCAAAAGAGACAGAAAACAGTGGCGGGGACAATGTCCCTGATGCATTTTACGGAAACGGTAACGCACGAAGTTCACTAAGTTCAGTAGAGCAGTGAGCAGTCTTAATGCTGACTAGATACGCGTTGGTCGGTAAATTCTGTCGCGTTGTTTTTAATGTTTTTATTTGTGAACATTTTATTAGTAAATCTCTACTTGTCGTGAAATTAAGTAAAACAGTATTTTTGGTGTTTACTATTAAATATGGGTGTTGTACAGAATATATTATTAAAACTGAAAGATGGACATAAGTTGGGTTATGAATAAAGTACAAGTAGTTTTTGTGTTTAGATACGTTTTAGACGGTGTTGTATGTGAGAGATTTTGGAAATTTATTCAGCCTCAAGGAACGACATCGCAGCATTTGACAGATGTAATTTTAAAAGAGTTAGAATATCTGAAAACTAATGAAAGTCCTGAAAAATTGATAGCACAAAGTTATGATGGAGCTTCAGTAATGAGTGGTGCTTTTGGAGGTGTACAAGCCAAAATTAAAATAAGTTATCCTTCAGCAAATTTTATTCATTGTTACGCTCATCAACTAAATTTAATTTTACAAAAAACATCAAGTCGGGATAAAGGCATAAAAATTTTTTTGCTAATTTACATAGCTTTTCTTCATTCTTTGGAAAATCTCCAAAAAGAACAGCCGTGTTAGATAATGTTGTTAAGGTGAGATTACCTAAAGCGGCTCCAACACGATGGAATTTTAATACAAAGTGCATAGAGACTGTTTATACCTATCGAACAGAATTATTAGATTGTTTAGAAAAAATCGTTGATAATGAATCAGAAAACAACACTCTAAACCAAGCTATTGGTTTAAAAAACTACTTACAAAATGAACATTTTCTTTACTGCTTAAATTTTTTTCATTTAGTTATACCTCATTGTGATATATTGTTCAATCAATTACCGAAATGTAATATCGATGTCATAACAGTATTGGCGTTTTTAATAGTAAAATTGAAGACATCAGAAATAAAATTTTGAATAACTATTTGGAGGAGACATCCATGCAGTCTGCCCAGAGATGTAAAACGGAAGAGTCAAAAAGGAGAATTTCATTAGAAGTTTGTGATATAATTACATCTGAGATCAACAGGTTTGGCTTCAGTAATCATTTAGCAGTGTCTCAGTTATTTCACGCAGATCGATTTAAAGATTATAAAAAAAGCTTTCCTCAAGATATGTTTAAATTAGTTAAAACGGAGTATCCAGTCATAAATCATTTGAAACTTAAAACTGAATTAGAAGTATTATATAGCCGAGAAGATTTTTCCAATAGTGAAGGTGCAGTTGCTTTGTTACAGCTTTTTATTAACAATAATTTGTGCAATACTTTTTCTGAAATTGTCAAGCTGTTAATAATCTTCTGTACTCTCCCTATGATTACCGTCGAAAGTGAACGTTGTTTTTCCACCTTAAAAAGAGTAAAGACATTTTTAAGAAATACCATGGGTCAGGAAAGGTTATCTTATTTAGCTATACTTACCATAGAAAGGGCATTAATAAAGAAGATATAAGACTTTAATGAAAAAATAATTGACCACTTTGCATCTCAAGAAGACCGGAGGATCGACTTGGAATTTAAATCACTTTAAAAGGTAGGTAATACTGTAAACTTTTCTAATTGACCTCCCTATCTCTTGGCCCACGAACCGCCACTGTTTATGTGCCTAAGGAAGGAACATTAAAGTGCATGTTTCTAACGTATTGTAGTAGGCCAGCGATTTCACCGAAGGGAATACATGAAATAAATAACAATGAATAATAACACCCGTTATCGTTATTTTTAAAATATGTGACAACGCTGCATCACCTATTCGTATTTTGGCTTTTTGTCTTTGTTTAACTTGTTCAAAATAACAATATGTACTCCATTGTGCAATTCTACTTGGTGTCATTTTTCGACACTACTTGAATACTGTAACGTCGCCCCAGTTAGGTAATTCGGGCGGGCTTTTATTAACGATCAATTTTAGTAATTGTGCTAGTTTAGTGTATAGGATAGGCAACAGGCATCAGTTTTCCTGTGTTATGCTAACTGTATTGTGTTGAATGTGAATAAGTGGGAGTGCAAATTAATTGTCATATTTTATCGATTATAAACTTAATGAGAGTGTGTTTTAGCGATTTTATAGTGAATTCGTTTTTACCAAAAAATGGAAGATATTCAATTTCTCGATCGATAAATGAGAAAAAAATGAGAATGTGAGTAATTTAAAACAAATTAGGTATCCTTTTCTTGATAAAAGTTCTATTAAAATATGGAATGAAATGAAAATATAACAACGCTAAAATTTTTTTGTTAATTATATTATTTTCTAACTTATCACAGATAAGTGTAATACATATCTTTTTAAACAATTATTTTCCCGGCTATTTGCCAAAACGCTGATACTTGGATTATAATAAAGATAATATGCACATTATGTTCAGTACGACTGACTAAATAATTTTATTTTTAATTCAAACTACTCTGTTCAGTAAAACCAAAAACAAATAAAACAATTCATTCCATATTTTAATAGAACACTATTAAAATATAGAATGAAAGTCGATGGAAATTTACAAGTACATTACTAACGAGTTCGTTTACCTTCGATCAAAACGAAATTATGGGCAAACAGCTGGTTGTTTTTTTTTTAATCTTCAAAGATTGTTTTAACCTCTAGGGCCATATGCAAGTTGTTGAAAATATCAAGTACATTACTAACTAATTTGTTTACCTTCGGTCAAAACGAAATTATGGACAAATACCTGTTTGGGGTTAAATTTTTTAAATCTTTAAAGGGCTGTTTGAACCCCTGGAACCTTTTGCGAATCATGGAAATTTACAGGTTCATTACGAACAAATTTGTTTATCTTCGGTCAAAACAAAATTATGGACAAATAGCTGGTTGCGGTTAAATTTCTTTTTAATCTTTAAAGGGCTGTTTTAACTCCTGGGACCCTTTGCAAGTGGATGGAAATTTACAGATACATTACTAGCGAGTTTGTTTACTTTCAGTCAAAACGAAATTATGCATAAATTGCTGGTTGGAAAGTTATATTTTTAAAAAATCTCTAAAGGACTGTTTTAACCCCTGAGAACCTTTGCAAGTTGATGACAATTTACAGGGACATTATCATCGAGTTTGTTTACCTTCGATTCAAACGAAATTATGGACAAATAGCTATTTGGGAAGTTAGATTTTTTTAAATCTAAGGGCCGTTTTAACCCGTGGGATCTTTTGCAAATCGATGAAAATTTATATGTGTAAAACATATGTCACAAGTAATCATTTCTAAAAATTAAAATTACTCCAGATATATAAATATTTAATTGATTCAAGGGTTGATTTGAACCCCTAGGACCCTCTGCAAGTCAATAAAAATGTATACGCCCCTTACATAAGTCACAAGTAACAATGCGTGAGAATTAAAATGTATGCATTTAAATAACTCTGGAGTTATATAGATTTATTCGCCTCAAGGATTAATTTCATCCCCCAGGACCCATTGCAATTTATAGCATATAACATGTCACAAGTAATCATACCTCAAATTTAAAGTGTATGCATTTAAAGTAGGTACTCCAGAATTATAAATATTTATTCGTTTCGAGGGTTAATTTCAACCTCTAGAATCCTTTGCAAGTCGATAAAAATTTATACACTCCTTACGTATGTCACATGTCGAGGGCATCATATCAGAAGGGCTTATAATCATAGCACTTTTATTGACGTTTACGCCCTTATGATATGATGCCCTCGAAATCATTTCTCCAAATTAAAATGTGTGCATTTAAAGCAGCCCAGACATAAAAATATCTATTCGTTTCGGGGGTCCCTCATATCTTATCAACGACAAAATGGTAAATTTCTATACATTAATTCTTCTTTACCCTTAACATAATGATTAGTAAAATTGTACTCTTAGAGGGGTCAAGTTATTCTTGGAGATAAAAACGTCAATTTTGATACATAAGTTTTGATTTACAACTGGCTATTGTACTTTGGCACGAGCGCCAGATAATATGTCAACATGTCTTCCTTACAGTTAGTGGCGCTATTTGAAGAAGGCAAAAACTATGCCTAAACTTTCTTTTTCAAATGTGTTATGTAATTTATTCACTCGTTCTCCTAATTTACTAGCTCAAAAACGATCACGATTTACTATTATCGTTATTATTTTGAGATCTCTGTAATTTTGTGATATTTTATGCAATTTTAAAAACAGATATTATTTTATTTTCGACAATAATTTTTCACATACATTTTTTGTGTAGGTAGATAAACTCTGGAGGATTCTTAGTTTGCTTACAACGAAAGATGGCAATACAGATATAGAAACGGTGAAAAAATATATGGGTTCGATAAATTATTCGAGTCCATTCTTTTATTCTCTGCCAGAAGATTTTTCAACTGGAAGTAGGGAATTACTTCTTGCAATTTGTTTTATTATTGCAAGAGATCTGCAAAATTTAATAAAAGAAGAAATAAAAAAATCTCCGTTCGGTGATTCTGGTAGTTTAATTGATGATAATGATATTTCAATTGTACATAAAATTCAAGTTCCCAATATTTCTAGTGAGAAGGATTTTAGCAACTTTTTGATGTGGATAAAGGGAAAAATACAACAAAACCAGAAAATGACAATGGAATACGAGGCACAAAGTGCAAAAATATACGACAAGGTAGTTTTGTTTTTTTTTGTATTATATACATGATCCGCCACTTAAAACTCCCTAGGCAGTAACTTTTTGTTTAAAGAGATCGTTTACGTATTTGGTATTAAGTGGTAGGTAAATCAAAACTCTTTTCAGGGAATTACTGAAAATACAGTTGAAAATACGCTGACTGTTACATCATTGTTCAGATGTTAAATTACTTAACAAATATCAAAATAAAACAAAAGACAATAACAATGATGTCAGAGTCAACAACGTTTTTGATTGTATTTGTAACTCCTACATGTTATAATATTTATATTTATTGTTCCTAAAGAACCAAAGGAAAATATGAAGTGTTATATATTGTTGAAATCAGAAAGATAATCTCTATCGAATAGTACAATAATATACAGAATGTTTCATTTGAGAAAAATAAAGTTATGTTCGCTCCTTGCTAATTAAGAAATGAACTTAAATTTTTTAGTCTCAGCAAAAACTGAGGGAAACTCCACAGCTCTTTCCAATATATTTTTTTTAACTTTCAAATAACTTTTCTATATTGATTTAAAATATGGAGACGTTATATTGATCACACTGCACATCTAGTAAAATTTGATAATTTCACTAATTTATTATTTTGATTTTAGTTAAATAATACCCTTAACGTAAACACACTTGATAAATTAAGTTTAAATGAAGTTGTGGCGTTGAGTGACAAGAAATACTGTAAAGAATTTTTAGAAAAAAGTTCTTTTATTATGAACTTACTTGATTGCTATCAACAGTGGACTAGAAAGGAAAAAAATATTCTGGAAATGGATGGTAAGGTTTCGAAATATTTATTGAAGTGGTACTCAAAGCAATTTAAAATATAGATCACCACTAAATCTAGTCGATGTTTAATATGATTTAATTTGCATTTGTGAAATTGGGTAAACCTTTCTGTAAGTAGATAGTTTTAAAGCAGGCCCGATTCAACCCGGTTGTGCGGGACATGAAGGTGCCAGGTTCAAAAGGCATTTAATTTTTTTAGTTGATTTATTATATTCTTGGCAATTAAAACATACACACACACACACACACACACACACACACACACACACTATATATATATATATATATATATATATATATATATATATATATATATATATATATATATATATATATATATATATATATATATATATATATATATATATATATATATATATATATATAATAAATAAAAAAAATAAAATATATATATATATATTATATATACATATATATATATATATATATGTATATGTATATGTATACATACATGGTTGGTATGCTTCCACCGTGTACACGGACACCGTTAATAAAAGAGTCAATAGAGTGTGACCATACTTTCTATCGGATTATCGTGTACCCAATGGAAGTAAACCAACTGGTATGTACAAAAATAGTTTCAGTAAACTATATAAATTTTATATTTTCGTGTAGATGCTTTATAATATTGGATAATTAGTGCCTATTTATTATATTTCCTCGGAATATAGGTTATATTATCTCTATCATTGTTCTTCCAAACTCTATAGATAAAAATATTAACAGAGTTGTATTGTATTGAGAGCGGAAATGCTCAACGTAAATACTTGAAGCAATAGTTTACTAATAAAATATATTTTCAGGTCACGGTGCTTGCTGAAAGAGAGAAAAAATATTTTTAGTAATTAAATTAGGTAAACCAATAATACAGTGTTGTTTGGAGATTGTTTATAAGAATGATAGAACACGCAGAACGCATCATATATTAATATAATTTGCTTTAATTAAATTTGCATGTGTTTAGATAAAATACATATTGTATAAATATAACTTGTTTTACTTGAACACAATTCAACAGCTTTTAGTTTTTATTTTAATGTAATTATAAAATAATTGTTGATACCTAGGTACTCATTACATCTAGAGTGTCACTTTAATTAATATCTCCTATTCGTTCTCATATAAAATGATCCAAAGAAGAAAAATAGAACACTAATTCAAATTGTTTAAAGGTTTTTTCAACCAAGGCCGTACAAAGAGAGTAGTGATATCTCAAATATGAGAGTATAACATTGTTCCCATCTTACGCTACATAAATGTATCCTGCATTTCCTTTTCAACTTGCCCAATGTTGGTTTAGATAGTTCTTAAAATAATAACTAAATCGAAGCGGGACAAAACGAGTGGCCTGTGTACAACCTGAACTTTCAGTAAAGGCCCAGTAAAGATCCGATAAACATCTTTTAATGAAGGTCGGGATATCACTGTGCTCGATAGATCATTTTCTCGATTAGAAGCACCTGCCCACACTGCCCCAGGAATTGGTGAGATATTTCTTTATCACTCCCGCTTCCTGAGCATATCCTGTCTTCCTCAACACCTATCAATGATAGATGCCTCCTAAGTCTGCAGTGGCCTATCAGACCTCCGATTAAAAGACTCAGAGTCTTTTGACTCCGGCCCAATAACCAGGCTGATTTCGACTGGTTTGGCACCATAACAAAACCTCCAGTTTGCCTATACTGTTCCTGTTGGTCCTCCAATGCTTCCATAGTGTCTCATGTGGGCCCACACATTGAGGGCCGTCATGACCTATCTTCTTGAGATACCCATATATTGGCCCAGCTCCGAGGCAGGGCTCCTCGGCTCCAAGTCTAGCCAATTCATCGATCTTCTCGTTGCCTGGAACCTCGGTATGTCCCCGGACCCACAATAGTCTCACTTGTTTGTGTCTGGCAAGCTCTTCTAGGGCGTTTTCTCAGCGAGAATTTTGTCCTTGGGAAACACACTGTTTTTAGAGCAGCCTGGCTTTCGGAGCAGATGTATATACCATCTGTTCCACACCGTTTCTTACCTCATCATTACTTGCCACTGCTAGGATTGCGTAAACCTCTGCCTGGAAAACTGTGATGTACGATCCTAGAGCAAAGCTCTCCTACACTCCTCTGCCTTACAGATATATTGGTGCCTAGGGTCACTTACAGGTATCAGACCTCCTTCGTGAGCGCGAAAGGTCTACTATATATGACTGATGCCTGAAAATCATCTATTTTTTCTACTTTTAGTGAAAATAATCATCTCAGTTTTGATGGGATTGTTCTGTTTCCTGTTTCACCACACTACCTTTGTATTATTCTACAGGCTACCTGCACTCTCTTGCAAACAACATTTAGAAAGCAACCGGTCATATTAAAACCAGCTCGTCATCCGCATATGCATGCGCATATAATCCTTCTGAAGTTAGGCACTTTGCATGAAACCATCCATTATTAGACACCATAGATGTGGTGATAGGCTCCGATGTTCAATTGACAGTCCCATAAAGCAGCACTAACACGTCTCTCTTCCAGCGCAGATGTCATCAATCTTACCAGTACTGAAGCAGTACCTCTAGGACTTCGCAGATAGTAGTAGTTCTTGCCTTATGAAAAGTTACCCCAATATCGAAGAACACTGCCAGGGCAACCTCCTTATAAAAGAGGGCCCTTTCTACCTTATACGACGTAGGGTTGTCTTTGTGGACCTCCCTTGTCTATATGCATGTTGATTCTTGTGGAATGCGTACCTGGCTAGGTTCCCTTTCAGCAGATACTAAGTGAAACTGATCGCACTAAATGATGTGGCATTTGTGTAGTCCTTTTCCCCCACTTTTAGTATGAAGACAACTTTACCTGATCTCCAGGCCAGGTGAACATATCCCAGTGCCAGAATGGCAGTATAAATTCTTTTTAAATTTTATAGAAAAATATTTAGACCTTTTTGATCGAAGCATAACAGGGAAGATTCCTTCTGACTACGCTGCTTTGAAGGAATCGAATTCGTTCACTGCCCAGGTCACCGCTCCGTCCTCTATATAATTTCCTCGGCGAACCCATCAGTCAGCTGGTGGCATCGGTTCTTCAGACGGTACAGTCGCGGCAATGCGTTCGCTCAGAAAGTGAACCTTTAAGAAGTATCTTAATGTTATTGACCCTTCTTGGAAGTAGTCCACGTCTCTCTTGCTTTCATAGTGATCCTATAGTTTTGTAGCTGAGTATCTTCCATCAGTCTGTCGGGAATTCATTTACCCTCAGTACTCCTCCGCCAGCTTTCTCCCTTGTTGCGCATTAATTCCTTTTTAAAATTTCTCTTAACCTCCTCGAAATTGCCCCATATAGGAAATTCGACCCTTTCTTGACAGCTCGATTCTTAACATGTACGTCTGGCCGTCCGTAGCAGATCATCAAGCGACATATTCCACCATCGAACCCTACGTACCCTTGCCTCCTTGAGTGGTCCTATGCTGAGATTATATGACTGTAGAACTGCGTTAATATCCAGTTGCTTAGAAGAGATAATACTCCCCTCCGGTTCGTCTTGCAGGCTTGCCAGGGTGAAGAGATACCTATCCTAGTCCGTTTTCTTTAGATTTCGTCAGAGAAGGTCCTCTGCCTCTCCCATCCAATCTCGAATCTGGTCATCCTATGATCAGACACCGAAATATCCTGAGCATAGATAAAGAAAAATCCTGAGTTACCCTCCAATCCGAAATTTTGTTCAACAAACTATGGGAAACCAGCGGCATATCACCTCCTATTTATAACTGGTAGGTTTTTCGACGCCAAGAGTACTCAAGTTAAATAACAAAAAATCCAAAATTAAATTTAATAGTAAATATGTTAAAAAACTAAACACCTCACATAAAAAAAAAAAAACTAAAAAATAAAACAAAAATACATAAAACTGTCAATTTTCGTCCTTTTTTCACAAAATACGTTTTTCCTTTTTCTTATATTAATATTTTTCTTTTGTTTGACTAAATTATTTTTTATTTTATTTAAATAATTTATAATTTAAATTTATTGTGTTTGGAGTTTTCTTTAAGCTAATTAAAATTATAGAATCTATACAATCTTTAGGTATAGGGTGGTAAGATTTACTTATCAATTATTTATTGCCGTTTTAATAAGTTAATTATGTTTGTGGGTTAAAATCGTTAACAACATAACAAATAGTTTTAAAATAAAAAAGCGTGAAAAAGGATAAAGAAACCAGGGAAGAACATATGATATAAAAGCAGGATTTTTTGGTAATACAATGTGCATTACAGAACGTCCGATTTTTGTAATTTTCTTTCTTAATAACATATAACCTAATACTTTACATTAATATCTCTTAATTTGAACTAGCAAGCAAGCTATGAAATATGAAACTGTTGATAATGGAAATATGGCGTGTGTGACATGATTATTTATGCACATGTGCATAAAGGGCCAATTTTCAATGTTACATATAGGCAACCAGTGTGGCATGGCTCTTTTATTGTACTGCAAGCGAAAGAACCAACGCGACGAAAGGGGAAGATAGTCAGCTGATATAAACATTTCTGATATTCCATAGGCGCCCTGTAGATATTTAATAAATATAAAATATCTTAACTTTAACTTTCGCAATTCTTATATAATGCAGGACTTACATATCGACCTTAAGAAACAATACCTCTTTCCATTTTTGTCAAAACTCGTTTAGAATTTTAAATTAATGTCCACTCCTATTCCAAATTCCCAATATCTTGTATCTCCAAGATTAATATTGATACCAAACTCTGCTTAAAAATTAAAAACCTCGTATAACAATAAAACTCGTATCCATGTCTCCATGATAAAAATAACATGTGTTTCAATATTAATAAGAAAACTTAGTTTTTTTCGTCTCCTGAACTCTATTTGGATAAGAGGTTTTGAAATCTATCATCTATCGAATGATACTTAAATAATATCGAAACACATTTTTCAAATTTCAGAATGTTTAAAAAAAATTATATCTTTAAAAATATCTGACATTCTAAAATTATAATGTGAACATATTTATGCAATTACTGAGGAACACATTCAAATGATTGTTTTCTATTATTGTAAAAATATACTATATGATATACGAATAACGTTAAATATGCAGTAAATAATTATGCCATGTTATTTATTTGTAAAACATAAATTTATAACTAGAAGAAGGCTAAAAGTTGAGATATTTTAAATTTTGACCTTTAGTATCTATCTGAAATAGATATCAAAGAGAAAGTGAGAGTAAAAATGACAACTTTTGGCGGCCATTGATGCTATTGACAGATTATTTTATGTCTATCACTAATTAATAGTTTTTATTGGTTTTTGTTTGTGATTGAGCCTAACTTTATTAAAGATAGAAGGGAAAATTTATCAGAAGTGACTTATATTATGATTCAATAGGTCTTTTTAACGTCGAATTTAGAAGTGTGAAAAATTCTAGAATAGTTTTATAAAACAAGCATACCGATAAATGCTGTAAAGTATTATTATTTACTTGATTTAAGTAGATATTTTGGGTAGCAAAATTAACAATAATAAAATAACACAATAGATATACTTAACGTTTAAGAGACAATAACAACCACAGAACGTCAGTTACAATAATAAATTTGAAAGATATGAAGTTTACAACACAATCCTGCAATATAAATTGGACACTAAGCTTTACTGCGCATATTTTAAACGTCACCATATCGACCGTTATTATCGGGAGATGAATTTTTTGCTGTATAGAATAAAAATATAAATGGATACACTGAAATATCGTATGTCTTAGAATACCTATAAATAAATAATAAGAAGAAAGTGTAGTGACCCCATTGCGGTACCAAATCAAACTATTGTACACGTGGACTCAATACTTCTCATTGATAGCGTGTACAGTGTATACATTATATTTACGGTTCTGACCACCCCCTGATTAATAATAGAAAAAAAGTAGGAAAAAAAAAAATTGTCCGATTAATCTACATCCGACGCGAGATACGTAAATATTATCGCTGGTTTAATTCCTGTTGGTCAGAAATATGAACACAGCACGAAGAAACCCGATCTATCACCGTCTTGACAACAAATAGTGTTCTGTAAGACGACGTCTGTCATTTTAATCTGTGTTTTAAGTGATTTTAAAGTTTTGTTATTTGGTACCGTCAAACGGGGTGAAACCGGTCAAGATTTGCTGTTTCTTTGCGCTTTTTTTCGGTTTTCTTACAAAAACAAAAATCAAAAAAGAAAATACATGTTTAAGCTTGAAGTTTCGAGCATTTATAACTGCCAACACTGTCAAAATAACCACAGTAGTGTTTTTTATATATTTTTTTAAAGGTTGATCGGTTTCACCCCGTACTAGGGTGAAACCGATTGCCCCTTTTATTTCACTTATATTTGACTTTAGCAACTTCGAGTGTGAAACCGATCATTTATCCTCGTTTTAAATAATGGTAATGTTAAGGGTAATGGTGGGGAGGCTGACGCCTGGCAAGTAGGACACAGACGGGCCCCTTTTACCAACCCCCAGCTGTCCCCTCAGCCATGTGCTTCTCTTGCTCCCTCATCGAATCTTTCCGACCTTCTGATGAAGGTCAGGATGTCACTCATTGCGAGGGAGCTCATCTCCTCCTTAGAAGCGCCTCAGAACCGAAGATACTGTGTCTCAGGCGCCCAAACGCTTCACATTGTCCCAGGAAGTGGTAAGATGTCTCTTCATCACTCCTGCATCTTGGACATGTAGGGTCTTCCTCAATACCTATCAATCATAGATGCCTCTTAAGTCTGCAGTGGCCTGTCAGAACACCGATTAAGAGATTCAGAGTTTTACGACTCCGTCCCAGCAACCAGGCCGATCTCGTTTTAAATAAACTTTCGTTCTTAAATAAAAAAAAGTAAAAAAACTAGTCAAAAACTTGTATTTATTACCAAAAAATATTCTATTCATGATTATAATCAAAAAGAGTTTTAAAAATATATTGCCCTCTTCTTGAGGACTTTTCAAAAATGTTTCTCATTATTTGGTCCTGTTTAACTTCGGATATGTCTTGCTCATTGAGGTATACAAAAAATGTTTCTTTTTTTTTGTAATTTTTTTTCGTAAGCAGTTGACAGTAAAGTTATTGTCCGTCTCATTAATTTGCTCAATTTTAGCAACAAAAATTCTGTCTCGCTTATTGGTGGAAAACTTTACTATCACAAAGTCTCCAAGGCCAAAAATTTGGTTTTCATTGTTTTTCTCACTGCTTAAATCGAAATTATTCTGGGCCTCCTCTACATCAGAAAAATCTGGATAAATCTTGGGACATTCCAGAGGATTGGTCCTCAACCATTTCTTCCTCCTGCTCTGGAGGTTCTTTCTCCACAAGAGTATTAATTAATCTCCAACAGAAACACTCTTGCCAGTTTCCACGCTTACTCTTTTGCCTCGTTTCGGAGCGCTTTCCCCTCCTGTTCTTAATTGTCTTAAATGGGAAACAATTGTGTCACTCCATGTTTGATCTACCTCATTTTCAGCATTTTCTGTCTTTTTTAATTGACTTATTTTTTTTAGCGTTTGGTCTGGATTAAAGGGGACTATCTCTCATGCCTTAAAGCCTGCTTTTGTGTTTTCCCCACTTCTTAAAACCGACTTTATCAATAGTTGAATTTAAAAGTTCTCGGAAAAACGGTTTTTGGCAGGACTCCCCTATGTTTAAGTTTCCAATATTCTAAGATCTTTTCCATGCATGTTTGAGGGGGCGGAAGTAGACAAAATCCAGAGGCAAGTCGGTTGAATTGGGAGGAAGCAGAACAAATTTAATGTTATTTTCGCAGGCCTCTCCAACGCTGACTGTTAAATGGCTGCAGAAATTATTACCTAACATAACTTTATGGCAGCTCAATGGACATGAACCAGTCCTCAAATGTTTCGGCATCAAATCAGCCGCTTAGGGTTCTATTATACCGGGCATTTGGGAAGCCGCCCTCCGTCCAGTCTTCATACATGTCTTTGGCTTTGCATACAATATAGGCCGGTAATAATTTTCCATCTTCTGCCACCGCGAGCTTTACGCTCGTGCCTAATTTAGAGGTATCAATCACTCTATTGACATGTTTTTTGCCTTTTCTGACAACCATCAAAAGCTTGACCCGGATCATCACAAAAATTATTTGTCTCGTCATGGTTTATAATATTAGCGGGAGGAACGCCATCGATGGTAGTGACCAATTCGGTAAAATACTTTTGAACTACCTCATATGTTACCGCTACTCTGACCATCTTTGTGTTTTCGGCTAACTTTATGGTCAAATCCTTGTGTATGCCCATAAATGATTTGAACCAGTCGACTCCTGGAAAATTGTTCTCAAAGCTTTTCTCGGTTCTTCCAGCCTTAGTTAAGTATTGTTGTACCATGTACCTCACATCGTAACTTTTGAAGGGGAACCCCAGTCGGTACACAGAAGAAGAGCGTCGGCTAGCTTGCGTTCTTCAACAGCAGATAAAGCCGGTTGGCCTCCAATTTTTCGTTCTGCAGGCGCACGGACATTATCATATACCGTGCTGTATGGTACTCCAAAGTTTTCCGTCGCCCTTATAGGCATCCCTCGTTTGACCGCCTCAGCCGCCCTTTTTAAGTAGACTGGGTTATATACTTGTTTTCTTGTAGGGCCCAGTTTATTCGTATACTTTCGAGACATTTTTAATCTAAAACAAAAATTTAAAATATATAACATATTGGTTATACCCTCGGTTATACCACAAAGGGTGAGACTGGGAGAGGGTGAGGGGGAGCTTAGTGTAAAAGATTAAAAGTATTTGGATTTCCTACAAAACAAACTAACAAAAAAAACTTTAATGACAAAGAGAACTTCATTATTTAGACCAATGTGATCGATTTCACCCCACCATTTCCCCCACTTTTTATAAAAATGTAAATAAAAAATTACACAATGTTGATAAAAAACTGAAAACTTTTTACTACTAGGGCCAGATAATAGTTAAACTCAAATTTACTTACCACGTTCTCTCAGCTCTTTTCTGTGACTCTGCACAATCAAACGTTTCCACAAGTTTCCAAGAACTATTTTTTTTACACCTCTAAAACAACCTACGTATATCGACGGACCGACAAAGTAAACCTTCATGCCTGCTCTCATAAAGGCTGATATTTTATGCAGTAACATGTCTGCTTTCGCCGCGCGCTTACTGCTGTATACCTACTAACAGTGTGGTTGTCTCTGCCAGTACTAAAAACATTAGCCAAAATATACGTGATGTTTACTCTCACCCCGTTTGACGGCACTGTGGTTAGTAATCAATTTTTTAGTTATAAAGAATTTTATTATAAATATTTATTGAGAAACAATGACTAATAACTGTCATAATAATCAAATCAGTGTATCTCTTATGTGTTATTTATCTTTATATTATTTCTGAGGTCAAAACACACGACGTGCTGTTCCGGCAGCTTTTTTACCTGGCGAAGTTATTTGATAATAAAATCAGATATTGATTTGTTACTTATACAAAAAAAACTACTTTTTCAGATAATTATACATATTTATTGCATAAATTAAAACTGCGTCATCTTGATAATAAGTATTTATTGTTTGTATCACAGGCTTGAAAATTTCGAAATAAATTATTAGTTAATGTTGATTAATATTTATTTGTGGCATAAATCTATTCGTAATTTAGAGCCTAATTTATATATCATGGACAAAATACATTATGGATATATTTCATTATGAACATTGCTCGCAAAGTGTACATCACTTTCTTACATTTTCAAGTGGATGGCTGGATAAATAGCATCTACGCCACTGATACACTGGTTGGCGAGTATTGAAATAACGCAGACTTGACCAATCAGTTTCACTCAAAAGTGAGACAGACAAACAAACTATAATAAAGGGCTAGGAAAATAAACAAACCATAATAAAGGGCAAGGAAAATCTTACTAACGAACTAAAAAATACTTATTTAAAAAAATAATAATAAATTTGTGATTCGAACTCTGGACCCACCGCGTACTAGGCGAGTATTTCCTCTATCGTCTAACAAGTTCCTTGCTGACAAACACAAGTCTGTGCTGACAAACGATTCCAAAAGGATTTAATACACTGTTCTGTTGTCTGTCTCACTTTTGAGAGAAAGAAACTGATTGGTTGACCAATTCTATCATAACACAAATCTGCGTTATTTCAATACTAGCCACTGGTTGCTTGAGGTGAATTTCGGATCCAGATCTACATTACATCTACATTTTTCTGTTCTGTGTACATTACATTACATTCCGGAAGATGTCATTTATTTAATTTTAGGTTAGGTTGAATCTATTTTAGTACAAATTAGGCTATTTTTAATAATCATGAATATAAAAAGGTAGCCACATATTCTTTTTAATTAAAATGTCGCAGATAATGTTTATAATAGCAGCCGCGCACCTCGTATATTGTCCTTTCACTAAAGTCGAGGAAAGTTTTAACTTGCAAGCCATTCATGATATTTTATATCATAGGTTAAACCTTACACAGGTAATCATTATAAGATTATTTTTTAATTATAAATAATACCTGCTTGTATTTTTTTAGTACGATCATCACGAATTTCCAGGGGTTGTGCCTCGAACTTTTTATTGGCCCCCCTTTTTGTTTCTTTATTAGCTTCGCCATTAGTGGCTGTTTTGCAGATTTTAAATATTAACAAATTTTGGAGTCAGTATTTAGGTAAGGTATTAGAGAACCAATTATTGTCACATGCTTCTATTTTGATTTGTTCTGCTGAAGTTTTTTTGTTCCCTAAGATCGAGATAATGTAAATATTTTCGGACCTATTTGTTTAACAGAGAACGAGAAAAGGCTCCATTTGTTTTTCTAAGTTGCTAGATATCTATATTTGATATGTAATGATTTCTAGGTATTACCTAAAATCTGGGTAATATACTTGTTCTTTTCTGTTATATAATAGTTCACAGATTACCAATCTTCATCTAAAGTCATTATAGATGGATAGTTCGAGAACGAACTATAAAAATTAATGATTCTTTTAAGTGAACTAAATGAACTAGTTCATCATTTCTAAACGAACTACTTCCATACCAACTAATGTAACCGCCGGGGACTGAGAACTGAACTGGCAACATATCTTTCAGCGGTGAGGTGAATGCTGAGATGGCTTGAGGTCAAAAACGAACATCTCGGACTGGTGACCGATACAGTTGATAGTCGGTACTCGGTTAGGTAGCACAGCCTCTGTAGCATGATGATTGTTGAACTGCAACCGTAGAGTAGTAGAGGATAAGGGGTTGGATCAAGAGTCATTCTATATAAAGCACTAGGTATACGTTTAATTTATTGCAATGTGCATTTATTTTATTTTTTATTAATAAAAATTCTAACAAAAAGTATACCTTTATAAAACAAACAAAATAAAAATAAATATTTGAACTGAAATAAATATTCTTTGGTAGATAATAAATAAATAGTTATAAACAAAAAATATTTGTAGGTTTTAAAAAAGCCTAGTTGTAAATTATGATTTAAAAACACGATTTGATTAACTTTAGATGAAGTTAATATTCCTTTTTGAATATCTATTTGTCAAGTCTTTGAGAAGATACATTCGCAGACGTCTGTGAAAGATAACTACAGAACAAGTATCTGAATAATTAGTTTGATCATTCCATGTGTTCTGCACACGCATATAGTTCGCGAACAAACTAATAAAAAGACTAGTTCGCGAGAACTAGTTCCACAAAGTGAACTAGATTGCCCATCGCGAAATATTATGTAACTTTTCTTCAAACCCTGAATAAAACTGTACTAAAACTAAAGTGGGAGGAATGTTTATATCTCTTTCCTTTTATACTAACCAAAGTAAGGAATGTATACTGTAATCATAATATTTTATTACAATAATCCACATGTCAGGTTAATCTACACATTTAACAGAAAATGGAAACCCCAATCTAATTTTAATAAATTTATTTTTGCTAATAAAAACTTGACAAATGATTCAACAATAGGTTTAAGGCGGCATTTTTACCAGGTCCTACATAAATTTGTTCTTAAATCGCTCTTAAGCTATTTCTATCTATAATAACTAGAAATAAATAAATTTAAATGAAACACTGATTTAATACGTCAAATTCTTGGTGAAATTACAAGCAAATGTAATGTTTTTTTTATCAGAACAAAAAACATGAATTTAGTGTTTTTCTTCAATGTAGTTATACAAAAGTTAATTTTTTGTAACAATAAAATAATATATCCATCAGATTTTCGTGTAATTTGACCTACTAAATCTGCATATTATTTAAAATGATGCCATCATTTTGGTTATCATTGATAGAAAAAGTTTCAGAGTGATTTATAGTTTTATCTTGAATACCTAGTGAAAACGCAGCCTTAAAGAAGAATTTTTATACCCAAGAATAAAAAAAAATAAAAAATTCGCCTAAAAAGATTAAAATTTCTACCACATTTAAAATACAAGTTCGATCATGAATCATCTTGATCAATTTATTTAATTTTGTTTCCAGTAAGAACCATTTTAGCCTCATGTGTTGTGGGTAGTTTCCACATATTAAGTAAAACTTTAGAAAAACAGTTTGGTACAAGATGGCTGCAGTGGTTGATTGCAATAACAGTTACCCAGAGCCACTTCATGTTTTATTTGAGTCGCCCATTGCCAAATATTTTTGCTTTACCACTAGGTTTGTATTAATTTTCAAAATAATTATTTTTGATGTTTATGTTTTTTATTTTTTTTAGTTCTTTTAGCATTAGATGGATGGTTGAGGAATCACAATAAACACTTTATATTATTTTCGGGGCAGCGATTGTAATTTTCAGATTTGAATTAGCCTTATTTCTTGGTATATTGTTATTTTATGATTTGTATCACAAAAGGATAACCTTGAAACGGTAGGTTAGTAGTTATATTATTCTTGGTGTTATTGTAAATTTATTTTAATTTATTTACAGATTATTCCAAATTGCAGTACCAGGTGGAATAGCCTTTTTGGTGCTGACTGTTGTCATAGATTCTATATTCTGGAACAGACCTATATGGCCAGAAGGTGAAGTACTGTGGTATAATACAATTTTAAATAAGAGCTCTGACTGGGGAGTATCCTTTTTTTGAAATATATCCAGCCCACTTTTTTTTGTTAGATTGTCTAAATTGTAATATAGCATATATGGGTCAAACGGGAGATCGTTTGATTCAAGAAATAGGGAGCATATTTATGCACAAAAACAACACTCCAACTCCAACTGAAAATATATAGGCCATACAATAACTAATAATTAATAATCTAGATAGGTACCAAAAATAGTACATATCTGTCAAAAAAAGTAAACTTAATTCACAAGAACCTAGAAAATAAATAAACAGAAATAAAATATCATATGATCAAATAGATTTAAACAGTTCTTTAGTTCAAAACTTAATATTGGCACTAAACCAACCCAAAATATAAATTTGCTACCTTTTTAAACCCAAACCTCCCTAAGATATTGTAAAAATCTGCCATAAAGTTAATAAATTCAATTTATATTTTACTAAAAAGAATATTTTTTTGCAGTTTTATTACCTACTTGAAAATGTCTAAATAAGATGAAACTAATAATTACTTGATGAAAATCCATTTTACAAATAAACACAAAATAAACTTGATGTTTGATTTTATATAAAATATTTTATATAAAATATTTTTATATAAAATAAATTTTATATATAAACATAAGTTTATTTTGTGTTTATTTAATTGTAATACTAACAAATACAAAGCAATAATATGTCAGATTTTTTATAACAAATTTCATTTAAAAAATCAAGCCATATTTCTAAAATTGAACCAATGGCAGATATAACGTCGAGTGTTTTTTATAGAGCATTTTATTCAAAATGATAGTATCGTTAGTGTGTGATTTTAGAGGACCATTTACAGTTAGGAATGCCCTAGTTTCAAAGTTGTATTAGTTACTGGATACACTAGATGTAACCTCAATTTCAGTAAAAATTGGAGTTGCTTATTAGGCTGCCATATATTTAGGTTATAGTATATTTATTTTCAGAATAGAAGTTAGTTACACTCTGTTTTTAAATATAAACGTATATTTTCCTTAATATTTATCATTCAGACTTCACCATTTTTATGGTATTTCTACTCTGCAATACCACGTGGAATGGCAGCCTCAGTGTTTTTTGTGCCTATAGGCTTTGTTCTTGACGAAAGGATACGAAAACTTGTAACACCTGCTCTTCTATTTGTCTTTCTTTATTCGTTCTTGCCACATAAAGAACTAAGATTTATTATATATGTTTTTCCTTTCTTAAATGCTGCAGCTGCTACTGCTTGCCATAGAATGTAAGTTAAGGAACTAATTTATGTACCATTAAATAATATTTATAATTTTTTTAGATGGGAAAACAGAAATAAAACACCAATATATCATTTCCTCTCGTTAGGTGTAGCAGGGCATTTAGCCGTAAATGTCTTGTTTACGTTATTCCTCTTAAGTATATCGGGTACAAATTATCCTGGGGGTGCGGCAATTTCCCACTTACACCGCCTTGCCAAAGATGAGCCAAATGTAAAAGTTCACATTGCCAATTTAGCAGCTCAAACTGGAGTGTCACGCTTTACCGAAATAAATAATAATTGGACGTAAGATACCACCTAATTTACACATTTCAATTCTAATCAAATCTATCAGTTACAGCAAAATTGAAAACATGAGACCTGGTGACTATGAAATGTACCAGTATACCCATCTAATAGCAGAAGCCAAAAGCAAATTTTCAACAAACTTAAAGCCATATGCCGCAACACATGACGTCATAGATACTATCGAGGCCTTTCATCAAATTTCTTTTAATTATCTAACTATTCCTCCAGTAAAAATAAAGACCAAGCCAGTTTTATTTATATTAAAACGTAGGGAAAACTATAAGGAATTGCTTCAAATATCACAAGAAAGTGCAGAAGAGAATAATTATTATATGGAGGAGAGTGATTTATCTAACCAAGATCATCTTAGGACCATAGAAAAAAATAGAAAGTGATGATAATTTAATTGATGAAAATGATGAAAGTCCAGAAGTCCCTGGCGAACAAGAGGACCAAAACACTGAAATTAATAACGATAAGTATAATAAAGATTCTGAGGAAACTTCAAAACATATCAGCTCTTCTGAACAGTTGGAATCTTTCAAACATAGTAGAGATGCCAAAAAGAATTTTGAGCCCCTAGAAGATATATCAACAGAATATATAAGAAAATATGAAAGTAGTGAAATAAATGAAGTTTCTAAACAAAAGACTGAAGAAACTGATGCCATTACAATTTATAAACCGTCCATTGACAAAAGTGACTTAATAAAAGAAGCTTCGGAGAAGATTAAATTAATTAAGAGACAAAAGATGGAGGCAAAATCTGATGAGAAGAAATTAGTGCCAAGAGTGTCCAGAAAATTGCAGAGCTCGGAAGAAGTGGAGGAAAATCTAAACAAAAATATGGATATAAAAGCAAAAGACAAAAGAAGAATGCCAAAGTTACCGGTGAAATTAAAAAATGTGGAAGAACCTGATACAGGCTCAAAGTTGGAACGAAAACTGGTGCCAAAAATTACAAAAAAGTTAAGTGTGGAAGAATCAGAAGCAGAAGATACCGAACTTGGACATACCAAGTCTTTATCAAAACAGTTTAAATCAATAAATAATTTTGTTTTACCAGAAAAGGGTTTAGAAAATAAACAGAATGTTAAGCAGAACATACGAAAAATTATACAAAGATATAACAGAAAGCGGTTGGATGACGAGTTTAATCCCCAACCTAAAGAAGAAGTCAATGCTAAAGAAACAATTAAAAAAATCATCGAAGAAGAACGTTCCAAAAAAGAAAGAGAAGAAATAAATAAAATTCAGCAACAAATTATGGAAATAATTGAGAGTAACCCAAATATAATAAATAAAGAATTAATCAAATCGAAACTTCAAGAGACTATTATTAATGAATTGGCTAATGCCATAGATCATAAGATTCATGAGAGTGAAGGAAAAACTAAGAAAGTTGATCTAGATAAAAGCATACAAGTTAGTGAAGAGAAACTGAGAGAAAAAAAAATATTCGGGGATATAAAAGAAATTCCCAAGAAATATTTGGAAACTAGTGCCATAAAGAAATACAGTGAGAGAGAGAGACCTACTACGCTTTTAAATGAAATGGATGAAAAAATTCCATCTTTCGAAGTTGAATTGCCCACAGAACCCTCTGTTTTAAAAATAAATATAGAAGATTATAGTAAAAGCGATGAGGATTATGAACCAGGGGAAGAAGGTAGCGCCATTAATTTATATGACAGTCTGAGGTATATTTCTAGTAAATCTGAGGAATCTGAAGGTCAAATAGTAAGCAAGCAAGCTAAGGAACATCATATTGATGAAGAAAAATTGGCTTTTATAAAAAGGTTCAAAAAGGCTAATGAGAAACTAGATAATATCTTGACAATCATCGATGAAATTGTTGATACTATTGAAATTACTGATGAAGATGATGAAGAAAGTTATAGGTAATATTTTGTGTGAAATATTTGTTAATATTTAATATTTTGAAATATATGTTTTTTGTTTTTAATCGTCCTTTCATTTAAGATTCGTTCCTTCATTGAATAAACTTTTCTGTACCATGTTAATTAATAATAACAAAATGTATATTGTATATATTAACTTACATCAAAATAAAACATTAACACAGAGTGAACGTAAGTACAAATCAATAATTCAGGTGATTCATCAAGTTATTTCATGGAACAATGTTCATACGATCCCATGTCCAAAAACACATCATTGCCAAGATACAAGATTAGTTAGTTTCTAATTAAGATTATTTTACTTTGAGAGAATACAAGGGGTGGTTCTAGGTCCTAAGAAATGGAGACCCAAAAAAAAATTTTTTTTTAAATCTTTGTTAGTAACTTCGTTTGTAAAGATTTTCAATAATTAGTTTTATTTATTTACCTTTCATAATTTAATATTTTCCATGGGCAGAACTTAAGTTCTCAATGAGCCTCACTTTTCGTTTGAAATCAATTTGTTGCAATAAATATAAGTATTTCAAAATTTTTCTTATGCAACGCCATACTTATGATTAGAGCCAGGAATTTAGATATTGATGACCTCAAAATCAAGATTACCTGTAGGTCGGTCAGCGCATAAATATGTTCATGCATGTATGACACAGTGTATCTCATCTTACCTTGTAAATTTTTAGCGAATTCCATAATATCCAGTTGATATTTAGTTTATTATAAGCACTCATTCTATCTATAAACAAAAGGAACCAGAAAGTCAATAGGTATGGCTTGAAACCCCTACCGTACAGTAGTTCTTAATAAGGAACCGTTCGGTTGTATAAAGCAATTTTTTTTATTTTTTAATTTCCTGGGCAGCGGTCTGTGGGGTGGCAGATGACTTTTTAAATGACAAAGAAGTAGACTTTACACAAGACATAAATGTGGAGTCTGAAAAAATTCACATATTTTAAGTACGTGCCAATTACATCTATTGACATTGAACAATACAAATGTATTTTTCATGAGAGGTGCCAGAAATTAATTTCGGAACACAACAAATATTAGTAATATACTTTTACTCTTATTTGATTGCTAGTTGACAAATACGTGTGTATATTTAAACATACATTTATATCCTCTAAATTTTCTTTTCTTTAGCCATTTACTTTGTATCTTACAAGGGCTAGGCCATACTTGCATCCGTATATGCTAGCTCCTGGCAAAATCTTGGTGCTAACACAATTTATTTATTTAATCTATAAGTGCAGCTTAAGAAATTGGGGAAGCCTGGGGCCCGTAGATCCGCCCCTGACAAAATGGTTTAAATTTCAAAAAGAATCAAAAATATGTGCCTATTCCCATGACCATTTCTTTTAGACACAATCTATCAAGTTTGATTGAACCAAGGTAAACATTTTGCTTGTAAGGAAGGCAATTTTCGAAATTGCACAATTTATTTGCTAGGTGATATAAATAATTCAACACCAAATAAAATATTTACTACTTAATTATTTATTAAAATAAAAGCATTAACATGAGGTATATTATTATATCTTCTCGTTTTACATACAGAAATGCCTACAATATTTTAAATCATTTTAATCTTTAAAAGTTATCCTATATAAAGTTTCAAATGACAAGCCAAGTCCAATAGCAGTCAAAGCTAAGGTGGTGTGATAAAGTAGCTTGTCACTAATGCCAGATTTTATGTAGACTGGAGTTCCATCATCAATCTATAAAATACAATAAATTTATTAACTATGCTTCCCAGCAAAACTATTTAAAATATATTGAGAAGATAACACAATAGGTTTTAAAATGCAATAATCTGTTTAGTAGAGGCAAAATTATAGATTGCCCATAAAAAAAATGTGGATATGGTGTAGGAAGAAAATAAAATAGTATGAAGTGAACAGTTTCACATACTACAATGGAATCATTCTAGTGTATTTCACTTTACTTAATGCATCTGAAAGTGCATTGTTGGCATCCATATTATTTTAGGGGGTTTTACTATATTGTAGTTCAAAATTAATCTTTCACAACTCATATCATCAGTTCAGCTGTGATTTTTCTGAAATTTTCTTAAAACACAAGGCAAAGTGGCCAGAACAGAACTTAAATATCACTGCAAATTACAAATTATTAGAACTTCACTTGTTAGATAACTCGAATAATAAGTTTTGATAGTTCTCTTTGACACAAAATATTTACATTAATAAATAAGTTCTTAAAAAAACTGAATTTTCTTTAATAATTATATGAGTTTCAAATGACTAAATAATTTAATAGACTAGATGAATTTTACAAAAAAAAACTGATTTTAACTAAAGGTTAATGAACCAAATAAATGATTATAGATTTATATTTATGTTGCGTAATAATCATTATTATAACTACTATTATACATACTATACCAAATAAAATGTTATCCATTGAAGGTCCTTGTCAATTGTAGTTATTTTTTTATAAATCGTATCGCTCTAATAAAGTAAACATCTCCACAAATAATATGACACACAAAACCACATAGTTTGCTTTTCAATTTATTAAATTATTTGTAAGGCATATATATCAAGGTAATTGTTTTTCATCCATGGCGAACTTGATAACCATGCAGATGCTTATATAGTAAAAAATTTGCAATAAATAAAAAATAGTAAAAGATAACATACAATATCTACATATTTGAAATCTTAAAAAACGGATTTCAAAAAATGTAAAAAAAATATAGGGTGTTCCATTTAAAAAAATGTAAGTTTGGTTTGTCCCGCTTTTATGGGACCACCTCTTTATTTTTGTAGAGATTCTAAAAGAGCTCATTTGAATCACTACAACTTTTATTATTTTTTTTTCTAACTTGAAAACAAAATATAGGGGTGGGCCTTTTCATTGGATAACCTTGTACCAAGGTACTAAAACGATAATACCAAAAATGAGAATAAAAATAAAAAATGAAAAACTCATTTATTTTATTTCACCTAGTGATAATCAAAAAAATATATACATATATCATCAATAATACAGTTTACGGATTTGGTGGTAATTTTATTTATTTTTTTAATTTTTTTAAAAATTATTCTTATTAGACCTTGGTTGTTTGTACCCTGGGATCACAAACCTAATTCTGTGCTTGGGATACACAAATCTACATTTTGTGAATTTATAGTATTTTGAAAGAAGCTCTGCGTTTTTATAAAAAACTAATTATTTAGCAAAAAAAAAAATCTCTAGGCTGCCAGAATGGGACACCTCGTAATTAAACATTTTTTGATAAGAGTAATTTTCTTCTTAATTTACTAAATATAGAAATTTTTACTTCACCTGTGGAGTATATCAACAAATCTGAATATTAAACACCAAAGTATGGGCTTTTTTTTGGCCAGCATTTCCAGTAAAGACCCATACTTTGGTGTTTATTAAGTAGTTATTTAAGGGCTTTAAGAGAAGTAATATATTATATAGATTGACTTTTTTTGTAAATGATTAAATAAAAAAATTCTAGCAACTCCATCCATGGACCCATTATATTATTCATATAAAAATACAGATATATTTAAAAAAAATTGCTCAGTCTTAATAAACATTTTACAAAAGAAACAAGTGACACTTTTAAGGGCACACTTTTGACCTAGTCCTAAAGTAATACTGACCCCAAATTTTCTTTGAGTTTCTCGAAGTTTTTGAATTTTTCGGCCAACTGCCGTCTCGGCAGTAGTAGCAGATTGGCTGTAATATCTGTGAAAAGCTCTTGCAAATTGCTGAAAAAAAAAAGTACACTTATGGAAGCGGCGATTACGTAAATATATGTAGAGAATTGAACTTTTAAATAATAATGTTCCATGGGATAAATACGATGCTCTTCTATTATGGTTATCATGTAAAAAGTACTTATTTAATAAATACCTTGGAATTGTTCATTTTGAAGAAAAAAATCACATTCACTTGGCAAAAGATCAATAGAAAATTATGCAGGTTATTTCACTAATGCACATACCAATCGGTTGATCTTTGACACAAAATCCCTAGAATTTGGCCCATTTTTATTGATTCATGTTGGCAACAGATTTGAATTTATGAATTTCTAGAAAATGTAACATTTTCCGTGAGGCGCACCACGAAATTTTTATTCTGGGTAGGGATGTACAGGGTCATCACGCAAAAATGTTCTTTTTTGAAATAACTTAGTTATTTTTGAAGTTACCAAAAAGATGTACACTTTTATTAACTATTTTATTTCGCAGAATCCAAATTTTGAACCAAAAAAACAATTGCGCATCGCGTATAAGAAATATGACATTTTTGTTTAATTAATTCTGATTTCAAAAATTTCAACATGTGTTATGTTATCTCATAAAGTTTTTGAGATATTTGGATTTGGGTATTAAAATATCGTTAATGATTCTGTTGTCTGAAAAGAAAACGAAGAATTAACCATGAGAGATTCTGATTTTTGAAGAATATTTTGACAAATAAATTGTATCTTTATTTCAGAAATGCAGCTATTTTGTTTTCAAATATTTTATAATTAATTTTATATTTTAATACCTAAATCCAAATATCTCGAAAACATTTTGAGATTAGATGACATGTATGGTATTTTATAGTAATCAGAAATATGAGGAAAATTGAATTATTTTGAAATATACAGGGTGTTATATTTAAAAAACAAAGTAGATGTCAAGAAATATGACGTGTAATTATTTTTGATTCAAAATTTGGACACTGCAAACAAAATTAATTAATCTTCATACCTTTTTGCAAACTTCAAAAATAACCAAGTTATTCAAAAAAAAAGACATTGTGATGACTCTGTACATTATATTTTGATTTTATACTTTTTTATGACAGGGAGAAAAAATCCTTAATTTATATTTATTCATCGGTTAAAGCGAAATCTCTTAATTAAGTGCATGTAAGTAAAAAGTGAAATAAATAATAAAACAAAATTCTATGGGTAAGTATGGGAAACCTGATTATGGATAATTTTCTCTAGAAATCAGTATATTATTGAAATCCTTTATCTAATCAATTATGCATGGAAATTACTAACGGGGGGGGGGGGGGGGGGGGGGGGGGGGGGGGGGGGGGGGGGGGGGGGGGGGGGGGGGGGGGGGGGGGGGGGGGGGGGGGGGGGGGGGGGGGGGGGGGGGGGGGGGGGGGGGGGGGGGGGGGGGGGGGGGGGGGGGGGGGGGGGGGGGGGGGGGGGGGGGGGGGGGGGGGGGGGGGGGGGGGGGGGGGGGGGGGGGGGGGGGGGGGGGGGGGGGGGGGGGGGGGGGGGGGGGGGGGGGGGGGGGGGGGGGGGGGGGGGGGGGGGGGGGGGGGGGGGGGGGGGGGGGGGGGGGGGGGGGGGGGGGGGGGGGGGGGGGGGGGGGGGGGGGGGGGGGGGGGGGGGGGGGGGGGGGGGGGGGGGGGGGGGGGGGGGGGGGGGGGGGGGGGGGGGGGGGGGGGGGGGGGGGGGGGGGGGGGGGGGGGGGGGGGGGGGGGGGGGGGGGGGGGGGGGGGGGGGGGGGGGGGGGGGGGGGGGGGGGGGGGGGGGGGGGGGGGGGGGGGGGGGGGGGGGGGGGGGGGGGGGGGGGGGGGGGGGGGGGGGGGGGGGGGGGGGGGGGGGGGGGGGGGGGGGGGGGGGGGGGGGGGGGGGGGGGGGGGGGGGGGGGGGGGGGGGGGGGGGGGGGGGGGGGGGGGGGGGGGGGGGGGGGGGGGGGGGGGGGGGGGGGGGGGGGGGGGGGGGGGGGGGGGGGGGGGGGGGGGGGGGGGGGGGGGGGGGGGGGGGGGGGGGGGGGGGGGGGGGGGGGGGGGGGGGGGGGGGGGGGGGGGGGGGGGGGGGGGGGGGGGGGGGGGGGGGGGGGGGGGGGGGGGGGGGGGGGGGGGGGGGGGGGGGGGGGGGGGGGGGGGGGGGGGGGGGGGGGGGGGGGGGGGGGGGGGGGGGGGGGGGGGGGGGGGGGGGGGGGGGGGGGGGGGGGGGGGGGGGGGGGGGGGGGGGGGGGGGGGGGGGGGGGGGGGGGGGGGGGGGGGGGGGGGGGGGGGGGGGGGGGGGGGGGGGGGGGGGGGGGGGGGGGGGGGGGGGGGGGGGGGGGGGGGGGGGGGGGGGGGGGGGGGGGGGGGGGGGGGGGGGGGGGGGGGGGGGGGGGGGGGGGGGGGGGGGGGGGGGGGGGGGGGGGGGGGGGGGGGGGGGGGGGGGGGGGGGGGGGGGGGGGGGGGGGGGGGGGGGGGGGGGGGGGGGGGGGGGGGGGGGGGGGGGGGGGGGGGGGGGGGGGGGGGGGGGGGGGGGGGGGGGGGGGGGGGGGGGGGGGGGGGGGGGGGGGGGGGGGGGGGGGGGGGGGGGGGGGGGGGGGGGGGGGGGGGGGGGGGGGGGGGGGGGGGGGGGGGGGGGGGGGGGGGGGGGGGGGGGGGGGGGGGGGGGGGGGGGGGGGGGGGGGGGGGGGGGGGGGGGGGGGGGGGGGGGGGGGGGGGGGGGGGGGGGGGGGGGGGGGGGGGGGGGGGGGGGGGGGGGGGGGGGGGGGGGGGGGGGGGGGGGGGGGGGGGGGGGGGGGGGGGGGGGGGGGGGGGGGGGGGGGGGGGGGGGGGGGGGGGGGGGGGGGGGGGGGGGGGGGGGGGGGGGGGGGGGGGGGGGGGGGGGGGGGGGGGGGGGGGGGGGGGGGGGGGGGGGGGGGGGGGGGGGGGGGGGGGGGGGGGGGGGGGGGGGGGGGGGGGGGGGGGGGGGGGGGGGGGGGGGGGGGGGGGGGGGGGGGGGGGGGGGGGGGGGGGGGGGGGGGGGGGGGGGGGGGGGGGGGGGGGGGGGGGGGGGGGGGGGGGGGGGGGGGGGGGGGGGGGGGGGGGGGGGGGGGGGGGGGGGGGGGGGGGGGGGGGGGGGGGGGGGGGGGGGGGGGGGGGGGGGGGGGGGGGGGGGGGGGGGGGGGGGGGGGGGGGGGGGGGGGGGGGGGGGGGGGGGGGGGGGGGGGGGGGGGGGGGGGGGGGGGGGGGGGGGGGGGGGGGGGGGGGGGGGGGGGGGGGGGGGGGGGGGGGGGGGGGGGGGGGGGGGGGGGGGGGGGGGGGGGGGGGGGGGGGGGGGGGGGGGGGGGGGGGGGGGGGGGGGGGGGGGGGGGGGGGGGGGGGGGGGGGGGGGGGGGGGGGGGGGGGGGGGGGGGGGGGGGGGGGGGGGGGGGGGGGGGGGGGGGGGGGGGGGGGGGGGGGGGGGGGGGGGGGGGGGGGGGGGGGGGGGGGGGGGGGGGGGGGGGGGGGGGGGGGGGGGGGGGGGGGGGGGGGGGGGGGGGGGGGGGGGGGGGGGGGGGGGGGGGGGGGGGGGGGGGGGGGGGGGGGGGGGGGGGGGGGGGGGGGGGGGGGGGGGGGGGGGGGGGGGGGGGGGGGGGGGGGGGGGGGGGGGGGGGGGGGGGGGGGGGGGGGGGGGGGGGGGGGGGGGGGGGGGGGGGGGGGGGGGGGGGGGGGGGGGGGGGGGGGGGGGGGGGGGGGGGGGGGGGGGGGGGGGGGGGGGGGGGGGGGGGGGGGGGGGGGGGGGGGGGGGGGGGGGGGGGGGGGGGGGGGGGGGGGGGGGGGGGGGGGGGGGGGGGGGGGGGGGGGGGGGGGGGGGGGGGGGGGGGGGGGGGGGGGGGGGGGGGGGGGGGGGGGGGGGGGGGGGGGGGGGGGGGGGGGGGGGGGGGGGGGGGGGGGGGGGGGGGGGGGGGGGGGGGGGGGGGGGGGGGGGGGGGGGGGGGGGGGGGGGGGGGGGGGGGGGGGGGGGGGGGGGGGGGGGGGGGGGGGGGGGGGGGGGGGGGGGGGGGGGGGGGGGGGGGGGGGGGGGGGGGGGGGGGGGGGGGGGGGGGGGGGGGGGGGGGGGGGGGGGGGGGGGGGGGGGGGGGGGGGGGGGGGGGGGGGGGGGGGGGGGGGGGGGGGGGGGGGGGGGGGGGGGGGGGGGGGGGGGGGGGGGGGGGGGGGGGGGGGGGGGGGGGGGGGGGGGGGGGGGGGGGGGGGGGGGGGGGGGGGGGGGGGGGGGGGGGGGGGGGGGGGGGGGGGGGGGGGGGGGGGGGGGGGGGGGGGGGGGGGGGGGGGGGGGGGGGGGGGGGGGGGGGGGGGGGGGGGGGGAAAGAAAAAAGGGGGGGAGGGGGGGGGAAGGGGGGGAAAAAAAGGGGGGGGGGGGGGGGGGGGGGGGGGGGAAGGGGGGGGGGAAAAAAAGGAGGTTCATATAATGAAAGTGCTATAGGGATATGTCTTCCTGATTGTAGAACAGTATGAGGAAAAATATAAATTTCTACTTGCTTTTTAGATTTCCGAAAAATTTGCTGTATCTTATACATATATAAATTTGCATATATTTTTAATCGATAAAATGGTAAATTAATTGTATAAAAAAATTAGAAGAAAACTGCAACATACATAGAAACACAACATACTTTTATTCATTCAATTTACCACCAAAATTGACTCAAGAATGTGTATGTAATCAGCCTTATGCAAATGGATGACAATCCCTGCCCCAATTCAGGACACCCTGTACAGAATTTAGACTGTAGTTTGTCCCTTAGATCACACTACTCAAGATAAAAAGTAAATAATATTTAATTTCAAAACAAAGTATGAATAACAAAAATACACAAAATAAAAAAATATGTATTTTTTTTTAATTTCTTTATTTTCTATCAATAATATACATTTATTCAGTGCGTTCACCATTTTCTTGACACATCCAAGTATTCTCCATCTGGTGAATCATAATTTTCAATTGGAGGTGTTTCTACAGGACCTTCGCTTTTAAATGGTATCAAGTGAAAATCAAACTAGAAAAAAAATTACCAGATTTATTATGCAGAAGAGGGTTTCATAAGCGAGCTTTGACAAAATGAAAATATGACCATTAAATAAACAAGAAAATAAAATGATGATTTAATTTGTTTAAGAAATAATTGACGTAATAAAAAACCGAAAGTACCTATGTAAAAATAGTGCTTAATTTTTAAAAACGAAAATATTTATTATAAAGATTGACCCGAGGAGATTGAGGGCCAGTTTATCAATGCTCGGTTAACTCTTAGAAAGTAAATCAAAATCAATTCTTTTATTTGTTACAATACCATACAAATCAAATCAATACAATACAAATCAGTACATATATACATAATTTAGTAGTGAATTATAATAATTGTCATTGTTAGATAAAAGATAATAACCAAAAGTGACAAACTTTTACAAAAAACCACAGAAAAAACAAAGGAATGACATGGTACCTTTGTTTTACTTATTCGTGAAAATCAAAGAAATGAATAACTCGGTGAGGCTACAAAATTCACAAATATATAATAGTGATGATGAAAAAATATGAGTATCAGCTTTGACAACTGAAATATTCACCACGTGAATATTTGGTATCCAAGGTAAATCACCAAATTGCTTATCTGTTTGATTTTTGTGAACAGACATACCTGAATGGCTTCTTCATACAGTTCTATCGACTCTTTCTGTAATTCATCTAACGCCCTTTGTTGAGCATATAAAACACGGTCTAACATTTGTAAATCAGACAAGTGCTGGTCTCTTTTATACTGAGACCACTTCTTTTGTAACAATGCTCTTTTTTCTAATAATTCCGGTGATAAATTTTGTAAATATCTTTCCCTTTTACTAAAACAATATAGAACTTTTTACCGAAACCTTTTGCTGCTATAGGTACCTAATATCTAGAGTCCCGATCCGAATGTTACATTGAGAATACTGTCGTAGAATATTTTGAAAATTTCGCATCCACTTCCCTCTCGAAGTACTGTAGAACGATGGATAAACAATTTCCCAGAGTTAGAGCATGATAGCACAGAAGAGGTAAATCTTTATGAGAAAATATCGTCATGTAACATTCACATCCGGGCTCCATAGTAATATCTTACTCTCTTTCATCTAAAATTGATAATGTAACTTCACATTCTTCAATAGGTTTCAGTTGTCTAGCATTCTTCTCAAGTCTCTTAATTTGTTTTTCAATTTTCTTTTTCTTTCTTTCCTCTCTAGCTCTAATAATAGCAGGATCTAATCTCTTTTTCTTTTTCAAAGGTTCCGCTCTTTAAGTTTTAACAAAAAACAAGGTATATTTACATACATAAATACCCAATACATAAATAAACAAAACTTACAGTAATACTGGTGTAGCTCTAAACTGTGTTGAATCAGTGGTGGCGATATTTCTAAGTATGACTTTCTTCAACGTAGTCTGCTGAACTGTATGAAGTGATAACCTAAATGCATCAATTACTAATAAATGAAAAAGAATTACAAACATTTCAGATGTACAAACCTATTAAGTGCTGTAATAATATTTAGAAAACTCATTTTATTCTCTATATTCTACGTGAGACAGAAAATTTTTGAAGATTATTTAAATCTAACCCACAAAACAGAGATCTAACCTCTAAAGCTGTGGACTAAAGAAGACGAAATTTATGATTATGAATGCAGGATAAGGCATTTTCGATTAGAGTATTAATAAATCTGTGGCTAAAGGTGGTTGCCAGTTGGTTATCTGCCGCACTACCTTATTTTAGTTTGTTCTATTATTTTTTCATCCACTATTACATTTTAGTCACAGGCACATCACGATTATGCAAATATTATTGATTGTTGCGTGTGAAGTAGAGATATAGAGAAATTCCAACTTCACTAATCAACGAAATTCGCTATTCATTTGATAAAAAATCACATAACATTGTTCACGTCGTTCTTTAGCCAGCTTAAAGTAGTAATAACAGCCCAAGGTTGGTTGTTCTAACTCTTCTTGGATAACTCAAGGCACAAGAAGCAATTAAAGTAAAGATTAAATAAATTGTATAATGTCACAATTACTGAAAATGTGATGAGAATGTATACATTCTCTACAGTGTTGAGGGGTGCGCGTAGATCTGCCTTAAAATAAATCAAATCAACAAAAGATATGATAATTAATTGATTATTAAAAAGATTCTATTTAGGACGGCAATTGCTTTGCTTATTTAAGGAAAAAGCCTTTCACACAAAAATTAGGCCTTACGTTATTTGGACCATAACAGCGGCAGTGCAGTGTGTCTCGCGTCATGCGACTGTAACGCTCGCTGAATATATATTTATTTTGTGAAAATGAAATAAATAAAGCAAATAATATAAATTTGTAGACCTGGAAATACTGAATAAATTTGTTAAATGGTAAATGGTATTCAATACGAAAGTTAAGCAACGGCATAGTCGCAGTCAGTAATTTGATAGTAATTCAAGTGAAACTCGGCGATCTTGTCCCGTCGGTTTGTATATCAGCATATACCCAGAAGCTATGCAATCTTAGGCGAGGGTTGTGTATGTCGTATACCATCCTTCAGAAGGGATGTAAAGCAGTTGGTCCCTTGTTTATTAAATGTTAGGCAAGAAAGTTAGGCTAGTGTCTTGTTCCAATACTACCAATATGCAGGGTTAGTACAACTTGATAACCGTACTAACCCTGCATATTGGTAGTATTGGAACAAGACACTAGCCTAACTTTCTTGCCTAACATTTAAGGTAATTTATAGTAGTTTCTCAAGTAAAAATTGTTATATGCGGTTATTGCAAATTGGGCGATACATTTTTCTTTCTGTGCGGATCGACTTAAAATACATGATCCATGTGGTTATAATAACTTTGTAAAATAATTGTTTTTATATATATTCTGCCTTATTTACAGAAGACTATTTATCTTTATTGAAATTAGTTCAGCAAAAATCCCGCTCTCTGCTTCAAAATTGGATTGGCACGCAGTTAGTTGTTAGATAACAGACGGATGTTGGTATGTGGTTGGTATCTCGTATATTAATTTAGTAAAATGAGAAATGCGTAAAATGTCATGTCTCACCTGTCAATAGTGTCAAATATATCGGTTATCCATTCATACTGATGATTCTTTTGTCTGCTTTATGCTAATAATAGTTTCTATGATGACGAAAAATGTGCAATATAAAAATTTAAATTTGGTAGTTTTTGGCGGGTTCTGTTATTAATTCTGTTGGTTTTCTAAGTTAAATTGTTAAATAGTTGATGATCCTGCCGATACGAAGGAGCGATTTAAATAGGTTTGTTCCAACCATAGACATTAATCTTTATGTCTATGGTTCCAACATGCAAATAGGATGATTTCGAATTTGGTATTCTGATTTGATTGGTCCAGATGATATAATTCAGTGCACGGTCTTTTAAATGAGGGGTAACCTGCCTGAATTCACCACGAGGCGCTAGTGTACGGAAAGGTCAATGTCACTGAACGTTAAGGTGTACTATGGCTTTTTAACGCTAGTTTTTAGTAATTTTTATAAAAATTAGCTGAAAAACATTTAACACAATGGTGGCAGAAGGGGAGAGTAGTAATTTACTTGATCAGTAGGGAAATTATTGTACTTAAGTGTCTTGTCATTAAAGTTAGGTTATATCAAGAATCAATATGATGAAAACAACGAATGTACATGATTATTACTCACGATTTTCTGGTAACGCATAATCGTCAGGATTAAAATGTTTCTTACAAACACACGAATGTTTCGAAGGTGTAATGTTATCTCTATCCTATCAACCACTATTTTAGACGAGTTTTGTCTCTCGAAAGCATATGTTCGCCTTTTGTTTCGGAACAAAATGGAACAACACAACACTGAGGTACAATTAACAAGGTTTTTTATTTGCTGGTGTACGAAATAATTGTAATAAAAAACTATAAACTTTTTCCGCGACTAAAAAAACTTTTGACGACCTTACTCGACCAGTGGCGCCCACTGGTGAGCCTGAAAACGTTAGCCCTTATTGAGCAATAAGCACTACCGAAGAGTATAAAAATCATAGACTTATAAAAATTAAAGACACCAATATACCATATCAATCTAACTACGACTGTGTCCGGACAACCAGCAAAATGCCGTTTTTGGTTCCTCTCCTTTCGTGTCATTTGTTTCGTATTTACCTCACTCTCTCCGATTCAGGGTCGATGACCTTCTTGAACTTGCTCATTAGAAATTTTAGCGTATGTCGTCTCTCGGTTCGTAATCATCGCCACTCGCCTGCCGCCGCCATTAAATTTGTTTGATTGTTTACAGTATGGAGTGTAGAGACGGAGGAACGTCTCTTATGGACGGTACGTTCAAAATGTGGTCTGAATTCTGTAAGGTATGAGATGTGGCGCTGATCGTATTATGGGATTGAGTCTGAAGTTAAACACTTACTATATCTCTGAAACTAGCTTCAGATTCTATAAACTAACGAAAACATAATATTATGTAGGTGTTGAAAAGAATTATACAGCGTAAAAAAATAATAAAAATAGTAAAAACAAAATCACGTAGAATACCTCCTCTAAATCAGCGCCACCTATTCTTCCATCGAAAATCCGATCACATTTTTTAACACGGAGACGTTTCTCCTTCTCTACACCATAGTTTACAGTTAGGTGTTTAAGAGAATCGAGTTTTTAAATATAATTTTTGTGATTTTATGTAATTAATATCTTTTCACGTTAGTTATAGATTTAAAAGATAATTGTGGTATATATTGGATTGTGCCAAGGACCAATTTTATTCTTCGTCATGACTCATACATATTATGTATTTTTCAATTTTTTTTATCATTATTATGGTGCCTTTTTTATTATAAACAATTTAAGTTTATAAACTCTTTTTATTACCCACGCACAAATATTAATTTTTGATATTTACAGTGGTGTATTTATGTTTATAATAAACAGTTATAAATGTATTGTATTTTTTTTTTATTAAAATAAACGTTATTATAATGTAACATGTAACCCGCCCCTTCCCTGGTTCTCCATTTTTTTGATAATTTTTTTCATATCTTAAACCATGGGAGATACCATAAAAGTTTATACGAATAATTTTGTAGGGAATTAAATTCCTATAGTAATCAAATACCAAAACTTTGCGCCTCAGAAACTGCAATTTTCCTTATTGGAATCTGATATTAAATTTATAAAAAGCAAAAGTAAAAAAAAAAAGTGGCTGGGTCGAGGAACTGAACCTGGGACCTTCAATCCAAAAACAATTCCAATTCCATTTATTTCAAAACATATACAATAACTCAAAACCATATTCGGTATAGAAAACCTAACACATGATCCATCAGCTCCTATTTGTTATTGGAACTAAACTTGTTACATATACCAAAATACTATTTCTTCCAGTGCATTAACCGAGAATTGAGAGAGAGATAAAGCTAACCCTGAAATCATACAATAGAAAGAGATCAGCAAAATAAATGTGTCGTGGATATGTTTCGGACACTATTAATCCATTGTCACTTGGTCTATATATCCAAGGTCTGTGATAAAAATTCTTTTTATACTCTCAGCACTACCATTCTTTTTCTGTTCTGTGGCTACCATTTGAAAATCAAATTCGGAACCGTTCTGTCTGCGCTGTCGGAACAAACGTTATCGGGTGACAAATTGGTTATGTTGCTTGTAACCAAGTTATAATTAGCACCTTCGATCATAAACACTGATCGAAGATTAACACTATTGTAGAATAAATCCGGGATTTCATGCCTTACAATGCATAGACATGCCTTTCCTACTCCAAAGTCTACCGCGGACGTAGTCAATTTTTATTTTCCAAATAAAAAAATTATTTTGAGCAGGTTTCTTGGAATTTTTCCTGTGTACATACAATCACCCATATGTTCTCTGTAAACTGTCTCATTTAATTATTAATTTTTTAATGTTTTATGAATTATAATGCAGTTTGTTTCTGTGCAGGAAAATGCCTCCTTACACAATGATAAAAGGTGAAAAATGACATAAGCTGCCACAACTATGGCAACTAGGGTGGCCCAGCCATACCTGGACGGTATTGTCGTCCTGGCTGGATACCATTTTTTGTCAACTTTGTCCCTCATGTTATATTGTTTGTTTGTTTTTGTATATGTTATATATGAAATAAATAAAATAAAATGTAGCCCTAATTACAAATGTATATAAAATAGGAAATAAAGCTGATGAAATTGGAAATTCACCGATAAATTTATTCACTTTGTCAGCGTATGTTCAAAATATTGCGCCCGTGAATGAACCATTTAGTGACGTTACATGCAAACTACGTAAAAAGTTGACACACTGATTGTCTATATGTAAACTGGAACTTGACCCTTATGATCATGAACATAAAAGTGACATTTTTGAGAGTTAAGCACAGCACAAAATGTGTTTTTTTTTCTCCCTTGAAAGACATATTTAAGAACTTCTACTTACCATCCACCATGCACAGAATATATAGGCTGTAACAAATTCGCTTCTCGCTAAAGGGATCTTGGAAATGGTAAGGCTGAAAACAGACGAGGCGTTTTTTTGCCGAGTCGGCCGCCGATTCTGCAGACGAAACGTCAAAACAAACGAGGCGACTGGACACCGCGACGTTTTCCGTATGATCAAAACATACCGAGCGTTTTATAAGCATTAGTAAATTTCCTCAGTACGTTGTTGTCAGTTCATTCAGACACCCGTTTTGAAATAATGGATTCCGATGAAGAGTTTGTGATACTTCTAGGTGTATTATACTGCAGATTAAAAAGAAAATAGAATCGTAAAATTTGCACACCCAATTATTAGTGAAAGAAAAATAAAGGATACTTTTACACTTTGTACAATGAAATCAAACAAGTCGAGAAGTTTTTTAATTTCGTCAGAATGTCTATGACATCTTTTAATGAACTATTAAATTTCATGTATTAATTGTTCGATATTTATTTTCATATCTGTCACTAAATTAATTAAAAAATTTTAAAATCACGTCAAATGGCAACCAAGCAGTATACGTACCGATCAAAAACCGCCGGTGTCTGTGTTGCACAACAGTTAGTACATTTATGAAGGGCCGCTTAAAGTCATAAAAACGCTTTCGGCACATGGTTGGGAACACCGTACGCTCGTTGCGTAGGCGGTGACATTCGTCACCGACGTATCGTCTGTTTTAATATATTCATAATGAGTGAAGCAAACGACGATTCGTCTGCAGAATCGGCAGCCGACTCGGCACAAAACGCCTCATCTGTTTTCAGCCTAAGAGAATATGATGTTGAGAAATCGAAAATATCTCTTGCTGTTCTTGAGATTTTTGAAAAAGAGTAAATTTAGAATTTTCGTTATATTTTTTACATTGTTATTTGAAGATATATTAAAAAACTAAAAACACTTTTTCATCGAAGTTTTTTATCCTTCACAATTAGAATGTTTTTTATAAGACGTTTCGTCTTTTCATGACCATCATCAAGTATGTTATTTTAAATACGAACCTGTATTTTTTTATTGAATTTTTTTGAGCATTTGACCCTCAGACTTCATTGATGTATTAACTATTAACTACTACTACTAACTATTAACTAAATTACTTTTATGTTGATAAACGTTTCAGTAGCTGTAAATATTACTTTCTTTTTCCAAATTAACTTTATTACTTTTCATAATTAATAATTATTAACAATAAAACTATAAAAATTAAATTGAAACCTGAGGTTCAAATGCTACAATAAAATATGCATTAAAAAAATACAGGTCCGTATTTAATAACATACTTGATAAATGTCGCGAAACATCTTAAAAAAAAAGGTTTTAAGCTAAATTGTAAAGAATAAAAAACGTCATTGAAAAAGCGTTTTTCAGTTTTTCGATATCTCTTCAAATGGCGCTCAGGTAAAAATAAAAACGAAAATTCTAAATTTCACTTTTTTTCAAAAATCTCAAGAACAGCATGAGATATTTTCGATTTCTCAACGGCATATTCCTGATCACCAAATTCTGCAACTTTGCCCCAACTTGACCAATGCTTTTGTATCTCTTACCATTTTCTTTAGCGAGAAGCGAATTTGTTACAGCCTGTATACAATATGGTGCACTATAGAAATTTTTTCAATAATAATAAAAATAAAGTTACTTTAATGCACTATACTTGTAAGTCACATTGTGGATGTGTGTACTTGCTTGCTTCACAGTCTCTTAAAATTATTGATGTATCTAATGAGGTGAGCATTTTAAAGTGGGGAGTTCAGCCAAATTTCCATGTTAGGGGTATCAATGATTACACGTCCACTGAAGATCTATCTACTAGTGTTGGTGTATATGAAAAACACCATATTTTTATAATATATAATGCAATAAAATAACACTTATTTACTACTGTGACTAACAACACTATCAATAGAATTTTTCCTCTTCCTTTTTAAATTCTTTGATCGTTTTGCAGAAATATTTTTTTCTAAATTTAACTTTTCTTCCTTTTCAACTATTTTCTTTAGCTCTTGTAATGATTTTTTATACTGTTCTCCTAGGGGTTCCAAATCTTCTTCATCTATAGTTAACTAAAAGAAAGGTAATTTATGTTAGTCACATATTTTTGTTGCATATCAGTTTATAAACACACCTCTTGAATATTTTTTTTGCCTGCCTGTTCTAGCATACTTTGAAATTTAGAAAGCTGTGATTTATGAACAAGTGTGATAGATAAACCATTTTCTCCTGCACGAGCTGTTCGACCAGATCGATGAATATAGGTTTTAAGATACTTTGGAGCTGAATATGACACAACACACTGTACATTGGGAAGGTCCATTCCTCTAGCCATTGCATCGGTACATACTAACCTGCAATAATGATTAATAAATTTGAGAAATAATACCAATTTGCTAATATTACTGAGAACAAATCTTGATCAATAATTTTAGCATATTTATGCTGATCAACTCAAAATTATATAACAGGCCTTCATAAATGATCGTACACCATGTGACCAATTAGTTAACTTTAACAGCCTCGTCAAGTTATCCTGTCAGTAAAAGATGATTGAAAACTATTCCTGAAACACATACGTATGTGAAAAAAACCTCATCAGGTACTGCCATAATATGAAAGACAAAATCACAATTTAAAAGGTACCAATTGATCACGTTCTTTACGATTATTGATGAAGACTTTGTAGTACAAAGGGCTGTAGGCAACTAGGGAAAGCATGCCAACTTTTAGTAAGTGATAGATGGTAGGTTTAATGTATACTGTTCAAAGACAATGAATCCAGTACATATCTTACCAGTAAGCATTGTTTCAATGAATGTCTATAATTTATTTCGACAACTGATATCGTTTTACATTACACGAATTAAAAACTAAACAAATAAAAATATAGTTCACTTGCTATTTTCCTATCTAAAAATTGATTTTCGTGTTATTGGCAACTATGTTTTAGGTTAAGTAATGTCATTACAAACTCGACATAAGAAAATGGGACTGACACTAACAGCGGTTTAAAATTAACAGGGAATTTTTTTTCCAATAATACAAACATCAGTTTTTCGTTAGGACAACAGAAAAAGATACATTTATTTAATTGCATGCAATTAAATAAAAACAATTCTATAAAGCACAAATTTAAAAATGATTTCTAATTAAAACTGTCCAAAATTATATTAAAAATGTTCAAATAACTTTCTCCTTGCAGAATCAATATTTGGTTAAATGCACCTTTTGTAAAAAGACAAAAATAATAATGACACTGACAAGGTTGAGCGAAATTATGAAGCTAGTTAAATTTCTCCAATACTACAATCACGATTTTGATGAAATTTTATACTGATTTGTCTGGTTTAGCGGGAAATGATAACATGTCGATTTTGTTGTTCAATTTTATGTCAGTAACATCAAAAAAAAATCATTTGAAAACCTAACTGGACAAAACTTCATTAAAATCGAGATTATAAATTGGAGATATTTGACTGGTTCCATACTTTTGTCCAACCTAATAATGTATACCTCGCTGTTTCTCAGAGATATTGACTGTATTAACTTTAGAGATGGGACATTTATACTATTATTTATTTTTTATTCTTAAACTAGTACAACTTACAAATCAACTTCGCCATTTGTGAATTTGTCAATAAGCAGAGTTCTATTTTTTCCTTGTAAATTTGAGGAAATTTCTTCCACCTTCAGTTCATTGCTAAAAAAGGGACCTTAGTAAAACGGTCAATCTATGTGCACTTTCTATAGAATGAGTAAATACAATAGTTTTGGTCAATTTCTTCAATTTGATCAATTTATATAAAAACAAAGGTTTTAGATCTAACGGAGTTACTATATATTTTTCGGTTAACTCTTTTGGTGTAGTATATTTTCCTATAAATGTTTCTGTGTTGAATTGCTCTCTACCTATCTTTGCATCTGAATCCTCGTTAACTGATGTAAATAGCTTAGGTTGAAATAAGGATAGCTTTTGTAGTTTTTCAGGATCTTGAGATAAAGTAGCAGAAAACAACAGTTTCTGAGGTGGTCTTCTTTTTTGTAAGGAATATAAGTTTAAAATTTTTCCAGTTTGAGAAGTTGGCTCTGAAAAAAATTACATACCAGATAACACAAATAATCTGTTAATGTAGCTGAATCTTCGCTCATAAACACGATCGAAGAGCTGAATATACATGCTTAGCAAAAATGAGATACTGTCAGTGTATCAAAATGTGTGCAGATACCAGTTTGTTGTCGGACAGAAAAAAAACAAAAGTTGTACAAATATAAGGTATAAATAAACTATCCTAGCCTTGGCACTTAAGCTTGAACGCGGAATGATCTAAATAGCGCTCTTTCAATGTAAAGCAGTTTGGCTCGTCTCTGTCCCACACTAGTGATATTCATTCTTTCTGTGCCGTCAAAGTGCCAAGCTAGAAATGTTAAGTAATAACCATTCCTATTATCGGCCATGTCTGAACTACCAAAAATTAAATTTATTTAAAATAAATATTTACTAGGAAGATAATATTGAGGATATGGTTGTTAGAAATCATAATAAATTTATGAATCATTGCATGGAGACAACTGAAAGGAATAAAGACTGGTGATTGGTTGTACAGAAAAAGAGAAATGGAAGATTTCCAGCGGTTAAAGCTGCTATTTGATGAAATTTGTGTCTATAGGTAACATTAGTGTTTTTCATTTGTACACAGGGCTAATTGGTATGTATTACCTTCTTGATATATGTGCTTTTCTAGATGGTACAGCCAATCATTCTGAACACTTTCTAATACTCTGTCGGCTCGTCAATTATCAGGAATTCTAAATGTTGTAAACTAAAACCATTTGTTAATTTTAAGTGGTCAACAAGCCTGCCTGCAGTACACACCAAAATATCAACTTTACTTAATGGACCAAATGCCTTATCTAAAAAAAGATAAATCTTATTAAATAACAAAATTTTAACTGCATAAACATATCATTATTATTTTAAAATGTTTAAGTGTACCTAAAATTAAAAATCTTACTTTCACTCACAAGCTGGCTTTGCTCAATTGCAAACTGGTTCTGCCCTGTTATTAAACAAATATTAATATTTGTATTTTGGGAATACGTTTTAAAGGTTTTGAAAACTTGATTAGCTAAATCTTGAGTTGGTAATATGACAAGAGCTCTTATTTTTCTTACGGAATGTTGTTTTAATGCTTGTATAACAGGTAAAACAAATGCTAGTGTTTTACCACTTCCTGTAGGAGCTGAAACACAGATATCACGGGGAAACATTACATCTGCATGCTTGTTTGTTTCCAGTAACCATGGAATTACCTCGGCTTGAACAGGAAAGAAATAATTTATATCATTAGCCTTTAAAAGTTTACGAATTCCTTTGTCAAGTAGTTTTACTTCTGATACTTTTGTATGGAGATTTTGAAGGTTTAATGATATGACAGTGGGATTTGAAAGCCATTTTGGCAGAACTCTCTTTACCTAAAAAATAATGTCACATTAAAAAAAAATAAATGTAAGTTCTGGCCGTGTATAGGTACGCCTGAATTGTAAAATTTTCTTTTTAGCAATGAACAGTATAAGATGTTTAGCACACATGAAAAAAAAAATAAATTTAAGAGAAAAAAAAGGAAGTTTCCAGGCCGTGGGGTGAAAAAGGGTGCTGAACAGGGAACAAATGGTATAATTAAAAGGAAATAACATGCAATTATTATTGGTATCGTTTCTCAATTCCTGACACAGATCAATAGTGTAGAAAAAGTAAAAGTCGTCTAAAAAGATATCATCACAGTACCTAACCTAATGTAGGAAAATGCTCCTGACAGCTAAGTTTTACTATTGTTGAGACTTCTGAAATGACAGATAATAATAATAATAATAATAAGAAGGCCTTTTTTATACTTGGTGAAGTCCAGATCACCCTGTTCTACTTAACCGAGTTATATAAAGTATAAAATTACATAATAAAGTTAGCCACAAATCATACAGAATAAATATAACAATAATAAATCTAAGTTAAACATATATAGATACTCAAACTAAAATGTACAAGCATATTTATCATATTAGTTAATTAAGATAAGAGAAATAAAGAGTAAAAAATAAAAAATAGTAATGAAACTTATCCCAGTATTTGTTGTGAAAATAAAAAATTAGATACCTAATAAAGAAAATAACATACAATTACTCTTGCTATCGCTTCTCAACCCCTGACGCAGATCAATTGTGTAGAAAAAGTAAAAATCACCTAAAAAGATATAATCATGATATTTAACATAATTAAAATAGGAACATGCTCCTGAGAGCCAAATTTAAAATTTTCTATTTACGAATAAACAGTATAAAATGTATAGAACGCATAAAAAAAATTGATGATCATTGTTAAAGGAAACGTACACAGTCGAATTTTAGTCGATCTCCATAATAGTGTGGTTTTTTGTCAATCTCCATAATAATCTGTTTTTATGTAAGTGCGCACACTAGATCAACTCAATTAATTAACTACGAGTCATGATCAACTAAATTAAATAGTTTAGTTGATCGAAAGTCGAACGTGTGCGGTTACTCTTTAGCATTATGGGAATCGGTATTGCATGCTACCTACTAACATTATTTGAAATGAGAAAATGCGGTAGGCATGTGGAAAATGCTCCTGAGGACCAAGGTATTGTTATTACTATTGTGAGAAATGTAGACAATGCAAACTTTGTATCTTGAAGTAAGCAACCGCATGATTGCAGTCGTAGTTATTAAACATGACTTTCTGTCTCTTTACAAATGACTTTATATAAATATCCTTATCTAAATCAATTCATAAGTAATCGTAGAATACAATATTAGTATCGACAGAAAAATATATTTATCTTAGGCATACCTAAATCCCGACCATAACCAAAAATATATAATAAAGATTTTCATACTTTGCTTTTCTTTGCAAAATTTTCAGATCCTAATATCGTAAAACCTTCCAGGTTTTTGGTACTCTGCTTTGGTTTTTTAATTTCTCCTGTTTTATCAGTGCCCTGTATCTGTTCCTCAGTATTTATAAGTTCTTCTGTAATAGTTTTGTCAATAAATTCATCATTTACGTTTTCTGGAACAGGTATTATTTTAGCTTTCAATTCTCGTTTAATTTGTCTGGATTCCAAAGTTCTCTGTTTTGCTAATTTTATTTTGTTTTCTCTTTCTTTTTGTCTATTTCTTATTCTTTTGTTCTTTTCAATTCTCTGAAGAACCTTATCTAGTTTGCTTTTTTCATCAGCTTCAGTTATCTCGTTTTGGTCATCGCCAAGATGTCTATAAATCAGTGATAAATTATTGATAAATGGTGTAATATTTATTTTCAATACTCATTATTTTGAATACATACCGATTCACTACAAATAAATCCATTTTCAAATATATAATTAATAACAAAAATTATTAATCTGCAATGTAAAAGTTAAATTTGTCAAATCAAATGTAAACATGTGCATTAAATAGGTTACGTTACGTTATTGAAACTGTCTTCTTCTTCTGGTTAGGTTCACAGAACATGTATGCACACTGTAATGTAGAGTTCACAAAACAAAAACTGTCACCAACCACACTTTCCCACTCTAGGATTTTGAAGCCACACGAATATATTTGTTCTGTGGGGGCCACAGCACTAAATTTTAAGATTAAAATACTTAAAATGTGCTGTTTAATGAATTTGAACGAATTACATATTTATTAAAAAAATAAATAAAATTAATTACATACCTGTCTCACATCTTATTTCTTCACTTTTGTTATATTCACATAGTATGATTTTCCAGGGGTTTTCGATGCTTACGCAAGACAATTCAAAACTCATTTTTTGTAAAAATGTAAACAATTTTTACATGCCGAAAACGAAATTACTCAAATAACCGACATAAACATTGAACATAATCAAACAGTAGCTGAATACACAATTATTTGTAGTTCAATTATTTTAACTTCAGATAGAGATATAGCGATAGATTGGTGTTAGGGGGAAGTTCGAAGTTTAAATTTGATTGGTCGAAATATCTGTGGAAGGTGACAATTTTTTGTTCTGTTAACTTCACATTATGAGGCCAACCCTCCAGAGCTACTCTGTCAAATTCGTGCGGAAGAGGGTTTTATTCATATTTTGTATTTCGATGACTAATATTGGTACATGCATAGGCAATTTTTTGGTACTATTGTTGCTAAATGTTAAATGATTTAAAAAATTGGCTCAATTAACATTCATAAATAAATTTTATTGCAATTTTTCAGTCATCCATATACAAAATATCTTGAATAAAATTTTTGTCCACGACTATTAAATAATGCATCCATTATGTATGTGTTTCCTCAAGGATAATGCTATCCATTATTCACTGCAGTGAATAATGAACTGGTTTTGAAATTTTTTAATAAAATTCCATCGAATATGCCATGACATATCAATCAATGTGCGGAATTGCTGTTTGATTTGAAACGTCAAGGTTTGTGAGAATTCTTATCGCGATATTTTATCGAAAATTTTTATTATTTAATAGTAGTGAATAAAGCATTGTATTTTTCTCGCATGCAATGGCTATTATTTACTAGGGTAATTTACCCTCGTGAATAATAGCCATTATTATATGCTCGCAATTATTTAAGTAACAGTTTGGTACCTTTGATTTTTTTTCAGAGATCGCCGTCAGCTAAAAATTGTGCCAGAACAGCGCCTCACATGGTTTGGATAAAACCGCATTATCCGGGGCCGCCGGTATGTACTTGCCGCCCGTGTGCAGATTTACGACTTTTGCCGCCCCTCTAAATACATCTTTCATATCAATACCTTCCCACACTACTTAACTTACATCAGAATTAAAACCTGATACAGACATAGTAATATTGACAAGAATAAAATATTACAGAGGGTAGATATAGAAAGTTTTTTTTCTCACAAAATTATATTTTTAACGACTAGTTTCAATGGTAATTTGACTTCATCTTCAGGTTACTAATTAAATATAATATAAATAAATATAAATACGTTAAATAAACAATACAAATATATAAAAACAATATAGATAAATAATAATAATAAATAAATAAATAAAATAATATAATATAAATAAAATATAATCTGTTGAATGGTTGTACTAAATAAATAAATAAATAAACATGGGATTTGTCTAAATTGTTAAAGATCATGTCAAGCGACAAATTGATATCTCAAACATAAAAAAAATTATGGCATTTCGTTATTCGTTTGGCGCGGCATATATTATTGCAGTTATTTGTTTAATTGTTCTTTTCGGTCCTTTAGCCTCGAAATTTAGATTCGTATTTACATATTAATGTAATTTTTTTCCCTCATGTTGAAAAGATATCAATTGTTGATAAATACTATATACATGGGATAGGTGGAAGATGTGCTCGTAGAGTCATAGAAGTGTTGAATAAAGTAAAATTTTTCAAAAATATAATAGTTTATTAAAACTACAGTCTTTGCGCAATGGTTTCGGACTTTTTTAACTCTTAAGTTTATTAAAAGAGCACTTTTTGCGCTTTGGTTTAGAATTTTTTTTATAGCATTGCTCAAATTGATTGCTTCGCACATTTCATATTTTATGGGTAAAGTAGCTAAGGAGTTGTTTTTGACTCATGGAAGACTACTTTCGTCAAAAACAAAGTAGGCGCAATAAATATAAGAGAATTATTACTATTAAATATTAAAAGCACCTATACCACCAGACACCGATAAAGGAGTAAACCGATAGGTATTAAGGGTAGGCAATAAAATAATTATAATTATACAAGGTGTCCCAGTTTTAAACCGACAAACTGTAACCATTGATAAAAAATACAATTTTGAGAAAAAAAGTTCCTACGAATCTATGACCACAAAAGCTTTCTAAACGAGATACAGGGTGTTAAAGTTTTTTTTTTAAGATTTTCACTTTATATCTTGGAAGGAATGATTACGGTCGACTCCCAATTTGGTGCTGTTTATAACAGTATTTGGCCCAATAAAAATAGGAGACGGAGACACTCCTTTTTAATTAGAACATCGACGCCAATGAATTTTCGTTAAATTCTTTCATATTCTCAGTTCCATATTCAATTTTGCATAAAACTTCGTAAGTTTGTTAGATTTTGAGCAAAAAAATTAATTATTTGGATGCATCCTACGAAGCAGTATTGTTTACATTTAGTACAGTTTGTTTCAAACCTATTTGCAACATAAAAGAGGTCGGCTTCTTTAATCCCTATACCGCCGTCAAAGAAGGCGACGTTTTGATGTTGCAAATAAGTTTAAAATAAACTATTCTTAGTTATTTCACTGTTGGAGATTTGGCTGGGAAAATATACTTTTTTACAACATAATTCTAAATTTTTTGGAAATTACACCTGTTTTTTTGAATTAATTAGCAGAAAATACCTACATAAAATGTTTGTATAAAATAAGATTTTATAATATTAGTCTAAGACGAACACCACTGACATGTTTTAATTGAGTAGTTGCCATTAACTTGATGAAAGGTGATACAAAAAATGAGACACTTAAACTTTCTTATTTGATAGCATTTTCGAACAAAATATTGTTTATTTCTTCGGTAGCTTGTGAATGCATCCAAATAATAATGAATTTTTTTGCTCAAAATCTAATAAACTGACGAAGTGTTTACAAGTGTCCTTTTTATGTAAAATTTAATAGGGAACTGAAAAATATGGGAGAATTTAACGAAAATGCATTGCGTCAATGTTCTGATGAAAAAAGTGTCTCCGTTTACCGTATGCTTTGGTGAATAGATTTATGATTTTATTCACTATTTTTATTGGGCCAGATACTATTATAAACAGCACCAAATTGGGAGTCGATAGTAATCATTCGTTCTAAGATATAAAGTGAAAACCTTAAAAAAATTAAATATTAACACCCTGTATCTCGATTAGAAAGCTTTTGCGGTCATAGATTCATATAAACTTTTTTCTCAAAATCATATTTTCTATCAATGGTTACAATTTGTCGGTTTAAAAGTGGGACGACACCCTGTATATTAGTGTACAACCCCCCCAAAAAAAAAAAAAAAGTTCTAAACGAAAGCATACCAATGTACGCTATTTCAAATTTGGCATACAGATGACGTATTGCCGCCATTAATTCTATTGGTCAAAAGTTAAGAGGTAACCTACTCCTTTATACGGACCTCGGGTGTTATGACACTGGCACTGTGCTGCTGTACTGGGTTCTTTTAAGTTATCTTGATATGGTTCTTTCCTATTAAAAATACAGTGCATATTAGTTAATATGTACTTGACAGTTTTAAATATTTAAGATAAGATTTAGCTATATATAAAAGGATTTAATCAAATATACAGGAAAAACATGAAAAACCATGTATATTGTTTTATTGTTCAGTAGTATTGTTTTAGTACTGTATGTCTGGTGTACGTGTCGAGCTATTACGTCAGATTTATCTTTGTCCATTAATGCAGTCTGTCCGTTAGTTATTAGTACTGGTATGTCATTTTTCTCGCGTAGCAGCAGCTTGGTTAAAACCCACAAAGGATTATCCTTTGTAGAGAGTCTGGCTATTATTTATAGCAAGGTGCCTGCCAATCCTGTCAACAACTAGTCTTCTTCAGAGGTCATCTAAGCCTGGCCAAGCGATGCAGATTCAGGGTCGGGCGCAATACCAATGCCATCGGGCGCTTGTTTACGATGACGATGACACAACACACTTCAGTTGTTATCTGTCGGTCGATGCATAGAGTACTAATAAATAATAAATAATGTTGAGCGTAAAGAGTATAAAACGAACGTAGGCTGATAAAGTGAATAAATTTATCGCTGAATTTCCGGATTTATTATATGATGGATGTAAAATAATTTGTCAAGTTTGTGATCAAGACTTAATGTGCTGGAATAAATACGACTGCAAAATTCATGTCAATACTAACCGGCATAAAAATAAAAAAAATGGCGTGTCTTCTTTGGAACCTCAGTTTATGTTTGATTTACTGTTAATGCTGATTGCCTGTGATGTTACCCTACGCATATTGGATAAACCAGCATTTCGAGAGTTCTGAAATAAATACAATCCCCAGGTGAATTTACCAAGTCGTCCATCGTTACGTAGATATGTACCAAGTGATCGTGAAGGATTAAATGTGCATTAAAAATACACGGCTGTGGTTATGCGTTGACGAGACGACAGATTGTAAAAAAAATTCTATTTTAAATGTTATAGTACGTGTACTCGACCCTGTTAAACCAACATTTCCACTTTTACTAGCTAGCAAAAGACTAACTGCGTGTACTGGCGAAACAATTACGCGGGTGGTGTTGGAGACTTTCGAAAAATTTGAACTGTCAACAAGTCAAGTGTTGATGTTTGTGACCGACACTGCTGCGACAATGCGTTTAGTGGGCCGTTTACTTCATAGAGACGATTGTAGGTTTTTATATGTTACGTGTAAAGTGAATGCGTTCCATCTTGTAGCAGAAACAATTCGAAAATGTTTTCCAGAGGTAGATGCATTAATGGCAAATACAAAAAAAGTATTTCTCAAATCTTCTAAACGGCTTCGAGCATTTCACACACTGTGTCCTGGTATTCCGGAACCATCAGAGCCGATTCTTACACGTTGGGGAACGTGGTTAAAGGCAGCTTTTTATTATGCTGAATATTTTCAACAAATAAAAGCTGTGATACTACAGTTCAACCCTAACGAGGCTGTAGCTATTAAGGAAAGCCAGACAAGCTTTCAAGATGTTTCCCTTGAAACAGATTTAAAAAACTATTTATAACAATTATAGAGGACTACACGACGCAATAGAAAAATTGCAAAATACTTCGTTGTCATTAGTGGAATCGCTGCAAATAGTGGACGACGTAATTACACAGCTACAGACTATAAATGACGCAAAAAATAAGCCCGTTATTGAAAAATTCGAGAGTGTATTACGGAAAGATCCTGATTTTACCAAATTAAGACAAATTTGTGATGGTGCATCTACAGCTGCGTTAAGTGAGTTCACAAAGTGTTTTACTTATGCCTGTATTACTTCCGTAGATGTCGAACGGTCTTTTTCAAAATACAAACATACTTTTTCACCACAGCGAACATCGCTTACTGAGACAACTGTAGAAACATATCTGATGCTACACAGTTATTATATAAGTGCACCAGTTTGTGATAACGTCAACCAAGCTACTTCATAAATCTGCTTAAGAAGGTGAGTTTTGTACATATTATTATAAAGTGTACCAGTATTAATAAAATTTATTTCCATTTATTTTATTTATTTATTTATTTATTATTAGTTATCACTTAGATATACAATGTACATGTGTGAACGTCATTTAACAGTTTAATAATAATGTGCAGCACTAAGCTTACAAAATATAAGGAAATACATAAAAAAATAATTTAAAGCGAACGAAATAGTACAAAAAACATACATCACAATATATAAAATATTTTTGTTTTTATTATTGTACTTATTCAAGTATTATGATATGATGCATACCCAGTACGTCTCTGTAGGATTAATGACTAGAGCTGTCCGAGGTCACCTGGCCGACAGAGCCGTCATATGACTCATATGTTTATATCATATCATAATACTTGAATAAGTACAGTAAATGGAAATAAATTTTAACAATAATGTTACATTTTATAAAAATTTGTATAAAACTCACCCTTTTAAGCAGATTTATGAAGTAGTTTGGTTGTCGTCATCACAAAGTGGGGAAGATCTATAGTATAATAGCATCAGGTATGTTTATACAGCTGTCTCCATCAGCGATGTTCGCTTTGGTGAAAAAATGTTTGTATTTTAAAAATGACCGTTCGACATTTACGCATGTAATACAGGCATAAGTAAAACAATCTGTGAACTCACTTAACGAAGTTGTAGATGCACCATCACAAATTTGTCTTAATTTGCTAAAATCAGGATCTTTCTGTAATACACTCCGAATTTTTCACTAACCCGATTATTTTTTGCGTCATTTATAGCCTGTAGCTGTGTATTTACGTCGTCCACTATTTGCAGCGATTCCACTAACGACAACGAACTATTTTGCAATTTTTCTATTGCGTCGTGTAGTCCTCTATAATTGTTATTAATAGTTTTTAAATCTGTTTCCAAGGGAAACTTTTTTTGTATTTGCTATTAATGCATTTACCTCTGGAAAACATTTTCGAATCCTTTTTGCCACAAGATGTAACGCATGCACTTTACACGTAACATGTAAAAACCTACAATTGTCTCTTTGAAAAGAACGGCCTACCATGCGCATTGTCGCAGCACCATCAGTCACAAACATCAATACTTGACTTGTTGAAAGTTCAAATTTTTCGAATGTCTCCAACACCCCATAATTATTTCGCCAATACACGCAGTTAGTCTTTTACTAGCTAGTAAAAGTGGAAATGTTAGTTTAAGAGGGCCCAGTACACGTACTATAATATTTAAAATAGAATTTTTTTTACAATCTGTCGTCTCGTCAATACATAACCAGAGCCGTGTATTTTTTAATCCACATTTAATCCTATTTACAATGTCTTCACGAACAGCTGGAATATATCTACGTAACGATGTACGACTTGGTAAGTTCACCTGGGGATTGTATTTATTCCAAAACTTCCGAAATGGTTGTTTATCCAGTATGTGTAGCGGAATATTACAGGCTATTAACATTAACAATAAATCAAACATAAACTGAGTTGTCAAAGGCATGCCATTTTTTTTATTTTGATGTTGCACGGTGTTGATGACGACGACAATCTGTTTTGTGCCAGCACATTAAGTCTTGATTACAAACTTTACAAATTATTTTACATCCGTCATAGAATAAATCCGGAAATTCACCGATAAATTTATTCACTGTGTCCGCGTACGGTCGTTTTTTACCCTTTGGCGCGTTTGACATTATGTATAATTTATAGGTACAACCTCACGCATTAACCTTTCAAATAAGACTGCAGCGTATATCACTTCTAAATCGGCACGTGTGACGCCATCGCAAGACCGTGGCTGTACTCCAGCCACCTCGGACAGCTCTATTAATGACCTTGGCCAGGCTTAGGATAACACTGATAGTGATAACTCTTCACCACACTACTTTTAACACTGAAAAAACCCGCTACAGAAAACGTATCGTACATATATATGCTTGAGCAGAGAACAGACACAACCACGCAGAGAGTAGTTTAGTCTCTCGGTTTGGCGGCCGGAAGATCGCCCTTCCGGCACACCCTATTGAGTATGCCCGCCCTTATAATAATATAAAGACCTACATAAAAAACATTTTCAATAAGGGCTCAAAAGGTCAATAAAATCTTGAACTATCAAAATCAAGCTGATGATCTTTCGCGAAATCATTTTTTAATGCAAAAATTGCATAACAATTATTTTATTCGTTTGTCTAATACTATTTGATACATTGATATACAATGTCAAATTATGATAAAATTTAGTGACAATTTACGATAATCATTTTTAAAATACATTTTGAGACTATTTCGACTATTTCGGACAAAATATCATTTCCTTTCCCTAGTTTGTATCTCAAAGCGATCAGATATCAAAGGATTATGTTATCAATGTCTTTTATATGCCACGTGTATGTCGTTTGACCTACTTAAAGCAAAATGATTTTGCAAACATTGAAGAATAAACATATTCTTACATAAGCCTTTAATAGATAATTTTCAACCCTGTGTGTACACGGCCGAAGTTTACATTTAATTAACAAGGTTTGATAAATGGAGTCCAATGTATGGAACTACTATATTAGATACCCACTGTTTGTATTAGTTTAATTTATTCAGAATTTTAGCTGCCAAGAAAATAGTTGTGTTTTGTTAAATTATTTATATTTTGCGGAACATTTCTAAAAGTTGTGATTAAAAATGTCTATAATGTGACCATTGCTAAGTTATTATTACAAACATTTGTTATTAAGACATCAAATACCTGCAATTGTGTTACAAAAAAATATTTAAACAAAATACGCGAAAAACTGAGTTGAAATATTCAAAATTTATGAAATTAAAAAAAAATTATACATAGGGTAATCCCCTAGCGATAATGACACATTATTAAGAGAAAAAAAAAATAAAGTGAAAGTGAAAAATATCAACATATCGAAAAATATTTAATATTTTGGAAAAATTGAAAGACTGTGTTTTGTTTAATATTAAACGTTCTAATCAGGATCTCATAGTACGCTCCACAGTAAAGAAAATTCAGAGAAATTTTTCTCAAAATGGATATATTATATTAGAAGCTATACGGTATACGATACTACCAAAATTTGCCTGAAGAATTGCAATAAATATATCGTAACTGCAAGAAGATCCTCTTACTACACGAGTGTTAGATGCTAATAATGATATCAGTCAGTCTTCTGTTGTGATGTTGTGAAGTACTTGAAGAAACATAAATGGCAATCCTACAAAGTGAGTTCATGAGTTGAACGAAGGCGATTCTGATCGCAGCTATATTTTATCTAAACGGAATTAATAAAATTGTCGCTATTGGGATCCCCTGGATGATGGAAGTCCACACACAATATCCAGAAATGTTTAATGTTTGAGATGGCATTGGCATGGTGGTTTAAGCAAGATGGAGCACCTCCTCATTGCCGCGTCTGTTCGGGATTACTTAAACGACATTTTTTTTTGGTGCTTGATTGGTATGCAAGGGGCAATGGAATGGCCGCCACGGTCACCTGACCTCACGCGTGGGGATTTTTTATTTGTGGGTTTATTTTAAGAGTAAGATACAGACCAAATTCTATAGCCTTAAAAGAAACAATCCTAAATGAAATCCTGGAGATTAGCATAGAGATACCTCAAAATGTTAGGCAAAAAGTCATCTATTGACATGCGGTCTGCCAAGAAGTAAATGGGACACAATTTGGATCTTTAATTTGACAGTTTAATGCTTTTTGAAATGACATGTTGTTTATTTGGTGTTCTGTCAACTTATTGTTCATTTGTTTCAAATAAATTGATACATGTTTAAAAAATAAGGTTTACTGTCCGAGGATTTTGGTCGCAGATGATCGGGGAATTTTTTATTTGGAGGGTTCCACAGCCAACGTTCGCACTGTGTAATCAATAAATATACAACTTCCTATTCATCTAGAAATGACACCAACTTTAAAATATCTGATGTGGCCAGCACATACTTACTTATACCAGTATATATCATCCTGATATAAAAAAATCATTCTATTCAATTCTTCACTTACCTCAACTAAATTTTAATAGCGCATCTTGAAATGTTTCACTAAAATTTTTAAATAATTAATTACCAGCATCATTCGATACTGTCAATACTAGTTCATGTCATATATTTTATTAATTTCTATTTATTAACATTGACATTTTTGTAACTAAATTAGACATTTCAAATGTCAAACTGGGAAATTTATCCTAATCCCATTTTATGAGGTCAAACGTGCAAAAAATTTCAGTTTACATCAACTTTATTTAAGTACTTGGAAAATATATTTTATTGGCTTGATATAGTTGACATGAAAAATATAATCTTTCATCAAAATTATATTTTTTTAAAGATAAATAGAAAAAAGTTTAGAGTCCAGTGGACCTCTTTTCAGCTGACAATTTTGGCTCATCACCGAATTTATCATTGTCTTTGGCCTTTAAGAACACGTGGACCAAATTTGAAAGCATTATCTCAAAAACTGTGGCTGCTACCGCGATACTACAGACATGCCGACAGATTTCTTTCCACAAAGTTATGTTTTTTCATTATAATTTGTCAAGATTTGTCCAGAAATGCAATAAAAAATTTTTTTTTTTCCCGAAATTGTACCTTTTTCCTTTTTTGATTCATTATGTCACTTCTGGTGGTACCACATTCATCAAATTTAATGTGTCACCTAAAATGTTGTTGCTAATCTTAACTGCCAAATTTGGAAAGTCTCCCATTAGTATTTTTTGAGTTATGACGGATACACACACACGCACACACGCACGCACGCACGGACAGATATCATTCGGAAAATAGGCAGAATGGATTAAAGGAGTTTAAAACGTATATATCAATCAAAATCTCGAGGTCGAGAAAAGCACGATTACTATACATCCTTATATTAGGTATAAGAAAGTAAAAATGTATGACATTTTATGTAGTTTTTCGTGTTTTGAAAGAAAGCATCTTCCCGATATCTGCAATATACCCGTAATACGTGATATAATAATAATATAATATCTTGGGCAGTTTTCAAGATATTTCATTACTACCTAAAAACAACGCTTCAATGTTACGGTGTGACGTCACAACTGCTACTCTCAGCCGAGCCAGCGTAATTTGCCGTCGTGGGTCCTGTAAAAACGAAAAAAAAACAGCGCTAAATTATTTGTAGCATTTATAGTAGGAGCTTCCCTGTAAAAACGGGGTTGCGAATTGCGAACGCAGCCCTTATATCGCACCCCGTTCGGCTTTTTTTAAAACAAAGCAAAAACCCAGCGGAATTCATGTACTAAACTATTGTGAAAATGAATATAAGAGTAGGTTTTTGATTAATTTAAATATCAAAGAAATAAATTATAAATCGGTACCAATAAAATACATTTTAATAAGAAATTTTAAACACAGTTTATGAGGCAATAAGTCAATAATAAGGGTTTTTTATACTAGGGTTAACAAACAAGAATTACAGTTGATAAAAGTTTAAGACTGAGGTTTGATGCAAGTCTAGGTCAATAAGTAAATGATTGGCCCCGACTATTGTTAGAATTAAAAAATTCCGTTGATTAATAAATTTAACTTACAGGTTTCTTCTGAAAAATTGTCACCTGATTAAAATATGGTTTGAAAAAGTTAGAACTGTTTTTGAAGTCAACAAAGTAAAATGTGTTTTATTATATATGTAATAATGATAAATTATCATTATATTTTTAAAAAATCTATACCTACGTGCTCTTATTTTTATTCATATTTACCTACCAACGTATTGAATTGAAAATATGCTACCAAAATTTTACTATTACCAATATATTGAATTGCAAAAACTTAATGTCTTAAATAATTTTGTGTGTTAGTATTCGATGTTTGTTTTTTTAGTTTTACCTAAATGGTCAGTAGTTTTGTCATTTTTAAGTAAAATGTATTTGTGGTGAAAGTTAATAAGTAATTTGCAATATGTTCCGAATTTCACAATCACTAAAATCCATTTTTATCGAGATTTTTACTGAAGTAATTTAAAACAAAATGAGTGACAATATCTCGGTTGTGAATATTCAAAAATTCTGCCTCATAGCCTTACAGTAATATGTTAAATACATGTAATGTAAATAGATGAGACCATTTCTACCAATTTTCGTGAGGAAATAACAAACTCCTCAATTTAAAATAATGAAACTATTTATAATTATTATAAATTATAACAACGGCATAATATAGTTGATCTTGGAGTATATGTTAATTTAAATATTGTGGCTTTATCCTTATCATGAATATTATATGTACCTACCTAATGTTTTTAGAATATTGAGAAATTTTTCGTAGTTTTTATAGCTGATAGAATTTTCAGACATAAATATTCTATTTCACTTTCCTGAAGTGTTTAAACAAATACAGCTAGCTCACGAATTGCACATATTTTAATGCATTTTGAAAATGTAAATCCATTTTTTTACACAAATTTCATTCGGAAAAGAAAACATACAAAACTTTCGGCCCGTAATTTATAAACCTATACACTGCATTTATACGGCATGTTTACGAACTTCAACACTGACAATTTAATTTAAAAAACACTAGTTATAGCCTGAAACTTCTCGGAAAAACAAATAATAAGCTAGGATGCACCTAATCCATATACCACATATAACACATAGAAATAACTACACACTTCTACTAAAAATGTGCAACTGTATTGTAGATTCTGGTTTGCTTGGGCTCAGCGGGTGTGACGTAAGCAGGTGCGTTCGGATCAGCACTGAGGCCTTGTTTTTAGGAGCAATGTAAATGGTAATGATAATGGTGGGGAGGCTGACGCCCGGCAAGTAATCCGCAGATGGGCTCTTTTTACCAGCCCTCAGCTGTCCCCTCAGCCTCTCTTGCTCCTTCGATGAATCTATCCGATTTTCTAATGAAGGTCAGGATGTCACTCATTACGAGAGAGCTCATCTTCTTCCTTAGAAGCGCCTCGGAACCGAGATACTATGTTTCAGGCGCCCAAACGCTTCACACTGTCCCAGGAAGTGGTAAGATGTTTCCTCACCACTTCTGCATCCTGCATATGTAGGGCCTTCTTCAATACATATCAATGATAGATGCCTCCTAGGTCTACAGTGGCTTGTCAGAACTCTGAGTTGGTAATGTATATTTGCGTTAGAAATATTGATTGGTGCCTTAGATAGGTTTATTGAAGTAGGCTTGAAAGTAAGTGCCATTTTCGCTGTCTCCCTTTTATTTGAAGTATAAAACAGTTAAAAAATTGTAAAAATTAGCAGTTATATTTAAGCCATTTTCCTCTTCATCTTCTTTCCAAATGTCCTGCGACGACACTGCAAATATGACACTTCTCATAAAACTTCGTTTTGCAAAATGTGGATCAAGAACATGCCGCCAGTATGTTGTTGGTCTAAATATATTTACGCCAATGCACAGAGGGACAGAAAATTCGAAAAGGGGTCAAAACTCGATATTTATAAATGTAACAGCATCGTTAACAGAATTTTCAAGTACTTAGAAAAATAGATAATGCATGTATTCCCGGAATTCCGAGCAGGTAGAAGGTATTTTCGTTCAGCTACCTGCTCCCAAACACAGACTTTCTTGTATCGTCTTTACAGATACAAGCGTTCGTTCATTATATTGCCAACTCTCAACCAGTAATTGTGTTATAAAGCGTTTGAATCAAAAGTTTAATTGTACAGAAAACTTCAAGGTATGTATTTTCATGTTATATATATACATATGAGACAAACTTAAATGAGTCTATACATATAGATAAAATAAATATGTAGTTGATTTTATTAAAGATTTTATGTTATAATTTAAATTTATGTTGAGCCATAAAAATTTGCAGGCCAGATCCGGCTTGAACTAAATAACTAAAAGATAGCTTGAACATTCCTTAATAACATACTGAAATTTGATAGGTGCGTTCAAGTGCCTTTTTAAAACATTTCGATTTCACTTAGGTCTTGAATATGCACCAACAGTAACGGACGCATGCATTCTGAAACGGTAACTGCAAATTTTATTCTATAATTTAAGATTTAAAATCTACTGATTTTTATTCCATTTTTGCGATATTTTATTTGACTTGACAGAAAATCGAGTTAACCTATAACTAACGCCGGTTCTTAGTTCTTAGTTTTATCTTCAGCTTTACTTTTATTCTCTTCTGTAGTGGTACCAATTTTTTTTAGAGTGAAAATGGTGACCAGAAGGCAACTTTTTGATGTGTATGAAATGGATGGTTTAGGTCGTTCAAATCGAACGGAGTATCTATTCAATTATTTGATGGGATACTGTAAAATCGAGAGTGCTGAAGACGTCATGTCAAAATTGAAGAATATTAATTCAAAATTTTGCAGCGCCGTTTATTCAAAGCTTGATCAATGCGCAGGAAAAACGAATAGATTTTTGGAGAAAAATAAGTAGTGGTTAAGTGTTCAATTTGTATTTGAACAAACCCAAAAAAAAAAATAATTGATCCGGATGCTGAGCCACAACCAGTAATCTCATCTAGAGGTGAAAGGAGCCGTGCCCGTGGTCGTCCAGCTTTAGAATTTTCTGTAGTGAAATAACCAAACATCGAAAGACACTGTCATCGACGTTCGAAAGCGAGGAGCTAGCTTCGGCTGTAAGAAAAAAAATTAAGAAAGAAGGAAAAGAGGCTGCCGCAAAACTTGTCTTGGAAGCAATTTTGACCACTCCGACTCCAGCCAGTAAAATGAGGAAAGTTTGGCAAAGGTATCAGAAGTCAAAATAAATAATTCCACTTACCCCAGACGAAGCTCTGTCAGTAATGATTGAAGCGAAAGATAGTAAACACTCCTATCTTGTTTATAGACGGATAGCAAAAGAACATTTTGCCGATATCGATCCCTCCTATCACAAGCTCCGGGAAGCAAAATACGTTGCTATCTCCGAAAAGAAGGGCAAATTGTAACCGAATCGTCTGCAGAAATTTTATTACAAGATCTCTTGGATTATACAGTAAAACGTGTACTACAATTGCAGAAACTGGTTCTTGTTTCATTATCAAGTGATCTTCTGATGAATTTGAAATTGTTGATGAAATGGGGAAGTGACGGAAGCACAGGTTACAATATTAACAAATGTTCGGCGAGGTTGGTCTTGGTGATGGCGATTTGTTTCTAACGTCCATAGTGCCATTATAACTGTATGCAACCTGGGAAAGATAAAATGATTGTGTGGCAAGATCCCCGTCCATCGTCAACTCGATTTTGTAGACATGTACTCTTCCAATTCAAGAATGAAACGAAAGAACTGACGGTACAGGAGACAACATACATAGAAAATTAAATTTCAAAATTTCGATCGATTACTATGTTAGGTAATGAAGAAATTGCAGTTTCTCATGTTTGTGTAATGATGATGATAAACGGCAAAGTGTGTAATGCAATTACGGAAACAGCTTCTTCTCAAACATGCTATATATGTAAAGCAACTCCCAAAAAATATGAATGCAATCGAAAAAGTATTAAAAAGAACAGTTGTTCAGGAAAATTTGAAATTTGGATTGTCAAGTTTACATGGCTGATCAGGTTTTTTGAACGTTTGCAGCACATTTCGTACAGATTAGAACTTAAAGTTTGGCAAATTCGAGGAATCGAAAATAAAGCAGTTTTCGAAAACAAGGAACGTACCGTACAGCAGAACTTTAGAGATAGAATAGGATTGCTCGTAGATATACCTAAGAGTGGAGGTAGCGGAACCACTAATGACGGCAACACGGCTCGACAATTTGTTGCTAAACCCTCATACTCCAGTGAAATTACGGGCATAGATAAAGAAGTTATTACGCGATTTAGTGTGATATTACGCACCTTATCTTGTGGTTATGCAATCGATGTGAGAGCGTTTGAGAAATATGCTTTGGAAACCGCAAAACTGTATGTCGCTAAATATCCGTGGTATTATAAACCAGCTAGCTTACATGAAATATTACTTCATGAAGCCATAATAATCAAAGAAGCTATTCTACCTATCAGTCAATTGTCAGAAGAGGCACAAAAATCAAGAAATAAGGATCTCACAAGTTTTACAGAGAAACACATTCGAAAATTTTCCCGTACAACAGGAAACCAAGATTTGCTGAACAGACTCCTTCTTATTTCCGATCCAGTAATTTCATCTTTGCGGCAGTGCCCACCACGAAAATATTCGAATATATCTCCTGAAGTTATTTCGTTATAGAGATACCCTCGCTAGAATCACCGGAATCAGAATTTGCTAGAGTTCTATAGCCTGAGACGCGAAGCAGCGAAATTTCTTCATCCGGCGAGGAACACGAGGACGTCAGTGACACAGACTTTTAGTATTAATATTAATATTAATTACATAATATACTGTATTTTGTAATAGGTAACATATTTTATTGGAATTCAATTATTTTTGTTAGTAATTTCTTTGTTTATAAATCGTTTATTGCACAATGATCAAAAGTCTAGTAAACTCAGTTAATAACCTTATACCCCCCTAAAAGTTACTCCTGGGTAATTCAATTTCTTTAATTATTTTTTCTATGTAAAGTCCCGGATTTTAAAGCCCTTTAGCCCATTTTCAGATTTTTGGCCGCTTTTCGAATTTTCTAACCCTCTGTGCAATGGACTGGGTTCGGGGTGTGCCCAGAAATGGCACTACCAGTATTGAAACGAATTAAAAAGCCGTGGAACTCTAGATTTATAAAGAGGGAACAAGATTTATTTGAAAAGGGCCAGGGATATTCAAGAAAGTTCTAGAAAATACATCGATGGATATATAAGGCGCACGGTAGGTCGAAGAACTCGGTCTTAATTTAGAATTGTACGAGAAAAGAAGAAATAAGTTAGAGACTAAAGTAGTGATTTATAGGTCTTTAATTGTGTCCTTTATTGTTATTGTTGTTAATTCTTAGTTAATAAAATAGCAAATAAGTGTTACCTGGACTTTCAGTCAACGAATTTACGATTTGAGGTGTTTGTGTGGATAAACATGTGACAATACGTATTTATTATCACAATAACTACCCTATATCGAATTCCGTAATAAGTAGTATTAATTAAAAAAAATAATTATCTGACTACAACTCGTATATATGACGTTTAATAGCTATTTTCTATACTGAAATGGATTCATAGTAAAAAATTCAATGATACTAGATTTATTAAATCAAGCAGGAATTGGAATAACCGACTTATATGGTTATATGGGACAGTTTGTACAATACATTATATACGGTGTGCTTTCAACCAACACTTGTTTTATTTTTAGCTAAATGTCTAATATATTATTGATGAAAATAAACAACATCCCACAATAATTACTGCGTCTACAACACGCCTCTTTAAATTGTTTTATGACCTACTACGTAAAAAATACGTCAGCATTCCGACTTTTGTTTAACTATGAATAAGTTCATTATTTCAGTCTAGGTATTTTTCATCCTTTACAAGTAAACTATTTATACAGCAGTTTAGTGTTTTTATCAATATATTCGTAATTATTGGTCGAGGCGCTTTTTTTGCAGTAATAGAGCTTTTTGGAAACTTATTTGCATGTCTCAAATTGGTTGTTAGTGCTACAGCCTTTTGTATAAAAAAGAGAGAGCAAAATACTAACCGTACAATACAATTACTACAATTATTAAATGTACAGGGTGGTCCAGTTTCCGAGGCACATACCTCAAGAATGTGTAGGGTGTGTAAAAATAATAGAAGTTTCTTCTATGAACATAATTCGAATAATGCACCACAACTTGGGTACAGGGTATTGAAGTTTCATTAAAAAAGTTTATAATTGAATATCTAAGATGATAAAAGTTATAGTTTTCAAATAGACTATTTGACTCTTGTTTTTAAATTTTCTTAAAATGTTCATATCTTAGTATTTATTAGTCCACAGGAATTTTTATTTCGCTTAAATGAAATCATTTTATAAGACAATATAATTTAGTATTCAAAATTTCAAATATATAAATTGGCGCAAAAACAAGAGCCGCCACGTCACGATCTACTGTGACGTCATTCTTGTAGTAAACAAACAAGCGCAAGTAACACACGGTATCGTTTTTTATTTATCATATAAAATAATGAGTTTCCATTGTTATATGTGGTGTTTGTTGCCAAACTACAGGAGTACAAGTGTAAAGACACCACAAAAGTTGTTTATAAAATTGTCAGATAATATTAAAATGAGAAAGACTTGGTTACAACTTACCAAGAGAGACACAAAATTATTATCAAGTAAAAATATACTGTATTTTTGTAAGGATCACTTGGATGTAACTCAGTGGCGACTGGTGAAATTTAAGCTATGTTATATCTTAGTATTCGAGCATGGGACCCAAGCAATACTTTAATTTACCCTAAAATTAAATATTGTTGCATTGCTTACTGTAACTTTCTTATATTACTAAATAAAAACAAATTACAGAGAATACAAAATGCATGTTTTCGATTTATTTGTATAACAAGTTTCCGAGAACATATCACTCCACACATAAACAGGCTCCATGAACTTAAAATCGAAAATATAATTAAGTTATTGTATGCCTAATTTGTATACAAAATAGTGAATAATAATACTCCTGAGTACTTAACAGAATTGCTATCAAAAAAATCTGAAGTACACAATATAAACATAAGAACTAATAATTATACTATACCTCAACACTCTACCAGAAAGTTTGAGGGTAGTTTTTCATACTGTGTACCTAATGAATTAAATGAATATCTAGATCTAATATCAGTATCTTATAATATGTATAAAAGTAAAATCAAGATTATTTTGCTAAGATCTCAGTTATGAATAAATAACATATTGCCTCTACTATAAATGTAACGTTCGTAGATTAGTTCTAGTTAATAAGGTATAGTTTTAGTTTATGCGTTTAAATAACTCTGAATTTTTAATAAACTGTAGTGGTGTGAGATGAAAATCAGCTCTGTTGATCTCACTACCATTTGTGTAAAAATAAATAAATTCATTTATTATTATTATTATTTATTATTAAGGCGTAACTATTGAGAAAAACTGAAGTTTTGCAAAAAAAAATTGCGATTGAAATTTGCGAAAAAAAGTTGGTAAAAATTGTGAGACTCCAAGGATATTTTTAAACGATTTGTAAAATATTTGCGAAACATTTTTTTTTCAGAATCAGGTGGAAAATATACCGACAGATTTCAAATTTCATAAAAAAAAATATTGATTTTTCACTTTTCACTTTTCATTGAATTTGCACAGTGAAAAAATGAATCTAGAATAGTTTCAAAACGGGGTAACTTTAATAGAAAACCAATATTTTTTGAAGTTTGAATTCTCCCGTTATATTTTCCGTCTGATTCTGGAAAAAAATGTTTCGCAAATACTTTAAAAATCGTTTTTCGACTTTCTTATCAGCATTTGTTATATCAACGAATTTATTTAGATTAGTTCTTATACGATACGATTTATAACTGTCATTAGAGGTTAAATTTAATTTTAATTTATTATTAAATATTCCAATTAACTTATCTGTGCAATTTTCTCTTGAATTTTCATCCTCTGAGACTCCTAATATCCTTAGTTCTTTACTTTATTATACTGCTCTAAGTAATCCACTTTTTTTATTTAATTTTTCATTGTCTTCTTGTAGCATAGTAACTACTTTTTTACCCCCATAGATTTGTCTTCATAAAAAGCTATCTGCTTTTTCTTACACAATCTGATTGACCATAGATTTAACAAAATTTTCATTTTTTAATAAAGCTTTGGATACCTTTTCAATAATTTTCTTTATATCATCGTTCGTTCTCGTTCTCGCATTTTTACTTTTTGTTATTATATGTATATTATTTATATTTTTTTATGCTGTATTTATTGGCTGATAGCTATGTAAGTTAATATACCAAAATTAAAATTAATGGCACTTAAGTAAGTAGATAGAGTAATAAAATGCAGGAGTCAATAAAATAACGTCTACTAGCTGCGATACATACATATGAATCAATGATTAATGGAGTTGGATCTATGGTCTAGTCACCTAGGTCACCGGATTTTAACCCACTAGACTTTTATGTTTGGGGATATTAAAAAAGAAAGGGTTTATGCTACTCCAGTGTTAACAAGTGAGGAAACAGTTTTAAGGATTGAGCAAACTTGTAATGAGTTGCGGCAAAATCCAAATCAAATATCTGTCGTGGTGAGTTCATCGATTCGACGGTGTCATAAATGAATGCTCTGAGGTAGGTTGATTACAGTTTGAGTAATTTCTTTGAAAATTTTTAGTTTTAATTTCTTCTTGATGTGGATTTGACCTAAAAGGGATACTAGTTACTAGTTACGCCATATTCTCTACCTCACTCACGGTAGTGTGGAAATGAGTACTTTATTTTAAGACGGTGATCTTACGCGTCTGCACAAAAGATTTTAACTACAAATAAATCGGAAATTGCTTGATCTATAAAAATCTTACAAAAACGATATTTTTTTCAGAATGCCATTGGCAATTTAGCAATTTACAATTTTTAATAAAAAATGTTCAGTGGTGTACTATTTATTTCTGTAAAAGTGGTATGTAATCCCCGTATTTACGCCAATGGCTTTGTGTTACTATTTTCGACTCAATTCTAAATGCAGCTTTACAAAGGCAGGGGTGTGCCAAATTTGAAAACGATAGCTTTTGTCTTCCCTTAGATATTAAATTATAAACTTTTTTTAATGAAACTTCAACACCCTGTATCCAAGTTATGGTGTATTTTGCAAATTATGTTCATAGAAGAAACTCCTATTATTTTTCCATACTCTACATATTACTGAAGTTTGTGCCACAGAAACTGGACCAGCCATAGTATTTAAATTTAATTCCTTTTTCTTTAGTTTGCTAGTTGCTGACGTTTCAATTGAAGTTTTAATTTGAATTGGGTAACTATGGAAACAAGATCACAGTGGCTGTAGTGCTTTTCACTATTGAATAAAACTGTCAATAACAAAGCAAAAGACAAGAACGAAAACACAGACTTGCATCCAATAATCAGCGGAAATACAAAATACAAAAACACTTATCCTTCGTTCATTAATTCATACATATATTAGAACCAATCAAAAATATTTAATTTTATGTTGAATGAAATAATAAAATAAATAATAGTGTATGACAGATATTTATTATGGTGGTTGGTAATATGTAATCCACTATATGACTGGCGCATTCGTCATTTCTTACTATAGTTATAACCATAGACCAAGACTACAATAATTTCATTACACCCCAATTACCAAGTGGTTAACTTTTAAAACTTAAAACTAATTTCAGAAATAATAATACAGTTAATAATACATATATAAAACTGAATTTACCTTATTTGAAACAATTTTTCACGTGGATTGGAACATAAACTTGCGTAAATTTAAATTGTTGGATAAATGTATTCCCAAATATAAGAATGTCAGACATTCATATGACAAAAATTTCTATCCACAATTTTTTCCTGCTTGTATTTCTATGCAAACAACTATTGCCTTGGTAGACTTTTACATGCAAATTACCGACAGGGTGAGATGGGGATTAGAATTGAGTTATTTGAGTTTTTCAGGAAGGATATAAAAACCGATTCCCGTGTAATATACAGATTTTCAGATAGGAAGACAATATAAAATATGAATATAAAATATATACTATGTGTTCTACTATTGATGGAAACAACTCAAGAAATTATTTGTATATAAATAATTTAACATCCCCCTCCCAAATATAGCTCTATCTTATAAACAAATTGAATTTAATATACGGTTAAAAATATTCTGCTACGATTGAAAATATATGCCAGAATGCATTTGTGGGCAAAATTTTTTAGAGATCGGGAAGTAGAAATATATGACGTTAATTCCATGATTGATGCTAGGTAATGTGTCACCGCGTAAATAAATTTGTGCATATATGACACAGTATCTTACCTTGTGGTTATTTTGGCGAGTTTGGTAACATTCGATAACCTAAGTTAATACGAAGATTGCTGAAAGTATTGGTGAATGTAATACTAGCACCCACATGTATTATTAACTAACGATCATAGGAGTAAAAGCATATTACTAATATTATGCACCCACTAAAACATTTGCCATCTTCCAGCCGCATGTATTGGTGGTTTCTTCAACGCTAATCCAGACGTACTTATCATTCAGTTCAGAATAATTATTTGTTTAGTTTTGTAATACATATTTTTTCTTAGTGTCGTTTCCGATGGCACCTGAATATATCTATACTACAAACTAATACACTTTTGCAAAAATTGTCTAAATAATGGATTATTTAGATTCATTTATGGTATATTATATCCAACCATCATTTCCACTAAACGTAACTTCAAATTTGTTTGCCTGTCGCTGTCAGTAATACTACCATTACTCACACACTTTCTATGACTGTCTGAGGAAATGTATATCTTAATGTTTGCTTTGGAGGGGAACGAAATCACGTTTTAGAGATTGTACAATTTAATTCTGTGCCGTTAAATTGCAACCTCCGGAAGTCGCTAATCCACAAGTTCACTTTATACTCATAAGGAATTAAACGAGACGTTTTAAATAAGTTAACCTCCATTGTCTTTAATCTCACACTCTTTATATATATACGTGTTATTTACACAGACGTTTTATAAACACTACGTATTTAGAGTGTGCGTATTCATTTTCATCATGGGGCAGTGGGCGTAAACGTGATAGCAAAGCGATACGATCGGCCTATATACATTTCTATTAAACACTCAACAGTAACGAGCATTTTTTCGTCGGTCACTAGACAGTAAGTAATTATTATTTTTATAGCCATAAAAAATTTTAATTTGTTTTTCCATTTTTATATTCAAAAAGAAAACAGATTTATTGCATAGTACATAAGAATATTTTATCATTTCATTTTGTTTGGGAATGTTTCATTAGGTATTTACATGCACAGAGGGCCAGAGAATTTGAAAAACGGCCAAAAATCGATATTTATAAAATTAATAGCATCGTTAATAGAATTTGCAGGTACTTAGAAAAATATATAATGTAAGTTTTCCCGAAATTCCGAGCAGGTGTGTGCATTAATGAAATAAATGGGTCGACATTGACTGTAAATTGTAATGTATATCAATATATCTTACACTTATATTTTCCCCAGAATAAAATATATAATTCATACCTCTTTAGCTTATATGAATTAACAAAAAGATTCTTCAAGGGCCACGGATATATGATTGGTATTTAATTCCCAAACTCATCTTTTATAAACCAGATGATATCCAACTAAAAGATGAGAAGTTTCCAATTTGGGAAGACCACTTAAAAAAATGTTTATACTCAGGAAGTTGGCGGTCAAATTTTAATCAGCTTTACTTTGATAATGGTTGAGCCACAAATTTAAATTTTAGTGTAACAAATAAGTTACAAATTAGTTACTAAATAGTGAGAGGAAAAAATGTGAAATTATATTGTCGTGTGGCTGACGAGAAGCTGGCCGCCTTAATTTAACAATATATTACTCGGCTATGATGTAGTCAGAAATTCTAATTTGTGGGTTACAAATAGTTACAAATTAGTTACTAAATGATGATAGAAAAAAAATGGCCAAATTATAGTGTCGTGCGGCTGCGGAGAAGATGGCCGCAATAATTTAATAATTTATTACTTGACTATGATGCAGTTACAAATTCTAATTTGTGGGTTACAAATAGTTGGTAATGGTAATGGTAATGGTGGGGGAGGCTGACGCCTGGCAAGTAGGCCACAGACGGGCCCTTTTTACCAACCCCCAGCTGTCCCCTCAGCCATGTGCTTCTCTTGCTCCCTCATTGAATCTTTCCGACCTTCTGATGAAAGTCAAGATGTCACTCATTGCGAGGGAGCTCATCTCCTCCCTTAGAAGCGCCTCAGAACCGAAGATACTGTGTCTCAGGCGCCCAAACGCTTCACATTGTCCCAGGAAGTGGTAAGATGTCTCTTCTTCACTCCTGCATCTTGGACATGTAGGGTCTTCCTCAATACCTGTCAATGATAGATGCCTCTTAAGTCTGCAGTGGCCTGTCAGAACACCGATTAAGAGATTCAGAGTTTTACGACTCCGTCCCAGCAACCAGGCCGATCTCGATTTGTTCGGCCCCGTCACAAAATCTCGGGTTTGCCTGCAGGCCCTGTTGGTCCTCCAGTTCGTCCTCAGTGTCTCGTGGGCCCACTCATTGAGGGCCGTTGTGACCTGCCTTCTTGAAATACCTAACGTAGGCTCAGGCCCGTGACAGGGTTCCTCGGCTCCGAGTCTAGCCAATTCATCGGCCTTCTCGTTGCCTGGAACTCCCATATGTCCCGGGACCCATACCAGTCTCACTTGTTTATGCCTGGCCAGCTCTTCTAGGGCATCCCCACACTCCTGGACGAGGGCTGATCTCGTCCTGGGGGAGCACACCGCCTTTAGAGCAGCCTGGCTGTCGGAGCAGATGTATATTATCTGTTCCGCCCCATTCCTAACCTCAGCCCTACCTTCCAGATATATTCCCGCCCCGGAAGACGATCTAGTGGCTAGCCGAGATCCGTCTGTATAACACACCAGAGAGTCCGGGCGGAAGTCAATTCTTCCTTCACTCCACTCCTCCCTACTAGGAAGAGTGAGAGTGTAATTCCTTTCCAACCTTAGCTGATCTTTCGCTTCTCTCACCTTCAGGACAGAGAGAGGGATTTCCCTCTCCGTCAGTCCAGCAATTGCTGCGTGACCTTCAGCTCTGCCTGAACACTGCCAGCTCCCAGAATCCCGCATTCTCAGATAGGCCGCCATAACCTCCCTCTTTATCCACGAGGGAAGCGTTGGCAGGCCTAGCAGAACCCCCAGAGCAACTGTCGGTGTCGTCCTCATTGCGCCAGTAATCCCTAGGCAGGCTAGTCTCTGGACTTTTGCCAGCTAGCTAGTTACAAATTAGTTACTAAATGATGGTCAGGTGTAAACTGAAAACATTAAAACTTGTGCGGCTCCCGGGAAGTTTACACCAAAAATATATTTTTTAATATCTACTAACGCGGCAAGTCACAAATTTCGATATATAAGTTACAAATAGTTACAAATAAGGTACTAAATGATGGTATAGACATAAAACATAAAAAAATCATTTGAGGCGGCGAGCATCACGGACCCATGATCAGGATAAGTGACGTTATCAATTATAAATCTTTAGTTTCTACAATTTATTTTATGTTATATCACACCACAAGTTAAATTCAATTTGACAATCTTGTTTTTTTATTGATTTACTAATAATATTTATAAAACTTGGCCCATATACAAATTATTTTTAAGACAGATTAGTCAAATTTTAATAGCTAAAATGAGTTAATATTTCCCTTTCAAAGAAAACATATATCGAATGAGCTACTACTTAAATAATAACTATAAATAAAACGTTGTGGTAATGTTTCCAAAATAATTGGCCAAATTAAATTAATGTAAACAACTTCAATTCAACATAAAACAAATATATAAAGCCCATGACCCACAAACACAATTTCGAAATTAAAATAAAATTTTCCCACCGTTATTGTGAAGTTTAATTAATATCTTTGTCGTTTTAAATGAAAAGTTAATTGGAAATATATACCATAAAATATTATGTAAACTTTGACAACTGAATCTAAACAGCAGATGTACAATTTTAATTATTAAGTCTCGCATTTCTTCGCTCCAAGAAGTAGTAATTTTCTTTGTTTTCTCCTTAGAGTACAATTTTACTCCTGTACTTGTCTTGATATTATTTTAATACGCATTAATCTACTGAATAAATACCTTCCTCTTCTTATTTTCACTGGAATTCTTTCCTAATTAACCCTGTAATATTCAGGGATTATATTCAGAACAATATAGGAGAATTTTCAAACTTGATTTGTAGATTTAGTTTCATCGTTTACAAATACGTATTGGGAAGATATAGGTATATAGTTTTTCAAAATATCTTATTTACACTAGAGCAACAATATACTATAATAAAAAATTAAATTTTCCTTGAAGAGATAAGCATTTGAATATGACCTTAAAGACGCAGTTTTTCTTGAATCATATTTTTATACTACTATTTTTCACAATTTTTTAGAAGCCATCTTTAAATTTTTTCTTACAGCCGATAACGGCAAAATATGTATTATTTTCATTTCTTTTCTTAGTTACTGAATTTGTTTCAAAAATAACAGTCAGATAAGTCGTAATAAAGTACTGTTGAAAATAATGGACAGGAATAATACTCCAATGCAGACATGCGTTTTTGTTTTGAACCCCATTTCCTTCCTTTACGGCATAATGATAAGACGTATCGTCGTTTTGCTGAAGATGATCTACCTTTGACGCTGGAAAGTGTGTCGGAGCAAGTTAGGAAGCAAATGTGGTGCATTCACGATGGGACTCTGTTGGTTTTCAGTTTTCTTGGGCGCCAGTTCCTCTTTATAGTGCACATCTCTAAATACAACCACAATTATAAATAAACGGTACTAACTAATACATATATACTTGTTTAATTTCCAAAAAGCCTACTGTCATACACCCAAGTAGAAATAAGCATTTTTTCAACAAAGTGAAATTTCATAGTTGTGTAAAATAAGATAAACGCGGATAAACTAACTTAGTTCGACACAAATTCTGAGTAACACATTGTTGGTCCTGGTGTGATTGCTACCGCAAGGGGTCTTAAACCGTCAGCATCAGCCGGAATCGAAACTGTCAGTCTTCAGAGCAATGCAAGGTAACTTCATATTCCTCATGTTTCATGGTAGTCTAGAGGGTTAACCATTACCTGTGCAGATAATAAGGCATTTTTCTAGCGTCTGAGCTCAATACATTATCTGAATGAGACACTTTTAATTTTGGAGTGATTGCTACCGCAAGGGGTCTCAAATCGTTATCATCAGTCTGGATCAAAACAATCAGTCGTCAGAAAAATGCAAATTGCTAGTGTACAAACAGATATCATTCTAAGTTAAAATTACAGAATGAAAATAATGGAATAAAATTTCTAATTTGTTCTAAGTCATTAAACCTTTAATCATAAACAAACATTCAAAGTTAAATATTAAATACAGCTAGCAGAGTTTTATTAAGTGTCTAAAATTGCAAAAATTTTATTTTATATACGTAACAACTAAGGCAATAAATAAATATTCAAAACTGAATACGGAAACAGCTAGAAGGATTTTTACTAAGTACCCAAATTAGTAAAAAATGATATTTTAAATAAAAATTCAACCAAGTCAATAAATAAATGCGGAAGACAGCTAGCAGGATTTTTAATAAGTATCTAAATTAGTAAAAATTATACTATAAAAATTCAACTGTCAATAAATAAATAATCAAAATTAAATACAAATAAATAACCGGAAATACTTTTCTTACTCTTAGTAGTTCGGGTAATTAATATTTTATTGAATATCGGCATTCTGCGCTGTCTTCTCAAACTCAAGGCGTGTAAATTTATACTATTTTGAAAGGGGTTTTTGCCAACAATCAGTTGGTCCCGAATGTGTACAAACTTTATTTCTGGTTGTGTTTCAGGCTAGCGATTTTTTTCAATATAGAATGTCATTTTAAATGTAAATTTAAAAATAAAACTAATATAGGAACTATATAATGTTTTACTGGAAAAATAAAAAAATCTGCCCAAACGGCAATATAATACATAATTTTCATTTCTTAATAAATTCCCCAACTGGCAATATTACCACAAATTATTTTTGTAGTGTTTAATTAATTAATTATTGCTATTTTAATTAATTAAACGTTAAATAATTATTTATAACAGTTCGGGGTTTAAATACTCGACATCAATAAATATTTAGCTCTTTCAGGCGAAGTGGTTTCGCTGTTACCACAAATTTATAATTTTATTTCTTAATGCATTGTGGCATAAGAGTGAAACCATTATGAATACAGTGTGCCATCTATCATCCAGTAACCAAACTAACTCTGGAAAGTGAATCAGATCCTATAGAATAGCTTCTCAATCAGTTATTGTCAATCTTTACACACGTGTGTGCTAGGTTGCTTTGTTTTGTGATAAATATACATTTTGAATACTTTTTGAAATAAGTATTCACATATTACTTTCGTTTTGAGTATTTTGAATGTAGTAAACATTAGTTTTTCACTTCAAATAAGAAAATAAAGCAACATTTTGATATTTGTTTACTGGTTTTTTGAGTATTTTGAATGTAGTAAACATTAGTTTTTCATTTTAAATAAGAAAATAAAGCAACATTTTGATATTTGTTTACTGGTTTCATTTTTGTACCACTTTGCAAATAAGAACTTTTATGATAAGACAAACAGAAAAATTCTCATAAAATTCCTTTATTGGTGTGACCTTTTATTTTTCAGAATGCCTAACTATATTGATTTCAAGAAAGTAACCTCGGATGATGCATATGCATCATCCGACATATATATGTTGCAACATATATATGTTGTTGGATGATATTCCATCTAATGGTGCTTCCGTTGCAGACGACGACGAAGATTGCGATGACGACGTGGATTTGATAAACAACAACGAAATTAATGACCTTGTTCTCCAGGATCCTACTCAAATCATATTAGATGATTTGGAAGAGGTTTTAGAATATGAGAATATGAAATCTGATGGCAATAACAATGAAGATAATACTGAAAATGACTGTGATAACAATATGTATACCTGTGATGACGATGGGATTACCAGTGATTTCTCGGAGCTTAGTGATTTAAAATAAAAAGGATTTTACTCCAAATCTAAAACAATTTGAGCAGAATGTAGGTCCTAATAATGTACAAGATAAATCTACATCCTACGAATATTTCCAATGTTTTGTTGATGACAACCTGTTGAATGACATTGTCTTTCAAACCAATCGTTACCGTACTTAGCCAGGAAAACGATTTGAGCCTACAAATATTATCGAAATAAAGATATTTATTACAATAAATTTGCTCATGGGAATCAAGACCTCTTCAAGCTATAGAGATTACTGGTCTTCACGACCTGAACTTCGTGACACATATATTACTTCTTTGATGAACGTAAATCCTTTTGGATTCCTTTTTGAGCAATATTCATTTGAATGACAATACTCATGCCAAAAAGGGACAACCGGATTATGATAAGTTATATAAGATACAGCCTTCCAGCGATAGGGTCAAAAGTTATTGTTAGGGGCGGGAAAAGTTTATAGGGTTTTATTATAATTATCTCGTACACCAGTAAATAAAAAAAACTTGTTAATTATGCCTCAGTGTTGTGCAGTTCCATTTTGTTCGGAAGGAAAAGGCGGACATGTGCTTCCGAGAGACAAAACTCACCTAAAACAGTGGTTGATAGAGATAACTTTACTCCTTCGAAACATTCATGTGTTTATAAGAAACATTTTAATCCTGACGATTATGCGTTACCAAAGGAGTCTATTACAGAAAATCGTGAGTAATAATCATGTACATTCATTGTTTTCATCATGCTCATTCTTGATATAACCTAACTTAAATGACATAAGACACCTCTGATAACTACAATAATTTCCCTACTGAGCAAGTTTCTTTCTGCCATCATTGTGTTAAATGTTTTTCAGCTAATTTTTATAAAAATTACTGCAAACTAGCGTTAAAAAGCCATAGGAAACATGAACGTTCAGTGACATTGACCTTTCCGTACACTCTCTTGGTGAATTCAAGCGCGGTAGCCCTCATTGATTGTTGCTCCTTTACGTTTATTATTTCAATATCCATTAAAAATGTACACACAAAATGAAAAAGTCGATATGTTGTTAATTTACGGCAAATTCTGAAATAAATCCAGAGTTGCTGCAATAAACTACGGACAACGTTTTCCGAACAGAAGACAATTGCCGCAAAAGTATTCCATAAGACTAGAAGCTCAATTTAGAAAAATTTACCCGGTAAATGATGAAAATGAAAGGGTAATTATAAAAGAGGAGAATGAAGTAAGTGTATTAACCCTTGTTAAAATTGATAGAACTGTATCCCTTCGGAAAATTGGTAATGAGTTAAATATTAGCCATGAATCTGCAAGAAGGATTTTAAAGAAACACAATTACAAAAACTTTAAATATTAAATAAATCAACATTTATATAGAAACGATTTTGATAGAAGAGTGATATTTTGTGAGTGGGCTATATCTAACATTATAAATCATAATGATTTTGCCAGGGAAATACTACTTTTTGATGAATCAAGATTTACATATCTGGGATTATTCAACCGGCAAAATATTAGATACTGGGCAGAACAAAATCAACACCTCTTTAGGGAAGGAAACAAGAAAGACAGATTTGGTTTTAATGTTTGGTAATGTGTTGCTGCCTTCAATACTTTTTGACGGTCAGTTGACTTCCGAGAGATACCTGGATTTTTTGACTAATATTAACAATGATTTTATAAATCAATTGTCAAGGGAGGCCCCACCTCATAATGCCGAATAGTCACTAACTATTTAGATGCGAATTTCGAGAATTAATGGATTGGTACAAATGGACTGGTTTGGTGGCCTCCCAGGTCACCTGATTTAACACCAATGGACTTCCATATTTGGGGTTTTCTGAAAGATAGAGTCTACATTGTACAGGTAGAACTAGAAGTACGATTCAGAAGAACTATAAATGAAATAACTCAACAACAGTTGGATAATTGTTTGAGGGAATTCGTTAGAAGAATTAATTTATGCAGAAAGAGGAAGGGCATTATTTTGAACATTTAATATGAGTTCAAGGTATTTTTTTTTGATAATGCGACCATGTTTACTACTTTGACAAGATAAAAACGGAACCCAATACATTTTTTATAACTTTTTCCAGGGGAACCTTCCCTTTCTTTGTATTAGTTTACAGTTATTGTCTAGGCCCAATATACCTATTTATCTCCTTTCAAAATCATTCTCATTAGTGTAAATGTTGATTTAGTTGCTATTTAATATTTTTGTGATTTTTTTTTGTGATTTATTTTTATGAATAAATTTTCATTTATTTCCAAAGGCAACTTAGTTTATTTGCAAATTATTTTAATGCTTTTGATTAATATCTTTCATATGCGACCAAAAGTTTTAAGTTTGCCAAAATTTACTTTTAAAGCAATCCGTTATACTAACACCAATTTAAAACTTAAATTATGACGAGTCCTACAGGCAAGAAAAAAATAGGGGTTACTATTTAAATTATCTATATTTAAAAATTATTTAGAATTTTTTTCAAATTATAATAAAAAATATTCGCTTTATATTGCATCCAAATATCACAAATGACCATATTATGATATCCAATGCCCATTTGGAAAATTTTTATTATACGAAGAGTTTCAATCATTAATTTTGAATTTCATAATATAATATTTAAATAAGTCCGCCATATTTGAAGGTAATGTCAAAATTTTTTATTTATTATATTGAAAATTTTAATGCATATTCAGAATATGTTAAAATATATGGTGTTTCATTTAAAAATTCAAAATTGAAAACACTTTCGGTGAAATGGGAAGTGGTATTGAATATATATTCGTCAAAATAAGCTCATTTACGTGAGTTTTAAATTTGAACATTTTATTCTAATTTTTAAAAAATGGCGGGCTGATATATGATCTCGTTGACATCCGGTGTATTGTACGCCTAATACTTTTACAATAACAATACTAGTCGTTACTAATTATCAACGAATTTATTAGAAAAGTGCTTAGTGTGGCATTAAGAATTAAAAATAAAAACAAAATCAGAATTCGTATTCACAATTTATAAATAGATTTGGACGTCGTCGAAGGCGTCGTTAATATGACTGTTAAAATCCCAGGCTGCTGTATTATACTTCAGTCCAGTTCATAACATCTCGAGACGCCGATCTAACCAAATCCACGTCGCCTTTTTGCCCCTTAGACCGACAAAATGGTTTACGAATCCGATTTTTACACGACCAGAAGGTCGTACCGCACTTCGCCATCGCTCACGTCTTATACTGTTTCGGTAAGTTTTCTTTTTGTATGCAATTTGTGCTTGTATTGCTTGTAATGTAATTTTGTTACTCGAGAGAAATTGTGAACCAGTCTATTTTACAGTTCATTCACAAAGGTGTGCAAAATTTTAATTACTTTTGAAATAGAAAATGTACCTGAGATACTAACAGCAGCTGCCCATTGTAGTACAGTATTCCATGTTAATTATATTAGTTTGCCATAAATTAGAATATTGTGCATCTCTTAATTAAATAGCTTGATGGTCATCAAAATAATAATTTCATGGTTTTGAAGGTATATAAATGCAAGGGTACAAACAATGTTTTCATTTAGTGAAAGGTGACATTTCGGAGTACAATGTTTGAAATCTAATTTAAAAAATTATGTTCTGAAGATATATATATATATATATATATATATATATATATATATATATATATATATATATATATATACATATATATATTATGTCATTTACCTATTAAATTTTAGCTTTGGGAATAAAATTTTACTTAAAAATAAATGAATAAATATTGGAGAGACTTTCCAAATGTTGTTTTAAGTGTCATTTACATTTCTATGAGTATTTTAATTTACACATACAATTCATCGTAATTAGTAAAAATAATTCATTCCAGATTAAAGTTAAACAGAATTGTATACAGAAATGAACAGAAGTTTAGACTGATTCCGAAAACATTTAAAAGCAAACTATGATGCAAGCAAATATAAATTTAAATTTCGTTACTGAACCTCAGTTCGAGCTAAATTTGGATTGTTGAAACGTAAGATTATGGATAACATCGCCTTGTGCGAAGCCGTCAATAGCAAACTACGGATTGTTAGAACAATATTTTTTTACGGTCTTTGTTTTTATTATAAATGTTGACACTGCCAAGTTTTAGTTACTTGGTCTATATATAAATACTATGTGCTATAAACTGGCAGTGCCAATGTTACTTTTCTAACTCTCTAGGATGTGCTTATTTGAAATTGTCTGTTTCTTGTTAATTTGCGCCACTTATTCAGCTCATGAACATGGCGTCGACATCAGTTCAACACAAGCCGTAGGTCTAGTATTAGATTGTAATAAAACAAAATTGTAATGATATACTGTCAAAAAAAGTCCTAATCACGAGTTACGGCGTATACTCCAATCGGATATGGGTGTAGCAAGCACTGTCTAGAGAAAACAACATTTTATCCATGCTATCTTATCACTATTGATAATTATATAAAAAACTTTTTTGAAAATTCATTTAAAGCGTTCCGAATATTTGGCATTTAATTATTATAAAGTGGACGGCATTTATACAATGAAATATTTGATGAGAAAATAAATCGTGTGCACTGTGTGTTTTTTCTTAAATGGCTCGATTTTCATGTTTTATTTTTAAGCGAGTGGAACAAGTTATATAATAAAAGATACATGAAAATAAATATACAATATACAATAATAAATAATAATAATAATTTTTGAGAAATCAACTAATTTTTATTTTTTAATTACTTTTTTAATGTCAACCTGTTTCTGCTACAAAGGCCAATCGCCGACGCCAGCAGATAAGTTCATCAAAACAAGTGTAGGCATTGGCACCCCTAACCACTTTGTTTTGGAATATGGATTTTAAGGCGCACATATCATAGATACAGGGAATACGTAGTTTTACATACCTTTTGAAAAATTGTGACATCAGCCTGTCCTTTTTGAGGCCGTCGCGTATATTATTCGCAGGCCGGTTTCTGGTTATTGCCTTCGTCAGTTGTGTGTGTCTAATTCGCACTTTTTGTACAAGTGGCCAATCGCAATTAAAGCTTAATCACATCTCTTTGTATGACATAATTTTATAAATTATCAAGTGTGTGTGACCACTTTATTTAATCTTCAATTAAATAAAGCGAGAGGATTACGAGATTGGTGCCTTGTATTTAGGTACTACTTTGAGTATTTATTACTATTTTAAAATTTAATATTATGTTTAGCTAAGGCAGCATTAGCTTTAACTTAGACATATGGAAACCCGTGATATCATTTCCACATAAGCCAAAGGAATTCTTAAATTAATTTTGTCTAATAATTTTTTACTTTTGGCTGCCTTAAAACCAATATAAATGATTTAAAAATTTTTGCTTCTTAGACCATATTTGCTTTAATAAATAATCAGTTATCTTTGTGGCATTGGACAAAATATAATAAATTCAATTTTTGCTGTTTCTGTTCTAACCCGTCAATAAAACCAGATAATCGTGTAAGGCATTCAAAACGACCACCCTGTGTGATGTTTGACGTTCATAAATCTGTAACCAATTAAGCAAAATTTATTTCTGTTGTTAATCCCAATTGCTGGTTGAAAATGATCAAAATAGAAAACAGAATTAACAGTTAGCATAATTATTGTTATTGGTGTTAATATTTTCTTTGACTAAAATTATTAAAGTAAACTGATTAGCACTCTAAACGTAACTTTGGTTAATTTTGAAAGATCGTAACTTCATGGTTTTGCCATCCGAAATGAAATAAAAAAATTATGGTATTTTGAAATTCCTCAAATTTTGTAGTTTCATTTATTACCCTATTTTATATTATTTCATAGTTTCTCGGACCAACGAATTAGATGGCTAAATATCTAATGAAATAAGTGAAAAAATTGTTTAGTCGAAATCGAAAGTTGCGATGTTTTAATCGAATGAAATGATGCGAAGTTAAGTTTTGAGTTTTAAATAATTTATTGTTGCTAAAACATTAAATTAATTTTGGAAGGGGAATGATTGTCGGGTTAGCACAATAAAACAAATTTTCGTTACTCAACGTTAACTTCTTCAAGACTAAAATAAAATAGGTAACCATTTTAAACATTTTATTATTTAATTTGAATAAATCTGTAGCACTAACTAGTGTGTGTTCCAGGTAGTTATTTAAGTATTTATTGTGACGAGTTGTTGTTCTGTGAAAATGATATTTTTATTTACAAATTTACACAATATCCAATAGAAGTTTGTGTTTTAATAAGTTGGCAATTAGATGTTTCCAAGTTCAGTTTTATTCTGATTTCTGAACAAGTTAACGCTGAGTAAACGAAACATAAAATTATTTTGTCCTTATTCTATAATTAATTTCCTCAACATTTAATAACACAATTTCTATTATTAATATATATAAATTAAATACTTTGCCATAAACAATATTTCATTGAAAACTATATTGAAACTGTCTATTATCAGTTACATAAACTGTATGTCATCCTTATCAGATATCGTAATAATAATTCCAAAACTATTTAGGACCTTCTTAATTTCATCTATTCTCAACTTTGAAATTACTATTGTGATTAACAAGTGCTTGTTTGTCCCAGTTCCCTGCTTCTGTTATTTTTAGTTCCTTTCCCTAACAGGCTTGGAGTGGGACGAACGGTACTGATTTCTCCAATTCTTCCAGAAACGTGAGATCCCATGGGAGAAAGTGCCGTTCGTGCCAAGGCCAAGTCTCGTCCCCGACCCGGTAACTGCATTTGGAAAAAGAAAGCCAGATCAAACTGTTAAGCAAGAGAGAAAATCAATCTTATCTGCCGAAGAAAGAGCAAAAATTAAGCCCAAGGCTTATCTAGAACCCGTTAAACCATATGTTTCTGCCAGAGAAGCTACAAAGGAAAGAGTTTTCTCGACTATTAACAGGAGTCATAACCAACCTAATGCGGAGTCTATGGATTATGTTTTGCCTAGACTTCACAGAGTCGCTGAATGCCCTGATTTGCCTTACAAACGCAGAATAGTGTCTGCTTCCGACCTGCCACCCATTTGGTAGAACTGTGGATATTATTTATGTGGCGGGAACAAGTTCATTTTGATGTCAGATTAGCTGATTTTTCATGTTACAAATTAGATAGATACTACCTCAATAGATCATTCAAAATATATTTATTAGTAGCAACATACTAGACGAGAGGAACACCCTCATGAAATTAGCAAGTAGAACTCGAACAGTATTTTTTTTTGATTTTTTTTACGTTTTGTCAAGGTTATTTCGATTGCCTATATCAAACCCCATGTCACCTTACATTATAATTACCCCTAAAAATAATTATTGCAATTTTTCATTTTAAAATTAATAATTTTATATCAAATTATCAAGATAGCTCATATAAATATAATGCTCTCTTTTAAATTGAACTATATATAATAAAAATATAGTACAATATTTATATCTGCTATATCACAATCGATATTATGTGTACAAGTCAATTACGATTTATTAAATAAAGTTAATGTCAACACATGATGATACTGAAACACACGAAATTTCCATATTATGGTTCGCGTTTTAAACAAACCGACATATGAAAAAAAGATCTAGAAAAGTTGTTAGAAATCAAAAATTACTCATAGAATCTATTTTTTTTTTGTTTGGATATCTTTATTTCATAACTGTCATTAGGCCAATGATATAAAATTTTGTTTTTCACATCCACGAATTTTATAAGGGCAGAGACTTTTTTAACCTTTAGACTTATTGGTTCCTAGTATCATGTTATTTCTACCAATTCCTTGCGTGGAATTAAAATAGTTTTGAGTTATCTGAATATTTCGGAAACTATACAGCAAAAATAATCATTTTCGATTTTGCGGGGTATGATTATTTCAGAAAAAGCAGAAGTTTAGATTGTGCTCACATTCGAAGTCGGATTTTTGAACGCGAAATCACATAAATTTGGTCGGTGTCGGTCTATTCTTAAACTTAAAATCGAAATTAATCATTGAATTTTCCAATTATTGTAAAAATTCATGTGTTACCTAGACACCTTGGGGAGTAACATGCATACTTTTATTTACATATTATGTATTTGTCTTTTATGTCGTGAATGATTTATTTTGATATATTTACTGGCATAAAATTATTCCTTTCCAAGGATAGCTTTAAAGTTGTGACATCACATTGAAGTTTTAGTATGTTATTAGAAAACATAAACATATATTTCTATATATCTATATCTCTATATTAGATTGGTCTGAGTTAAACCATGCCATGTTGACATTTATTTTTATTTGATTATTTTGTTATTTATTATTTATTTATTTATTTTAAATTTGTAACATTTTAATAACTTTTCTATCGTCAAAATGAATTTAGTTTCTATCCTGCCATATAAGCCAAATACAGATTTCCATTATTTTTTCCATTTAATTACGACACGTATGATTTTTTGGCAATTTATATATCACACTGTAGATTAGAACAAGCGCTTATTTTACAAATATTAGAATTATGTATTCCTTGATGATAGCAAACTTGTAATCAGGTAGAAAATAGCATTTTATTTTTTTATGTTTTAATAGTATTAACAGGGAACTTTTCTGTTTCAAAAGTGGTCTCTATTTGAAAGCTTTTTGCATTTTTGATTGTGATATATACTGCTTTTGTGATGCTTATTTTTACTGATAGAACATATAGTGCATATTGTTGTTAATTTATACATACCTACGTCAAATTACTTCACAATAAATTTTTAGTAAAAAATCATTACAGTTTTCTTTCAGTATAAAATTTGTGTTTGTTACATATCAATTTGCATGAAAAAAATATACACATACAAACTTATACATGAATTAACCTTTACCTCATTGCCCCACGTCCTTTTCATAGAAATAAGTTAGAATATAATTAGGTGGTAATGGAGAAGTATAAACATGTTTACGATAAAAGGTAAGATTAAAATAAATAATTCACATTTTAAACACACCTTTGTATAATTATTGTGAAGTTAAAAATCAAAGTAAAAGGTTTTGAAAATGCGTGATAAATGCTGACAAACCTAAATAATATTTTTAAATAAATTAATTGTTTTAAATAATATCAAACACTTGAAAACTGTTATTCTAACCTCATGTTAAAAAAATACATGTTTAGAAAGTTTAGACGCCCTGAAAAGGAATATTCGAAGAAATATAAACATTCATAAATTTTCATCGGTCTTCTATGCTTTGGACTGTATATGAATATTAGGCTTTGTATAGGTACTTATATAAATATTTATTGAAAACGACTTTGAGAAGACTTACGGATTTGATTAAATATACTGATCAGGATATATGCTCCTTATTGAGGTACAGCTTTTTATAAACATCAAAGGCGTATAAATATTTGATAAGATATTCGTTTCTTACATTGAATATCTGTTGATAAAATAATTTAGCCATAAAACCTTTAGAAATGATAATCAAGGTTAAAAAAAGAGATTTGTTCCGTCGATATCCTTTGCTAATGTTTTTCTTTTAAATATAAATTGACATTCAATCGTTTGTAGTAGGCCTTGTGCTATAGTTGTAAAATTAAATTAAGGATTAAATTAATTGTTTTTGTTTTAATCAACAAAAAACTACTTACAAAGTTTCATCAGCATGAGCTAAATACTATAGAATATTGTAAGGTATTAATTGAACAATTAAGAAATTTATTTTAGATTTATTTTCACACTAAATTTCATAAAGGTGTAACTTTAGAAAAAAAACAATATTTTTTTATGAAATTTGAAGTCTGTCGAAATATTATTTTCCACCTTACTCTGAAAAGAAAAAAATGTTATGCAAATTGTTTAAAAAATAAGCTGCTCAGGCACACAATTTTTGCAACTGTTTTCGAAAATTCAATCGCTGTTTTTTTTTCTGGAAAACTTCTTCATTTAGCTTTGATAGTATCGCTTGGGTCGCATGTTCCAATATTAAAATATGACATAACCTAAATTTGACAAGCCGCCATTGTATTATAGAAAATAAAAAAAAACTTGTATAGTACGGTCTATCGTTTATCATACAGGGAGCGTCAGAATGCGTGGACTATTTTACTTTGATTTAAAAAAAATATGAGCAAGAAATTTTAATTGATCTGGTGATGGTTTAAAAGAGCAAGCTTTGGAGATATTTGACAATAGTTGACACTTATCAAAATGGATCGCCGGCTGATGCTTAATTCTATGTGGCACATACAAATAAAACAAGATATATTTATTGGGGTTCAAAATAAAATAAAGAAAGTTTAGTACCATATTCCCCAAAAAAAAAACCAATTGTGCAGCTACGGACACGTGTTTCAAAGTTATTGCCTCTCATCAGCGTAGCGTAGCTAAGGATTTCCATCCAGGACGGAATAGATCAGGAACAAGAACTAAAATAAGGCTGGAAAGTACAGAACATAGTACTCAATTAGTGCCTTCATGTTCCCATGTGCCACAAATGAGGCCTCGATAAGCACAGTCGACACACAGAGCTCTATGTGTACTGTTCGTTTCCACCTGGCACATACAAATAAAACAAGATAGATTTATTGGGGTTCAAAATAAAACAAGGAAGGTCTAGTGCCATATCCCCAAAAAAAAATATGCAGTTACGGACAAGTGTTTCGGAGTTACTGCCCCTCATCAGCGTAGCGAAGGTTTAGTGCCATATCCCCAAAAAAGAGGCAATAACTCCGAAACATGTGTCTGTAGCTGCATAATTGTTTTTTTTTGGGATATGGCATTAAATCTTCTTTGTTTTAATTCAATATGTTTATTGTATCGAAACTTTTATTAAATTTAATTCAAGTACAACGCGACTTCCCACGAAATTCTTGTACCAGAATGGCATTTTAAAGTGGGTTCAAAGCTGAAAAGAATATGGCACTGTTTTAAAATGAAAATTAAAGTGACAGAAGTCGGCCCATATGTAATCCACAAAACGAAGAACTGATAGGTAAAGCTGGTGTCTTGAGTACATATTCATGGGCGTGGGCGCTGTAAATAAGCAACTGCGTATGAGTAACTAGTGATTGGGAGGCAGCGATAAATTCGAGAGACGACTTTTACGTAGATATAACATGATATTGTAAACACGTAATCAAACATTCCCAAACAGATAGCCTATCAGTGCGTGTGTTCATATGCTGTGTGTTTTTCTTTTTTCGTTCACTGGACTTGAGACTTTTGCACATGCACATTTTTTATTTCATTTTTCGATATCTGCATCCCTTCACGACTTAAAAGGATTTTTTTGGTTTCGTCAGTTTATACTTTACATATTTAATATCCGATCTTTCAAAGACTTTTTTTCTAAACTTTTTTGTTTTTGGTTCAAAGGTACTAAGACAGGATATCAGGCTGCCAAAGTCGACGGGGGGGTGTTTTTCTATTTATTTTTTCGATATCTACACCCCTTCACGACTTATAAGGATCTATTTATAAGTATTGAATTTAGAGTATTGATTACACACTTACAAGTTCAATTAATATAAATTGTTACTACCCAGCAAGAACCGGGAGGAGGTATGAGCATTTATTGCCAGGATGGGTATGTAATATTTGTATAGAATAAAGAAATTATTTAAAAAGTAACAAGAAACCTTTAAAAACAAAAATAAAAACAAAAAAATATACTCTCAAAATAGTAACAGAAACAAACATTTTTCTCAATAAATAAAATAAAAAAAATTCTAATAGTAAAGTTATTATAATAAAAACAGAAAGACGCATTTTTGTCAAAATGAAGAAAAAATATATTAATAAATAATAACCTCCTGAAAAAAAATATTTCTCAAACACTGAACTAGGAAAACCCAAAAATTGAAATAAATGATACAGATGATATCACAAAATTCACTTCTTCACTTTACATCAGTTCACTTTACCTCACGTAAATCCTCGCTCTTCTCACCCTCTTCTTCATTTTCAGATGAATTACTATTCCCGTTAAAATTTATAATAAATTTATTTCCACCATTAATATGACATTCAGTAATTTTTAAATAATCATCCTTAGTTGTAATTATTTTCCTAATTCTTTCTTCCCAATCTTTCTTGTTAATTTTCGACACTTCATTTTGAATTAACTCTACTGTTTAGAAAATCATACATGTATGTTTTTAAACAAATTATTCTTCGCACAATATTCTGGTTTCACTAGATCTTAGGAACATGTTATATATAGGGCGTTATTACAGTATACCGAGTGTACACTGTAATACCGGATGCGTTTCAGATATTCTCACATGTACATATTAGATGTGCACCAGGTGTAATCGTGGGAATAGCTATTTACATTGGTTCCCATACATTCACCCGCATATGACGCATACCATCTGCTATGTCCAGGTGTTATCTAGAGCACATGTTGTTCCCCTCGTATCCCATACCCTGTGTCTCAGATATTCTCACACGTACATATCAGATGTGCACCAGGTGCCATCGTGGGAATAGCTATTTACATTTGTTCCCATACATTCACCCGCATATAACTCATACCATCTGCTATATCTAGATGTTGTCTAGAACAGCACATGTTGTTCCCCTCGTACCCGTATACCCCTTAACGGTTCTTTCTAGTATGACTCATCACATCTCTTCTCCCCGCATATCCCTATATGATGTGTCGCGCTCTGATTGGCTGATCTCTGATCCATCGCTCCATCATACTCCTCTTATTCTTTATCTACTCTTACTTTATCGAATTTCGGAAAAGTAAGTTCTGACATTTTTCTTCAATTTGCACCAAATTAATCCAATCTGGTTGAAAATACAGAAATATGGCAGTAATCTCAACACTTTGTGGCCATATCTCTCCGCTACGGTGTTTATAATATACTTCTCATAATTTTTCGTTTGCAGGACTTTCATTTCATTATAATTTTCCTCATAATAGAGATTATGTTCCATTAAAAAAAATTTGTAACTCCAACTTAGTAGAACTCTTGTTAGGAATTTTATACAGTTGTCTCGAATGGTACTTCGCATTGTCAAGAACAATAATGCTATTCGTTTTTAATTTTGGAATTAGGATATTTCAAAACCATTCCTCAAATATTTCTCCTTCCATCTTCTTGTGGTAATTCACGTTGTAGTCTTCCATGTTTTTCTGTAAAATTTCCATGCATTATCAACCCATCCATCAATTGATCCACAGTATAATATAATCAATCGAGTCATTTTATTAGGGGGCAATGAGATTGGTTGATATTTCCTAGATCCATCATTCCATCCTTTTTTTACGGTCATGAGTATCACATCAAGTTTCATCTAGATAATAAATGGGTCTATTTTCCCTTCTGAGTTCTTTTATCTCTTCTAGATATGAATCTCGCCAATCCACCATTCATCTGCTTTCCATAATCGCCATGCGGTTATTAATAGTTTGATATTTAAATTCAATTTTTCTCGGCCAAGTTCCTAAAGTGCTTTTGGAATATTTTAGATGATAATCCATTTCATTTAGTTTCCTGTCTACCACGTCAATAATTGGGATTTTATTTTTCTGATACCCGTCGTAAACTAAGGTTCTTAAAAGTTTTGCTAACGATGGGTCCAGGATTTTCCATTGACCGTCGTCGGATCGTTGTTTTCTTTCACCAGTTTGTGTATTGTGAGAAGGGGAACGTTAGTCAGACTTGTTGTTTCACCTAGTATATCTAAATCATACAAATTAGGGTCATTAGCTCGTCGCTTCAAAAGATTATTGTAAACATTAAGGCAAATTTGTTTCGTTTGCTCGTTCAAATGTAGTCGATTTTTCATACTGAAAACACTGATGAACTTTGATTTTCTTTATCACTGTAATCACTATCACTTTCATTTTCACAAACACAATAAGACGTAGACTTAGAGGTCTTCCACGGTCGAACATTTTTTACATTAAATGCGATAATCTTCCTAAATTATTTTCAAAAACACACCAGCAAGTAAACAGATATAAAATAATTATGTTAAACAAATCGGTAGCAAAATTAAGTGCGAACCTGAACTATCACGAATGTAGGTGTAACTCCTCCTCGGTCGCGTTCCAACAGCAACAACAATCAACTTTCTCGTTTTATTGTAAGCGGTGTAAAAGGCGGAAAATGTTATGTGTTTCCCGCTCTCATGTCGCGTCTTACCCCGCACGTCCGTCACTAATGCGATTTCTCCTACTATAATATACTTTTACTCCTGTGATCGCTAGTTAAAAATATACGTGTATGTCGTACCCCACACACACGCCAGTGTACATGTACAATGAAATGCCAGCATTAGTGATAAGGCAAGCAATCATTCAAAGCCCGACTCGACCACTTTGTCAACATGCAGCAGCATTAAATTTGTCTTAGTCAAGTACCCAATTTCAATTCCAATTCCAATTTAACATCTTTATTAACGTATTTCTTTATAAATCTGGTTAAGGACTACTTACAAATAATTAGTACCCGGTGTTGCATAAGATAAAAGCTACATCTGTATAAGATCGCTGTTGCGCAAACTTAACAGAGTGGGTTAGGCTAAATCATATTCATTTTTGTCTAAATTCTTAGAACTGTGGAGTAACATTCCAGATATTGAACATTCTTTATTTATGACGGACGAAGCATAGGTCCCTCTTAAATGGTTTTGTTAACAAACAAAACTATCGGTACTGGGCAAATGAAAATACGTGTACAATTCATGAAAAGTCATTGCATCCCCTTTCTCAATTGGAGGATGAGGGTAAGGACCGGTTTTGATTTCAACAAAATGGCGCTGCTAGCCATACTGCAAGAATTTGCATGACAATCTTGGAACAATATTTTCCGCAACGTTTGATATCTCGGAACAGCGACTCCTCTAGGCCTCTAGGTAACCGGTTACTACCACTCCAGACTTTTTCTTTTGAGCTATTTAAGCGAAAAAGTGTACAAATAGAAACCGTGAACTTTAGATGAATTTAAAATGAACATCCGTGTTGAATTGTTACGCTTCAAGAGGTAATGTCCAACTTAGTTCACCATTTGCAAGAGTACAGTTATGAAGGAGCTCATTTAATGCACACGAAATTTCATTAAATAATCTCCCATTATTGTTGATTACTATGCCTTGTGTTACTTTCTTCTAAGTTTACCAGTATAATATTATTACAGTTTAAAACCAGTCCATGAATTTTGACGCTCCTGTAGTTATAGATTGTCTAAAAATAAATATAGAATTTTTTTTATGTAATTCTAATTCGATCGTATTACTTCCTGCTAGCTAAGGGAAAACTTATGTTTGTTGTAAGTTATTGAGTATACCGTTTCAATTTAATAATACATAAAATAAAACAAATAAAGATCTTTTAAGTGCCGTGTTTGAAGGTCCATATTTCTTAAAAAAGCACACCTATCTACGTTGTTTGTCTCGTTTAATCTTCAAGTAGTGAAACTGATGTATTCAATATGCCAGACTATTTTGAGCTATTTTAAATCCCAGGTGTTCTATTTAATGTTTTCTTGGCATATTTCGTTGCCATTAGAGACATCTAACTAATTTTGGGGTAAATCACATAAGGAGCAATTTTTCCTGTAATTGTCAGATTAAGACATATTAACGATTTGTAATTTCCAAAAGAGATACCAACTTTAGATTTTACAACACGTGAGTAAAATGTAAATATAGTGGAAAACGTAATAGCACTCATTTCTTTACGAGTATCAGGCAAGTGCTGCAAATCATACGAATAAAGAAATGGACATTCCGTGTGAGTTATACACTATACTTTTTCTACCACTTAAGTATGTTATTCCTTTAAATTCAAAAAACGTTTGACAATGCGGCTGTGTTTGGAAATAAGAAGTAGTATAAAATGTAATAGATTTACGAATCAGTGGGCTCGTTTGGCGAATGCAACTGCTGAGAATTAACGCTCAACCCGTTCAGTTATCTTATCATTACTGTTAATAATTCTAATTTCGCCGAACGGTCTGGAAGGAAGCCGAAAATGAACTGTCAACATAAATATTTGTATTTTTTTAAAAAAATTTTAAACTTGCATTTAGAAGTAGTTGGAACATTTTGGTTAAATTTGTTTATTACATAATCACATAAAACATAAATTGTATTATTGTCGGCGATTCCATTTATTTTATTCATATTATTTTTGAGGTTATTTACAGGGTGTCCCAACCAAAAGTAGACACACTGAATAACTGGAGATAACAATATTTTGAAAAATTGGTGAAACACATCGACCTTGTTTTCAAGAGTGACATATTTTAATGTAATACTATACCTATCATCATTCCACTACCCTACACGGCCATCCCATCAAAAAATTCAAATGGCAAGGGGGGGTCGAGTGATACATCTTTTGAAAGGTCTTTCAATTCCCTGCATAACTGTGTATTTTTTTTAATTTTTATCGATTCGTTCTTAAGGAAAATAATTTTATTTTTTATGATTACACACAATCGAAATCGTTTAAAAAATCTAAAATACTGGCACTGGGTATTGGAATTTATAAAAAAACTACATTTTTTAGTGCTCTCAAATCAACACGAGTTTTTTCGACAAAAAACACTTTCCTTGTCCGTTTAGTTTTAGAATAATAAAAGACTCATAAGTATTTGATAGTCCTTGAATATTAATTTGTTCACAACCAATTTAAATCGAGATACATTTTACCAGAGTGAGTTCTCAACATGGTTTATACCCTTCATGAGAGAATAGAAATTGTCAACATTTATTTCAAAAACGATAATTATTATGCTAGAGCTACGGAGCGCATATTCAATAGAAATCACCCAGATAGAAGGGTTGATTCTCAGTATGTTTTACAATTATTGACAAAATTTATGGAAACAGGTTCTGTAGGAAACAAAAAAGCTTGAACCTCAGCGACCGATTAGGAATGAAGCAGTCGAGGTGGCAGTTCTGGGTTATTTGCAGATGGATAATACTCAATCGATCAGGAAAGTAGCTAAGGCTTCCGGTGTATCACGAAGCAGTGTTCATCGAATTGTAAAGGTCGACAAATTTCATCCATATAAATTTAAATTTGTACACGAATTAAACAAAGATGATCGCGATCGTCGGCTTGAATTCTGTGAGAATTTTAGTGAACAATTAAACGGTAATGCCAATCTACTGTACAATACGTGTTTTTCTGATGAATCGACATTTCAGTTAAATGGGGAGGTAAACAGGCACAGTAGGTATCGGAGTGAAACCAATCCACATTTGTTCATGGAAACTCATACCCAAAGGCCTCAGAAGTTAAATGTTTGGGCTGGCATCTTAGGGGCGATCACATTGTCGGGACGTTTTTTATTCCTGATAATTTAAATGGTGAAAGATACCTCGATCTGTTAGAAAATAACATCGATCCAATGATTACCCAAATCTTCGAAGAAGACGATAATCTTTTAGAGGGCGAACTGTTCTTTCAACAGGATGGGGCACCCCCATATTTTGCTATAGCAATTCGTCAATTTTTGGATAATCGGTTTCCTGAGCGATGGATTGGAAGAAGAGGTCCTGTGGAGTGGCCCGCTAGGTCACCCGATTTAACTCCCTTGGATTTCTTTTTGTGGGGACATTTGAAATCAAATGTATTTGCAACAAAACCCGCATCTCTGGAAGAGTTACGTGAATGAATTGTTCGAGAATGCCATTTATTGACTCCAGATGTGTTCAGAAAGGTTCGTACAGAATTTCAAGACAGATTATACTGTATGCAAGTCGGTGGGGGTCATTTTGAACAATACATACGATAATTTAAACTGCTTCTTTAATTTTTATTTCCCGAACCTAAAATAATGAAACAATTATTTATCAGGAATGAATCGATAAAAGTTTTAAAAAATACACAGTTATGTAGAGAATTGAAAGACTTTTCAAAAGATGTATCACTCGACCCCTTGCCATTTGAATTGTTTGAGGGGATGGCCGTGTAGGGGCAGAGGGATGATGATAGGTATACAAGTATTACATTAAAATATATCCCCCTTGAAAAGAAGGTTGACGTGTTTCACCAATTTTTCAAAAAATTTTTATCTCCAAAGTTATTTAGGGTGCCTGCTTTTGGTTGGGACACCCTGTATATAACATAGCATTTCACAATCTATGTCTAGAACACGAATTTCTTAATATAATCTGGATCTCTAATACAGTACAAATATCGTGTCACCTACTACTTGGATGCCACACTGTGGGCAATTTATATTGGCTACATATAATTACATTATCCTACTGAGAATATTTTATAGTATTTTGTTTTTGTACATAGACGTGTTTTCTGGTTTTGACATCTGTCATAAGTTTTGTCCTAAATTGAAAAAACTAAACCAAAAACGATTTAGTTCAGTCTCAGTGGAAGAAATTATCATACAAATTAAAGAAAATGCAAGTCAAAATACTATGGTTAGTAATAATTCGATACGGAAACAATTCCCAATCATTTTGTAACTAAAGGCATTACAAATTAGAAGGAAATGCACCAGTCACGAACGAAACATTTACATTAGTTGTATTTTCATGATCAAAACTTTAACACAGTTTAATTTTGATGCACTATAAAGTTACTTTATTTAGTTTAAATTGAAATAATTGTTGAGAAAAAAAAGTTAAAAAGCTATATTTTGTATATGAACATTAAAAAATAATCTTTCAAATACACCACTCGAGAGTGAGAATAAACTAGAAAATAATTTTCCAGTTTCTTTGTCAAACTTGTTGTCATTCGGCAATAGCCACTCGGGCCCTAGGGCTCTTGTGTCTATTGCTTTATTGCTTGACAATTTTCGAAAAACTGTCGAATTATTTTCAGCTTATTCTCAATCTCTTGTGATATTACTACTGATTATTGGCAACTGGCAGATAAGTTGTGTTATTATCATAGTCGTGTATTATAAATTAGTTAAATACTCTTTGAAGGGAAAAATATTTCACATTTGAGATGAGAATAACGGCATCATTTAAAAATGCTTTATTATAAAAAATTACGAGACTATCCAGCTTTTAAAGAAAAGTTATTGATGTTTGAATACTACTAGACTTACGAGTGAACGTGACACCTTTTTCTTTTTTTTTCTGGTGGAACTTTCGCAAGCAGAAACCAAACAATGCATTTTTAAAGATAAGTTCTACACTAAACAATGACCACAAAATGATTTCAAACTAATAAACACAAAACCGATCTAACAAAACTACCAAATCAGGGAAAAAAGTACAATAATTAACCATCATCATATAATCCAGTCACAATCCCAGTGTGGCAACGCGAAATCACTAATTTTTACCAATAATAAATTGAAATGTAACTAGATTGCCCACAGTATGGCGGCCCCCTACACAGAGACATTTTCTCAAGGTCGGGCAATATCAATTGGAGCTCCAGATTATATTAAGAAATTCGTGAACTAGAAACCGTTTCATTTGACGAACTGCTGCCGGTCTACTTCCTAATGGTTGTATTTGCTAAATGCGCCCTATGACATGCACATAATGAGCAGATTTCTTAGTAATCATAGAAAAACATACTTATTAAATGTGGTTTTCCAAATTTGATCTTTATCTAATACTGTTTCTAGGAAGTTATTGTTAAACGATTTTAATTTTATAGAAATAATATCTAGATTTAATAAATTTTAATGATAATTTTTGATTATTAATACCATCAAGAGCTAATTTAATTTATTTGGTAATTGAAATTTTCTTTGATCTGACATAAACAAATTTATCCGTATCTGATTCGCTTACATTTAAGTTCGTTATTTGTTAGATATAGTCTTAGATTTAACACCCAGTAACAGAAGAAATTTTAATACAAAAAGGAACTTGATTGTACAACAACTCAAAGTGTTCTTATCTTACCTGTAGATGTTACAACCGAATTATATGTACACCACACATGCTTAGTGTGTGTTCATTTTTGTTCTAAATCCAGTTTTTTTTGACAAAAATTTAAATAAATTTACTAAGCCTGAAAACATATAATTATTAATTGTGTTTAAGATACATTATTAGAGCATTTAAGTTCAAAATCGTTTACTTTGGTTTTTGAAATTTTGGTTCTAGAGTAACACTTTTGCCTAACATGCACGCCTAGTATAATAGAATGGTTGTCACAAGTAGCAGCTTTATAATATATAAATCTTTACTCCTTTACCATGGTAGTGGACTTGCAAAGGAATCAAAATTATCGATAGTGAAAATAACCAGACATTTTCACAATTTTATTATGTAAATATTATTTAACAGTATAAAACGTAATATACAAATCTGAAAAAAGTATGCAATAAATGAGGAATTATAAATAAACGTGAAGTTTGGCCTAAATTTACGAAAATATTTGGCAAAAGACCCAGAACCCAACATGTGCTGATTTACGGCTTATTTTAAATATTAAAACGTGTTGTGTTCGCATTACTGTAGAATTTATTTTCATGTGGAACACGAGGTATTATGTACGAAACCGATTTATTTTTTTAAATTTTTCTTCAATAGCAATTTAAGGTATTTTTTAATAAAATGTACTAAATATTTAGTAAAACATAAACGGTTGCAGTTGCAGTTGCAGTTGTACTTACAGTTACAGTTAAAGGTAATTGCTTATGAGGGTTCGTTGAATGGCAGCAAAATTGGCGTGGTACCTATTTCATAACTTTATACAGCGCGCTCAAAATAAGAACAAACAGCAACTAGTCTTATAAGTAACAAATTCTGTTATTTATAAAAACTGTTGTTGCATTATAATTATAAGTCCAATTATTATTATGCTATTTAGAAAACATATTTTCATCGGAGATTTTTTATTTACGGTTATATTTGTTGTTGGTGTTATTTCAGTACGTATATCTTTTTAACTTTGGCATTTTACTGTCAATCACTAACGCCAGGTATAGGCTCTTCAGTACATAAAAATTTTGCAGAATCACAATTTGTCGTGGGGGGGAGGGAGGCAGCGATTTTTAACTTGCTCACATTGCAGATATACTGTCCTCACAGTTTTACATCCCTTTCGAAAGATGGTGATATAAGAAGGTCCGGTCAACACCACTATATCTCATTGGTTTGATCCGGTCGGGCTTTGAATCCGGGTGATCTGGATAGAGGTACGTGCACTTATCCTTCACACCACAGAGACAATGTGATTTTAATAAATGCATATGTTATTATAAGCATTTTCCTACTGGTGATTTTTGATCCACAAAATTAAAATATATACATCGTATTGAGATGACTGTACGATATTCGACTCTCGCACCATCTACAACTAATTTTTTTTCTCAAAGTTCGGAATTTTAATGAAGTTTTGTTATAAATTTTGAATGCTCTTTTTCTGTGTGTGTGTGTTCCCGTACCCCCATCAAATTTATCTTTAGTAAGGTTTTGCACATATTTTAACATTTGGCGAGATCTCCTGATATGCTGTTTCTTCTAACTTGGACTTACTGTCTACTACCACGCCCATTGATGCATTTTTTGGTTCATTTTCTCAACTTTGTAGTTAAGGTTTGATAATCCATTCATAGACTGTAGACATTTTTATTATTTGCTTATTTTTTATGAGTAATAAAATTACACTTTTAATGGGACTTCTTGGATACCGTCAAAAATAAGATATATAGATACATCAGCAATGCAATTTGGTCTCGATAGAGGTTCGCGTCTCGACGTCCCATGACTAACATGTTTACTTTTTTTTGCAAAAAAAATTTTTTTTTCGATTGACAAACATTCAATATACAATCCTCAGGAGGCACTTTTTTTGAAAATATGTCCAACATTTTTTTAAATTTAATTCGAAAATCATCCAAAATCACGTTATTTTCGGTTTCTTTTGGTACTTTTCGTGAACATTTCAAAAATCGGCTTCCTGAGGACAATCCTTTGAACATTGTTCTATTAAGAAACATTTTTCTTAATTCATTTATTGCCTTCCAGCGTGAGAGCTTAACGCTCACAAATAGATAATTTTTGGGTCAGTCTTCTTAATAAGTCTTTGCAATGTCATTAATAGCTTTTATATTAAATAATCAATTAGATCAGTTCTTCCTTTCTTAAAGCGTTTTTGAGGAGTTTATGCAAACGTTAAGATTAACTCTCATCAACAGTAACAAAAATCTATTTATATTTCAATTATATTTCAAAAAATAAAATATATCCTCAAAAATAAAATGAAACGCGAAATATAAAAAAAAAACATACGATGATTTCTCGCTACTATCGCTCTAAAATTGTTCTAAAAATAACCGAAAATTATAGTATTTCCTACAAAAGCAATATGTAAAAAATTTTGTGCATAGCTAGATACTAAAAATACAAAATCCAACTTGCACTTGAAGCAACATGAAGAAAGTCGTTGATATTATCGGGAGATGATAAGAATATTATTTCAGGTATAGTCTCCTGAATAATATGATTTTTAAACATCTGCCTATTTCTAAAGCATTTAACCACACTTTATATTACTTACTCTACAATCCAAAATGATTTGTTGTTAATACAAAACTACTCCAATACCATGGTAAAATGTAAAAATAAACCAACAAATATATGTCTTTGTTGGATCCTAATTAACTAATTGTTTAAATTTATTAACTGCCCGTTATATCTCGCTCTATTATTGTTCTCAGAGTCCAAGACATTATGTGGTTCGTGATACACCAGACCGTAGCCACAGATCAGCAGAACAAGTCTATTCTTATTCCTATAACAACTCAGTCGACTCCTCTTCTAACCGTTATGGCGACCCTTATAGTGCCCCTGTGAATCGCTCATATACTTCTAGCGAATCAGTTAGCCGCTCTTCAAGCGGAGGTCCAGGTGGCTACAATTATTCTACAGAGCGTTCTACTCGCACTAGGGGAGATGGTCCAGGCGGTTACAGCTCTAGTTATAGCTCCACCACTTCTGGTAGATTACCCGGAGGCACTACTTACCGTCACTACTCTTATCGCGTTTAGATTTAATCGCATGTAATTGCTCTGTGGTTCTGTTGTTTGCAACTTACTGTAATCGAACTGCTTTCTAATGAGGACTACTACTGTTATTTATTGTATTCAGTATCGCTGAAATTTTTATTTGGATAGGAAACTTTTATAATACCAGGGTATTATTTTTTAAAGCATTAATAGTATTATTGGAACCTCTACTGGATTATTAAATTTTGTAAAGTAGATTATATTTTTTTATTTAAAACTAGGAGCTAATTTTAGCGATACTGCAATTTAAGATTTTAGTATAATTTAGTATATTTTAGTTTGTTTTCTAGGAATCCTTTATTTTTATATTTCAAGGCAGTTTCATGGTACTAAATTTGATTAGTAATTAAAAAAAGAATAATTATAATTAGACTGTAATATAGAAATAGTGAAAATATATTTTGTATGCCTATTTATTTTATATATTGTATGCGAAACTTATTTGTGATGAATATTGTAATACAATTTTTTCGACAAATGTTGGTAGTTTAATTTAGAATAGTGAATTTTTTTTCCCTATATCCAGTACCCTTATACCCATTTCCTGTCTACTAACAATGCGTGTGTTTAGATTTTTTTCAAATATTATTATGTACAAACACAAATTAATGTATATATAATGTGTATAATTTTTTTCCTGTTTTCTCTTCTGAACTTCAGTATTCTAAAATTATCTGTTGGAATACTAAAAGTCAGAATATTTTTTATAAAGCACTAACTTTTCCACTGTTTTAATATTCTCCTTTCTGTTTTTCCTGTGGTGTCCTTGCAGAGCGTGCCCTCCCGTCAAGTTAGAGTTCTACCGGGTTTAGGAAAGGTGAGTATCTAATTTATTTAAATGATATAAAATCAAGAATAAAATTTAAAAACATCAAAACGTTATTAAAAAGTTTGTAATATGTACAATTTAAATTATTTTCATTTTGCAGGGTGCGTAAAAAAGTTACCAACAGTCATCTTTTATTTGTAAAAATGAGAGTTTGCTCTACATTATTTAAAAGTAATAAAGTGGCATATTGAATAGTCTCGTAATACAGAATTTGTGAGAATTAAAAAGAAATTATCTGATATTTTTAAAAAGGATCCTTTGCAAATTATGTATAAAAAGGAATAGATTTTGGTTCAGTGTTTACTTGCCATTCCAGAAAATGTTGTTCGTGATTTTAGTCTCTTTTATAGTTACTTCCATGGAGATTACACAACGGAAGTTGCATCGCTATTAGCCATATTAGATAGAGTATAGCAATTTATCAATATATCCTAAACTCTTTAACTGTTGACTGAACGTCCATTTATCATTTATGTCACGAACAACAAATTTATGGAATCATTTCTCAATCATGTTTTCCATCCTATTCTTAGTAATATCAGGATTGTCCTTTGTAGGAAGTAGTTTAATACATTAAAAAGAAAAAGACTTTGGTCAAAATTTTACACCAACAAAAATTTTATGTTAACCTTTTATATCAACTCATCTAGTTAAATCTTAAAAATGCAAAATCCTGGCTACAAGATCTACCCATGTAAAAGTCAAAATTTTAAATTTTTAATTAATGTTTCATATCTACCACTACTCAACTCAATATGTTGATATTTAGTCGGAACTGAATTATTAAGTTTTAATGAGAAATTGAGATTTTCTTACATTTTTATCCAATTCAGTTCCCACAAAATATCAACATATTTTAAATTTTGTAAATGTAGCAACATGGTTGGTACGATCCTCGAGTTTTAAACTTTAGTTATCTGGGTATTTATGTTACTTGCGGATGTTCATAAAACTGTTTTACACTTTTTATGTGTACACCTCTGACTTCTTATCAATTTGAAAATTGTAACAATTTTATGTTTCTAGTTTTTTACAAATTTTTTGTATCGGTTGCCGGTTTTTATTTAAATAAAACTAAATGTCTTCAGCATTATTATATTTTTGAGTAACCATTTATAAGTATACAATTTTATTCATTATTTTGGAAATGTTTTGATATTAATTAAATTTTATTCTTGATTACGCTTCGCACTAGCTAATGCACGAGACTACTACAAAATCGAATTACCTAAATAAGTAGATTTGTCTAGTGAAAAAATTATTAAAATCTTGATAACGATAACCGTAAACCTATCACTCTTGTTATTTATTAAAAATAAAAATTAAAATGGAGAGGTATTATTCAATAAGCTAACCTGAGGTGTTCCTCTTAAAGTTTACATATAATAGTCAAACAGAGGAGTCTTCTAAGAAATGGATTTCAGAACATAAGAGACGTTTTAGAAATATAGAAGAATATTCCAATTATACTATCTTCCAGAAGAAAGTCATGTTTTTACTGACCATTGTGAACAGTTTTTTAGTTAGTTTCTCGTAATTTCATAATGCATTTGCAAAAATCGAAAACTTCCTCAAACAAATCAGTTCCGTTGAAGGTGTCGATTTTTGTCAATGGTGCATGCTTAACTTCTGCTGTTATTGAGAATAGTAAATACGAAAGTTGAATATTTTCTATTACCATTTTTGATATATCTTGAATACACACAGGTAAACGTATAACACATAACTTGACATAATATAACAAAATGGATTCTCGAAGCTTCAAAATCTACTGTGAATGAAATACTCACCATCGAATCATCAATAAGTCTAATCAAAGATTATCTATGGTCTAATCAAAGAAGTTTATATAACCTTTGGTCTAATTAACTGCGGATAGCAGCGTTCATTAAAAACACAGTCAATTTACTCATGGGAGCTGCTAGACAATTTTCCAACGAGGGGGGATAATATACATCTTTTTTATGGATTTTTTTACTCGAAAATATAAAAAATAAAAAGGGTATTCTAAAAAATAAATGTCAACCATGGATCTTTGTTAATGAAACGAAAATAAACTTTAAAAGCGAAAAAAATCAGTTAACCCATTTTTTATTCACACTGCATTGTGGTATAATGTATAAAAACGAAAATAAACTCTATACAACTAAAAAGGGCCATCCTTGTTACTTATACCAGATCTTTAGTATGAAAATTAAAAAAAAAAACTTCTAAAATCAAAACAACAACATAATATAACAAAATGGATCTCAAAGCTTCAAAATCTACTATGAATGAAATACTTACCATCGAATCACCAATAAGTCTAATCAAAGATTATCTTTGATCTAATCAAAGAAGTGTATATAACCTTTGGTTTAATTAACTGCGGATAGCAGCATTTATTAAAAACACAGTCAATTTACTCATGGGTGCTGTTAGACAATTTTTTAACGAGGGGGATAATATACATCTTTTTTATGAATTTTTTACTCGAAAACATAAAAAATAAAAAAGGAAATTCTAAAAAATAAATGTCAACCATGGATCTTTGTTAATGAAACGAAAATAAACTTTAAAAGCAAAAAAAATCAGTTAACCCATTTTTTATTCACACTGCATTGTGGTATAATGTATAAAAACGAAAATAAACTCTATACAACTAAAAAGGGCCATCCTTGTTACTTATACCAGATCTTTAGTATGAAAATTAAAAAAAAAAATTCTAAAATCAAAACAACTTTGGTAACATAAAACCTCAAATAATCTTATTTTAAAACGGATATAAATATACACTGAAATCCTTCACTACAAAAAATATAAATTAAAAAAAAGATATATAGGTATCCTTCAATGCCTGCCGGCTAATTAGACTGTGCCGTAGTAATAGTATATCTGTTTAAGTCTACGGCAAGAATATGAACAACATGGTTGCCAAATGCTGTCATATTTACCTTGTTTGCTATACAAACTTGTTTTCTATTTCAAAAATGGAACTACAATTTTGAATTACATTTTTTTAATGGCTTAACTGTATTTAATAAAAAAATTTCTGATTCTTGTAGAAAGCGAACGATAGACTTCTTGATCTATATCCAACGACAAATTAAATTAATTCATTTATCTGGTAAATTACCTCCAAATTTTCTCGCCCGGAGCCAGTCAAACATCCACATACTCAAGTACCATGACAGTTGAGTGGATGGATGGGTGAGAAGCCGGATATAAAACAAACAACAATCTTGATTAGCCACAACATTGATCTACCTACATGTATTGGGATATAAATAGTACTTTTAATGGCGGCAATGAATCATGTCGCCTGCGCAGACGTTTTCTAAATATATCCAGAATAAAATAACAAATTTTGATTTTATCGCAAGGGGAACAATAATAATATATGTATCAATAATAAATAAGTTTATTTACAAAAAAAAAAGAAGTACAGAGAAAAAAAGGCATTAATAATGCAAAGATATGAAATAATATGAAACGCATTGAGTATATAAAAACATAACATCATTTACCCCGAGATAGAAATAGGGGTAAAAATCTTTATATTAAGTATACAATCAAGATCATATTTCTTTTCTTTTTTGGGATCTTATTATAATTTTTGTGATAGGTACACAAAATAAGCTGTCTAAGATATTTAATTCACAGGCATACAAAAAAAAAGTCGTGTACTTGGGGACTGATCTATATACTAGTATGTATTTTTGCCCGCTGAATCCGAATACGGCCCATCGGGTCAAAATTGGCCCACCGGAAAAAGAAAAAAATGGCCGGAAATTCGCCAAAATCTGGGGTCAAAAAACATTAAATGATATTGAAGTGACTTTACCCTTATATCGGTGTGTATTTTTGGCAACTGGATCTAAATCTGGGGTCAGATTAGCCCAACCGGTCAAAGCCAACAAATGGCTCAAAATTTGGGCCCAAGAATATTGAATGACGTTCAGGTGACTCGACTATTGTGTTAGTATGTATTTTTGTCCACTGAATCTGAATCCGTTGGTCAATAAAGTCAAAAGATCGAGCGAGTTTCTCGGCATTTTTTTGGGTCGCCCCACAGAGCCTCCATTTTTTTCCAAACCATATTTCCCCCGAAACACGCAAGTCCCTGTTGAGCATCCACAAAAAATATGCCTGAGGGTTTTTCCTTTATTCATCTTTGTTTGTGTATGTAGTGTGCATCCGGCTGCATGCCACTTTTCATTAGAAGTACTCTTATTGGCTTTAATCTACAGGCAAACTGTAGAAAACCGTGTACGAAGTACAGCTCGTTAACTGGAATCAGCCTGCATAAGCAGCATCTTCTTCTTATCTCCCTGTCATCGTGGGGGTCTTAAAACTTATGCCGGTACATTTTTACCAAACGGTCACCCATGCAGTTACTGCTCGCAGCGATTGCTGCTTAACTTGAGTGATTGATGCTCCAGAGACCTACCGACCATGACAAGGGTATCGGTTACATCGGTAGGAAATTCATGCTTTCGGAACCCAGAAATGTTTTGACAAGAGCGCTCCTTGGTATTTTAAATTTGGGCAAGCATCCTCACGTGCATTGTAACGCACTTTACAGTTCAACCATATAAAAATGAGAGTGACCACACGTGCATGTCTGTTCGTTGTTGTGGGATAACATTCACGAGGTTGCGATTATTACGCTAGTTGGATGTGACGTAGTTAACTTCTTGTCTTTGACAGCCAATTTTTCCAGCCAATTTGGACCCCATGGGCCAATTGCGACCCCAGATTCGGTTTCAGCGGGCGAAAATACATACCGGTATAGGGATTAAATTACGTCAATCCCTTCAATGTTTTTTACCCGAATTTTGCGAATTTCCGGCCGTTTTTTTATTTTTCCGGCCAATTTTGACCCGATGGGCCAATTTTGACTCCGGATTCGGGTTCAGCGCGTGAAAAAATACATACCGGTATATAGGTCGGTCCCGAGTACACGACCTTTTTTTGTGTGCCTGTGATTATTGACTGCTATTCAGTAACTCTTCCTGCGAGAAACCTGTGAGACGATACTATCATCTTTTTTCAAAAAATAAGTCTGCACATTTTCAAGCGAGTTTTGTATAAACGCCAGAGAAAGATGATTTTCTTCATCAATTATTCAAGGTCCATCATTGTAGATCTTATAGCCAAAATTCCACCATGTATATCATAATTATACTTACATAGACTCATAGAATAGGACATTACATATTTCCGCGTTCAATAATAATTCGTTTTGCATATACCAACATTAATTTTACCAAGGTGATTTTGAAAATTTTCACGGTTCATATTTTTAATTCTGAAAAAAAAATTTTTTAGGTCATCAACATTGCATTAATATTCTACGTTTAAGTTATCAACTATATCATTTGCACAAATATAAGGGTTCCAAGATGGGCCCTTGTGGAACCCACGTGAATACTCGAATTCTAGAAATTTAAAATGATTATATGCAACACATTTTATTCTATCTATGAGATAGGGTTTAGCAAATTTCTTTAGACTTAAAGACAAACCGAATTTCTCTACTTAATATGTAATAGCTGTGGTCGACTCTATCAAACACCTTAGAAAAATCAGTGTATTTGACCCGGCGTATCGCCGTCGGCCGGTTTAAGTATCTGTCGAATGATTCAGATAAATATTTAGTGAAGGACTGATCAATTTAATAAAAACATTAAATTTTATCAGTTCGTTACTTCCGATACAAATTTCACTGTACTGAAGATTACCTCTTAAATTTGGCCCAAAGTTCACACCGCAACCACAAAACACACAAAAACAAAAAGAAATACTAGTTTACATGCAGAACTAGCTATAACAAATAACAATAAAACCATTATGAAATTTCAAAGCGTAAAACATCAATAGCACAGAAAATAAACAAGTCTAGAAAATCCCCTCAATAAGCCACAATAAAAGGTATTCAAGAAAAAAAATATCACAATAAACTCATTTTAACAAAAGTAGATAAGGCAACTACAGTTATCTAGAAATAGAATATCAATAAAATGGGAAATTCTAGATGAACAAAATTTACAAAAATCAACCCAAGATCTACGAACAAATTTCAAAGAAACGAAGTTCTTAATACAAAGTTTGAAATTTGTCCTCTCGATTTGAAAAAAAAGACTTACAATATGAACTTTGAGGCCCCAAAGTTGTAAGGCTTAGTTAAATTACACAAAGAAAATAAACCCATTAGACCAGTGATTTCCTACACAAATGCACCGACAGTAAGTTATCTGAATTACTTAATAATGAGTTTAAATCTATTACAAAGTTAAGCCCAAAAATACAATTAATAACTCTTTAGACTTAACAGTAAAATTAAACAGCCTAAATATTACCCCAACTCTATAAAATTAGTATCGTTTGATGTGTTGAATATGTTTCCTAATATCCTCCCCTTCGACTGTCTTCCTTTAATTCCAAATATACTAGAAAAATGCAAATTTATCCCAAAATTAAAAAACGAATTATGCAAACATTCAAGTTGTGTTTAGATCAAAATTATTTTCAATTTAATGAGGACATCTTTATACAAAAAAAGGGCTCTATGGGTTCGCCACTTAGCCCCCTTTTTATCCGATATATTCATGGATAATCTTGAAGAAACTATATTGGATTCTCCAACATCAAGAAAACATATTATCTTTTGGTAAGGTACGTTGATGACATCCTAATAGGTTCTAAAGCGACAGACAGACAATTAAAAATACTCCTCGATTTTATCAATAACACACATAATAATATATCTTTTACCTTAGAAATATAGAACGATAATAAATCAATACTCTCTGACTTAACTATAAAAAGCCATAAACATCCTTTCCTATAATATTTACCGCAAACCAACTTTTAAGACCCACTTCCTCTTTATTCCTATACCCTCTCTCCCACAAATTACCCATATCACTATACAAAGCCTTCAGCTTACCTCTATCCGAGACAGATTTAAATGATGAATTAGACACAATAAGACTTATAGCATATAATAACGGGTACCCTCAAAATATAATCAAAATCTAATCTACAAAAAACAAAAAAGTCCTTCTTAAAAGAACTTTATCCCACTATTAACGAGAAAAAAAGTTCAAACATACATTTCATTACCATATTCAGGTCACTCTCTTATTCAATTAGCAATACTTTTTCCAAATTTAATATTAAAACATCTTTTTAGTTCTAACAAAAATATAGGTAGATATCTTTTTCAATGCAAAACAAAAAAGCTGATATCTCTAAAAAATGTGGTGCATATCGGTTAAATTAGAATGTATCGCCTCATATATAGGTCAAACAGGTAGATCGTTCGAAGTAAGAAAGAGAACATATTCACACACAAAAACAACATTCCAACTTTTATAAACACCTAAAGATTCTGGTCATACAATAACTGATGACCATCAGCCTAAAATATTACATATTTGTGGGAAAAGTAAAAAACTTAATTTATTAGAAGTGCTAGAAATTAATAAATTAAATAGGAATAAAAATTACAACATATTAAAACCAAAAGATTTAAATAATTCTCCGTTTAAACTTATTCAGATACCCTATTAATAAAAATCAACCAGAAAATTTATGGCTGAAAAACCCTAATTTAAAGACAAGATCTGTACAAATTTGAATTATATTATCAACCATAAAGTGACCCATCCTTCTATTCAGTTAGTTTATATTTAAATAAAAGTAAAATCTGTGTATAATTTAGTTTACTTGAAAATGTCCGAATAGGATGAAACTAGTTGTAAAATAGCAAATAAAGTGAAAATTAGACAAGTAATAAAAACTGTTTATAATTTTTTAAATCAAAATGGATTTTCACAAAGTAATTTCATCTTCATCACATTTTGAATTTATTACTGTTGACCGATCTTTCATAAATCAGCTGTTGTGGAATATGGCATTTTTGATACAATAATCATATTTCGAAATAAAAGAATCTTCATAATCTTATAAAAGTTACAAATTAAAAAAACGAATTGTTTTTGATTTTAGCAGTTTTCTAAATATGGGAATAGTTTATAGAACTTTAAGTATATAAGAATGATTACCAACAAAAGAATTGAAAATTTGTTGGAAGGAAGATTTTATTTGTATACTAAAACAGTAAAAAAAATTATATATAAATGTAATATTTATATGTATATAAATTTCGAAACATTTTACGTAATCCCCAAAGAATAAAATAATTCTCTTTGAAAACAGTATTTGGTGATTTTGACATTCACTTTTGGGGAATTGAGTTGTTTCAACAGTATGATTTTAATGGTAGTTATTTGTGTGTAATTACAAAAATAAGTTGTATAGGTGTACAATATCTGTTAGTACGTGGTATGAGTCTCTTGTTGACTAAGTAAAATATATAGTTTTAACAACATCTGGCCAACTACAATAATGGACTGTGAAAGTTGAGTTTAGATTATTATTGACATATGAAAACATCGTCATAAACAAACTATAGTATAGAGGAAAAAGAAATACTGAAAAAGCAAAATTACCATTTTTGTTGTGTTCTTTTGTGTTTTCTGTAAAGATCTCAAATCACTACTTTTTACTGTGGTGCTTTAGAAGGAATCATGCAATGGAGGTTTATCTTTTTAAGAGTTAGACAGTGTGGTAAGTGAAAAAATATGAATTTAGGATATTTTGATGAATATAATTATGCTTTTTAAAGTTTAAAATTACTAAGTAATTATTACACTACATGTTTACAGTTAAACACTCAAATTTGTGTATACAAGAAGTATAACAAAATTGGTGTGAGACGCGCTTAATTCTTCGGCCTACATTGTCCGTATTTTATCATGAACTGGACAGCTCCGAAAAATTTTGGTACCAACCATCACTTAAAATCTACTAAAAACATACTATAAAACACAAAAGATGAAGCTGTACTTTCCATCTCTCTAAGTTTAAGGAGAACAGCTGTGGTGTTGATTCCAGTAGATACAAGTGGTTTAAACGTCCAACAGTTTTTAGATAGAAAATTATAGTTTAAAACTTCGCTGTTTTTTGTGCAAAATTTGGTTTTCCACGCAACGTTAAAACGATGTCGTTGGTCATCACTGTCGGTCGCATGCCAACGTGGAGTAGGCCCTGATTTTATCCACTGAATTAATGCAAAAGCGAGGTCAGAAAATCATTGTTGCGACGTTATCCAGCAATGTTAGGACGCGGCAGGTGACGTTGATACAGTTAAAATAAGTTGTATGCCTGTCGAAACATAATACTGGCTACCATTGTGCCACAAAATTTGGATTTTGTTAGATATTAAAACTAAATTTACATTTGGGGGAATTAAAACAACCATGCATTACATATCTCCTAATTTATCAAGATTGAGAAAATTAAAACCTTTTGGGGGCACACGCCTCCCCCCTTCTCCCTTTAAATCCGCCACTGTAGCAGTGGATGCGTGACCCCCAAAAGTGAATGTCAAAATAGATGACTCTAAATGACCAAAATAGGATTTTGGGTTTGTTTCTGAAATAAGCGATTCATTCATACATTGAATTGTATAAAAATATGTTTTATTTGCAGACACACTAAACTGCAATAGCGGTTCCTATAACCAATCCAATTTCCATTTTTTTTTCCAAATATAACCACTCATGTTAGATTAAATCAGTACTTTTCATTTTATCTAGCCTTCAGTGTGTCTATTCTTTATAGGTACATATATGTTTATCCATTATTATTATTTCTTATAATATTTTCTATTTCTCTTAATTCATAATTTGACTCGTTTTCTTTTGTCAATGGTAAATAACCATCAAAATATGTTTTAATTCATATGTCTTTATTCATCACTTTCTGAGCGCATTTTCAAATGACTGTATTTGTATATAACGGGTGATTATAAAGTAAGTGATATATTTCAACTTTTATATTCTTAACAAATCAAATTAATAACAAAAAGTAAATGGAATCTAGTTGCATACATAATCGGATTTCTGATGTCAAACACTAGTTACCGCAAATGCTCGATATGACCTCCATTTTGTTGTTGTAAAATTACCATCCGTTCCTCCAAATTGTATACAGCACTATTCAACATTTCTCGTTGAATTGCACGAATTTGCTCTCTAATACTGTCCTTTAATTCATCCAGCGTTGTTGGCCGTGTTCTAAACACCAAATTTTTTAAATAACCCCACAGCCAGTAATCCGAGTTAATATCAGGCGATCTTGGTGGCCATGAATTTGCAAAATATCTGCTTATAACACGATCTTGAAAAACCGCAGTCAACAATTCTTTAACTGGCTGGTAAATGTGCTGAGGTGCTCCATCCTGCATAAAAATCATGTTTTCAATTCCTTCGTGCTCGTTTTGCAACTGTGCATAATCCATTAACATTTGCAGGTATCGTTCACCAGTAACAGTTACAGGTACGGACTCCTCATTCTGTATTTCCTTGAAAAAGTATGGAACAATGATGAAATTAGCTGTGAAACCGCACCAAACGGTGACTTTTTTGTCATGAAGGCCTTGCTGAATGATTTCATGTAGATTTTCTGTTGACCATATTCGACAGTTTTGAGTATTAATTCCACTATTAAGAGAAAAATGGGCCTCATCTGTCCATAAAATTCGGGTACAATTTCCATCTGAGCCAATACGTGTAATGAAAAATCGTACCTGAGAGCAAAATCTGCGTCGTTTAATTCAAACAGCAGTTGCAGTTTATAGGGATACATTTTTAGGATTTTCCGTAAAATTTTCCAAACCGTGGTGTATGGCATTTGTAATCGTTTTGATATCGCATTCACACTACTGATTGCTAGCGGATTAGTATTGGCTACGTTTTGATTTTCTTGAAGAACTTCGGCAACTTGGATATCACTAATCCTAGGTCTTCCTGACCTCGGAAGGTCTTTTACAGACCCTGTTCTTTCAAATTTGCTAATCAAATTACGATAAGCCTTCATTTTGCACGGCCCTGCTCTCAAACACATTTTCGTACGAAATCTTCGTAATCCAGTAGTGTAATTTTTACCGCCTTCATCAAACATTGCACTAAACCAATTCTTGTTTGCAGATCCATATTGAAATTGTTACAATTTACGTTACGCGAGTTTTATTTTGAGAACAATTCTCTAAATTATGATTATTCCGTTTGACACTTGTATCAATAGTTCTCACGACAATGCTTTTGTTTTCCATAGATACACTAAAATCCAATTATTGAGGCATCTAGATTCTGTTTACTTTCTGCTACTAGCATAATTACTTAAAACTATATAAGAATTTAAAATAGACCCCTTACTTCATGATAACCCCATATATGACTTCGATATCTCGAGTACTATGATAGCTAGATTTTTATTCCTGAATTTTGCAGTTATTGTTCAATAAATCGAAAATGGTTACAAATAGCCATAGGATGTACGTACAAAAAATTTTCGTATTTCCATTCTACATCACATCGTCCAAAAATATACAGGGTGTTCCATTTGAAAAAATTGAGAAAATATAGTTCAAATAGTTGTAAATTTAAAAAAAAATTGTTGGATATCCTGTATAACTTTAGGAAGGGAAAATGGCTAAGTGTCATCACACAGATGTCGTATAACTGGTACTAACATATGTTTTCTTAAAATCGATAATTGTGACTAGTGATTTTTTTAATAGACACGTGTAAATGGCTTAATTTCAACCAAAAAAATTGGTCAATAATAATAATACAGGAGTAGAAGGAGGCCACAAAGAGGTTTCAAAAAGTTTTCTGATATACATGGCATTTCATTTAAAAAATGTTATTTTACCCTGTAGAATCGTCTTGGCTGACCCTATATATTTGAAAATAATTTCCGGTTATAGACTTTTTTGTCTAGTTTATTTATGATTTAAATCAAGTTTCTAGCTATCATAGAACTCGACATATCGAAGTCGGACGCACTATTTCCCCACCCTCTATAACGTGTACGTAATAATTTAAAATCATAGAATTTATAAAACATTCTTTGTTTAGAGATCAAACAAAGATCTGAATGAAAATCAAACGTGATTTAATTTCTGTTTACTTTACATTTACAGAAATTTATAAGGAAACAGATTGTAGAAATAAAATTTTATGTCTGTAAATACTTCATTTCTCAAATAAGAAGGCTTAGACTAAGAATGGCAAACAACAACAGATGAAAATATATTCGTAATTTATAAGATTCTTCAGTTTTTAGTCTATAAATGTACAGAATGGATTACAAAAATAATCAAAATTTTATGTAAACTTTTTATGAGGACTTACTACCACGTTATTGTGATATTTTTAATAGTACGCCCTGAGTTGTTCTTGTCACAATTATCATAAATCAATAATTAACCCAACACAACAACTAAAAAAGTTTGGCTTAGGAGTCACTAGTATTTGTATTGTTTAAAAACATTATTTTGATAGGTAAAAAAAATGTCTATATATATACATTTTTAAAAAATTCAAGTTTTATGTGGTAACCCTCTACGACTGGTTTGTAGAACGACTTATTAGAAGGTGCATTTTAATGGAGATCATCGCATGCCTCTTATTAATAAGTATTACTGTCTGATCGGAGAAAGAAGACCCGCGGAAAGAATGTGATTTCTGTATTCCATTCACTATTAAGCGTAAATGAAATAAATTAACTAGTGCATGACAATTTTTTGTGATCGTTTGCATCCGCACCTATTCATTAGAAGAGATCTTATATTCCTACTAAGTGGTTTTGCAGAAAGCTAAATATTCTCCCTGACCGCGCGGGCCTCCTTTCGCCGGCTGGACAGTAAATACCCCTGAGAACTTAGAGGAAAGTTTAGTCCACCAAGATAACGCAGATTTATGATTTATTTTGTACTTTTTAAATCGATACCTACATATTTTGATTGTAAATGCGACGGTTACCATATTATCGTATATAAAACAAAGTTGATAAATCAGAAAAACATACATACATTCGGTTGATCGGATAGGAGATTTCAGTGCTTACACAGGGTTTCCATTTATGACAAAAATAATTATTCAAATTCTATGACTATCCAGGTTTTCTATGACCCTAAAGGGTATAGTGGAAATTTTGGACAAAAATGTTAAATAATAATAAAACATTTATTTTTATATCCTCAGGTAATATCTTTGTTGTTTAATCGAGACACAAAAAAGTCCATATAATTTTTAATTATTAAGAACATTCTACATTAATATTGATAGGTACCGCACCTTCATTATTATTTGAGGGTGGTATAATCAAAAGGTTAAAATATTGTGGCTTTGACAAATCAGTACAATTCACATTTTGGTTACAACAATATTTTTTTTACTTTTTAGAAAATGCTTTAATAAAATACAGTATGAATGAGGGCTAACGTTTTCAGGCTCACCAGTTGGCGCCACTGGTCGAGTAAGGTCGTGTCAAAAGTTATTGTTAGGCGCGGGAAAAGTTTATGGTGTATCATTATAATTATTTCGTACACTAGCAAATAAAAAACATTGTTAATTGTGCCTCAGTGTTGTGCAGTTCCATTTTGTTCGGAAACAAAAGGCGGACATATGTTTCCGAGAGACAAAACTCGCCTAAAACAGTGGTTGATAGAGATAATTTTACACCTTCGAAACATTCGTGTGTTTGTAAGAAATATTTTAATCCTGACGATTATGCGTTACCAAAGGCGTCTACTACAGAAAATCGTGAGTAATAATCATCTTCATTCGTTGTTTTCATCATGCTCATTCATGATATAACCTAACTTTATTGACATAAGACACTTCTGATAAGTACAATAATTTCCCTACTGAGCAAGTAAATTAATATTTTTCCCTTCTGCCATCATTGTGTTAAATGTTTTTCAGCTAATTTTTATAAAAATTACTGAAAAGTAGCGTTAAAAAACCATAGTAAATGTTAACGTTCAGTGACATTGACTTTTTCGTACACTTAGCACCTCTCGTGGTGAATTCAAGCGCATTAACCCTCATCATTACTATACAAACAGAATGCTTTTAAAAAATTTAGGTAAATACCAAATATATTAAATAAATAAATGTTAATGTGTGCAAAACTTTTACATAATTTTAAAATATTTTAGTTCAGAATTTATTATCGGGAAAAAAGTTTGAATGCTTACTTTTTCAAACAGAAATTTCCTAAATCATAAACCCCCCTTATAATGGCTATATAACAGCTATATAATAGTTGTTTTCTTGTTTTTCTCTTACGATATAATTATTCTGTATTTGATTGATTCACGAGAACCAAGGGTATTGACTATATGTAGATTAAAACAAAACATTAACCTAGGCTAGTCAAGAAATAAGGTAAAAGTAAAATATTTAATATTAACTTCTGAGTCTCCTTCCACAATTAACAACCACAAGCACTTTCCATGTTGACACAATGAGTGGTACCATTTTTAGGCTCAGCAGATGGCGCCACTGACGAGTAAGGTAGCTGTCAAAAGTTATTGTTAGACGCGGAACAAGTCTATCAGGTTTTATTATAATTAATTCGTACACCACTAAATTGACACAAAAAAAAATGCCTAAAGTTGAGCTGCAGCTGTCAATATTATTTTCAAAATAAATAACAATGAAAAGAAAAGAAGTAAATATTTATAATTATAATTTAAAGATTTCGAATTGCTGGCATTTTTGTAAGATGGACGCCCTAGCTCAGTATGTGCTTTAAAACAATCTTCTTAATATTCCTACCAAAGCAATTGTTATCCACAAATTTACATAATTGGAGCAGTAGGTGGCTAAAATAATAAAATAACACAGTTATTTCAATTGACCGTTTTATAGAACTATATTCCTCTTCATTAGTATCTAAAGAAGTATTGCAATATAATGTTAAGAACTAAAATACCCAAAATCACTCAGTAATTAGCGTGTATTAAAAAATTTTCTTATTTAATATAAACACAATAATTTTTTTTACTTTTTATGGTTTTATTGATATTGGCTCATTACCAGGTTAAATTTAACTTGTATGTAAAATTATTTTCCAATTCTCTGTCCCATTAGGAATATATTTGACGTTATGACTAAAAATGGAGACTCAACCTCGCAACAACTTTGTTTTAACTGTCGGTAATATTTTCTAGATTTTTATTTTCCTTTAGTAATAAAACTAATAAAACACGAATTTACGACTTGATATATTTTGTCCATAAATTAACTGAGTCAACCACAGTTACATTAAATTATTTTTACTATGTTTTCATAAATGTTCAGTAATTCATTACACCTAAACAAGATTCATAAACGACACAAAAAAATGCAATAGTTCTGGTGTCAAAACAGGTTTTCTCTCACTTTTTTACAGTTATATAAGTATATCTCTTGGGAAAATGAATTTTGGATTAAAGTTTCCTTTTTGTAAAAGTGTAATAAGTAACTCTCACAAAGAGCCATGTTACTTTTTAATTGTTTTAGTAATATACTGACGTAAAATATTTTTCATATAATATACGATACAGTATATATTTTCTATTATATATAACAAGAAAATACCAAGAAAATTAGAAACAACATAACTAAGGTAGCATTGCCCCTAATACCTATTCTTATAAACTTAGAAACCTGCAGTATTAACAAACTGTTGCATTCTGTTAAGTCAATAAATATCATGGACAGAAATTTATTTATTTATTATTATAAAGAAACTTTGGATATATCCAAGTCGTTTGACCGAATTTGACATCAAGAGTCATTTAAGAAGTTTTAATTTACGTACTAACTATTCGGAGAAATATGTCTCTTCCCTAACGGCTTGGAATGCAAACCAGAAGGCCAGGCAATTATCCCAGAGATACTAGATATTGACTTAGTTTAAAGGCACATAGTCTTGACATATGACAAGGAAACCTAACTCCCCAAGGCAATGCGAGTACAACCGTTGCTGGTGAGATATTGACTTAGTTTAAAGGCACATAGTCTTGACATATGACAAGGGAAACCTAACTCCCCAAGGCAATGCGAGTACAACCGTTGCTGGTGAGTAAATAGAGCTGATGACCTACGACGTACGATTCGCGCTTGAAACAGCACTGTCTAGAGAAGGGGACGAAGAAATAATAATGAAGGACGCAATAACTTGGGCAGTGAAAGAGTTTAATCTCTATATGACAGCAGGGTGAGAAGAAAACTCTTTAGGGTTTATTTCAGAGGGACCTGGATATTCTTTCGCCTTATGTAATGAGAATTTTCCGGTGAGCATGGAACTAGAATATGTTGGCTTTGGGATCAGTCAAAGTAGTCGTTAAAGATAGTGGGCAGATATTTGCTGGAAGAAGTACTAACCAGATACTACAGCAGGGAAAGTAGTTCCACAGAGACAACTCTACATGTTGAACAGAAGTAGACAGAGTCCTCTACTACAAGGTAGGATTTTCGAAGGGCTAATCTTATCGACTGGATTAATCTGAATATCTTTTATGATAGGATGTAGTAAGCCTGTAGAATTATAGACATACGGCCTAAAAAAGAGAAATAGAGTCATTATTTATGTTTTCTAAACATTTGAGTACGTCAAACACCATAGGCCATAGGGTGACCATAGATATGATCTGTTTTAATTGAATTATTGAAAAGTGGACTGTGAGTCGTTTTGGCTATTAAGGTATGAAATCGTCGGCACTGGAGAGCTTCTAAGAGAGCTGAGAGGTGAGACTCCTTTCATAGAATGGCATTCTGGCCTTTATCAGAAGGTGAAATAGGTTTGAATAAGAAGCAGGGACTATACTCGAAGGGTAAGAAACTAAAGAATGGGCGGCCAAACCCATTTAGAATATTGCTATATTTGAAGCCACTCACTTAATATAGTACGAGATTACACTCCATACCCTTCTTGTACTCACACGCTTCAGCGTCACTCTAAAGTGTTCAATGATTATGCTATAGAAACTAACGACATATTTAAGGTATTTAATATGATTTGATAGCAATAAATATGTAACGACTTATTTACTATTTTCCTTATGCATGGAAGGAAGAGATATGTTTCATTCAGGAAGAAATACATAAACGTATCTCAGATTGTGAGTATGCTTATTTAGAATATGTTATTTAAAGATCTTTATATAAAAATAATGAATTAATGACTCACTCGTGAAATAGTTCTTTTACTATGAAAGAGAATTCCGAGCGTTCGCGTTTGGTTCAAAACTATTTATACTGCTGAGTTTTGGTATAAAATTGTATCATATTTAGCTATTCTATCAAAAATGATTTATACCAATTTGTTTATTAAAGTAAACCTTGAATATGATAAAAATTATTAACGAAATCTCGATAATAGTTTAACTTGAAGAACAGTTTTAATCTAAAAATTTAAAGTTTCGTTTCCCGTAAAACAATACATCTGTTTCCTGGTATTTAAATTTTATACATAGAACTTGCTCTTATGCTTTTTGCTTCTGCTTGGATGTTGTTTATGTAATAAGATATTAATCGATTTGATTATTTACCAGGTACATGTTTCGTATACATATGACCGCGTTGTGCCATATGTGGGGCACAAGAGGCTGACAGTGGTAACAATGCCGCCGAAAGTATTCTCTACGCGCCCGTCCGTTCTACAAAGAGAATACGATAGAATTGAAAACAAACTCCGGCCTTGGAACGCGTACTCCGCGACAAATCGCTACCTCAACTCTAATTCTGCTGTGGTAAGAAAAAGAAAACTAGCGATTCTTGGAAAGACCAAATATCTTGAGAGTAGTCCATCCAAAAACCTCAGTGAATACAAAAAAAATACATTTATTTTCAAATTAAAATTTTTTACCAATAATTTATTATTATTGTTTACCTATAAATTGTCAGAAATATTTTAAAGATACGTGGTTCTTTCTAAGGAAAGCAAGTAAGTGTGGATCATGCTAAAAGCTTTCTTAACTCTCGATCAACATATTTTTGTATTTTTTTTCAATCATTTTCATGCTTATTTCCCTCTCATCACCGCTTCAGCTTTTCTGTTTTTACATATTTTTTGGCCGCTTAACCATCAAGCTTTTTAAAATATTTTAGATCTTGATTAGATTAAAATTTAGAATAAAAAATCAAATAAAATTATTCTATTAATAAATTGATTAAAAGACATGATAATGTCCAGAAAAGAAAATAATTTAATTATGTAATGGTAATAATAAAACAGTATATTTAAACATAATTCTTAACGATATGATTAAATAGTTCCTATATTAAAAATTTGCAAGATTATTTAAAATAAAAGCACTTAATAAGTAACAAAAAAAAACATACTGATTAATTAGTTAGATAGGTATAAAACTGAAACGACAGGATAGAGCAAAAGCAAATCCAAATGGACACTTATTTTTTATTAACAATAAATAGGTGAGGAATTTGTGGTGAAAATATAATAATATTACAAAATTTTGACCTACATTCTGGGGTCCGACTTCTAGCAATTATTGTCACCATGTTTACCACTAAAAGCGCAGTAGTAACTTGAGATATACTGCTCAACATTTTTCGAAATATATTTTATCCTTTGTATTTGTCTATGAGGTTATTTTTAATAATTTTCGAGATATCCACCATCAAAATCTCAGAATGTTGCAAATTAAAAATAATCAATACGTTCATATATATAGATCACATAGCAGCAGATGAAGATGATAATAAGGCGATTTATTTTATGGAGACAAGTTTATCTTATTTATATTTTAAAACGTAAGAGATACTGAAACTTTGAAGATGATATCTCGAAAATTATTAAAAATAACCACACAGAATTTGATATCACTGTGTTCAAGACAAAAAGAACAACCTTTCTTGAGAAAAAAAATAGTTCTATTTAAAAAAGTACATACGGCTGTAGCTTCTTAATTTTTGAATCATCTGTATATTTTCTTGTTAGGTATTTAAAAAATTCCGATTGGACCTATATCATCTTTACTCTTTTGTATTTAATTTATGTAGAGTTGAAATATATATATATATATATATATATATATATATATATATATATATATATATATATATATATATATATATATATATAAAAAAAAAAAAAAAAAAAAAAAAAAAAAAAAAAAAAAAAAAAAAAAAAAAAAAAAAAAAAAAAAAAAAAAAAAAAAAAAAAAAAAAAAAAAAAAAAAAAAAAAAAAAAAAAAAAAAAAAAAAAAAAAAAAAAAAAAAAAAAAAAAAAAAAAAAAAAAAAAAAAAAAAAAAAAAAAAAAAAAAAAAAAAAAAAAAAAAAAAAAAAAAAATATATATATATATATATATTTTTTTTTTTTTTTTTTTTTTTTTTTTTTTTTTTTTTTTTTTTTTTTTTTTTTTTTATATATATATATATATATATATTTTTTTTTTAAAACTTTCAAAGCAAATATAAAATAAAATTACACTTCTAAAAATTAAATTTAAATAAATGTTGTCGTAGTTCTTCTATTAAAATTTAGAAAGTAGTTTATTCAGCAACTATGTTCTTATTTTGTTTTTTAACTTTTTACGAGCGCATTATAAATAAACAGAAATTTTAAGTTTTATTGTTTTTTTCCGATATAAAGGGTCATTTAATAAAGTACAAATATAATATGTATGTATATGATATTAAGAATTCTCGAATAAACATATCTTGTAAAATTCGCCATTTACGAGATGCTGAATTTTAAATTGTTTCTGTGTTTATTTTTTAATTCCGGAATAATTAGCGATATCACTCTTGAATCTCCTATACAGTGTGGCAATTAAGTAAATGCATAAATTCAGTAATTCCGTTGATATTAATTTTTTGGAAAAAATCTCAAAGGGGTATAGCGATTTCAACTTCAGCAAATATTTTCAGTCTATTTTCAGTTTCTTATGTCATTTATTTTTTACGTTATGACGTCATCGACTTTTTTTAAATGACAACCTATATTTTTTATTATTGATTTTGGTAGCAGTTTTTATTCCGATTTTGACCGTATAAAATTTTTCAATACGTTATTATTTGAAAAAAATCGAGAAAAACAGTCTTAAAGTTCAAATAACAAAAAATTCATTAAATTGGGAAAATTTATCTAGTTGCCTAAGATTGACGGAAAGTTTTTATTTTGATATTATACAAATAGTTGAAAAATCGAACTAATGTGATACACTGGCAACTAGATAAATTTTCCCAATTTAATGATTTTTTGTTATTTGAACTTTAAGACTGTTTTTCTCGATTTTTTTAAAATAATAACATATTGAACATTTTATACGATCGGAACCGGAATAAAAACTACTACCAAAATCAGTAATAAAAGATATAGGTTATCATTAAAAAAAAGATGATGACGTCATAACTTAAAAAATAAATGACATAAGAAACTGAAAATAGACTGAAAATATTTACTGAAGTTAAAATCGCTATACCCCTTCGAGATTTTTTCCAAAAAAATTAATATCAGCGGAATTACTAAATTTATGCGTTACTTAATTTCCATACTGTATGTATTATTTGTGTATGATGTACCCATACGATCGTATTTTTATCGAAATTGCAAGCTACAGCTGTTATGTGCACATCTGATAAATTTTTGGTTACGTATGAATTTAATTTATTGGACTGTTTTTAAACTTTTTTGTCACCAGTGATTTCTTAATATCTTGATTAATATTCAAATTCAGAATGCTTTATATTCTAATAATTATGTATATAATTATGTATTGCGGTTATTTTCTCTTATTTTTAACACTATTTCTTTTGTTAATGAGAGTAATGAATAAGAGAAAGTGTAGCAAATTTCATATAAAATTATTAACAGTTCATAAAACATTGTGAACTTGAAATCTAAGCAAGATGTTAAGATATTATTTGTGACAATAAATTAAACTGATAACCCGAAATTAGTCAGTGGAGTACAACATAATGATTCTAAAAAGGTTCAAATTAGGAATCGGCGCAGGACGTGATTTTCATCGTGTTACGACATGACACGACGTGAGCGTGTAACGTGAAAGCCCTAAAAATAAAAAAATTTCGTGAGTGTACGTGATTAAAAATATTCCGTACGTGAGTGTACGTAACGTGATTTTTATCGTGCTATATATTGTAGCGCACGCAGTCGTACATATGAGTATGACCGATTGCTCGCAGTTCAGTATATAACACGATAAAAATCACGTCACGTACGCTCACATACGGAATATTTTTAATCACATATGCTCACTAAAATTTTTGATTTTTTAGGGCTTTCATGTCAAACGCTCACGTTGTGCATGTCGTAATACGTTAAAAATCACGTCATGCTCCCATCCCTAATTTGAACTCTTTCGCATTATGTGATCGATAACACCGATCCCATAGGCAATACATTTTTTCCGTTAAAATTTATTGTGTTACAAGGTTGCGATTACTACGCGACCAAATTTTTTGTGAAGACTTTTAATTAATTATTTATGTGGAGCGAATTTAAGACAATTTTTCACTACGGTTCATGCGTGACTGAAAATTTTATATTTACTCCAGGGGAAAATTTTTTAATGCAGTGAGCATGCGTGAGTCTACTTCAACATGTATGTTTAGTGCGTGAGTGTGCGTGAGCAAAATCTTGAAAGTTGTAAACATGCGTGAACGTGAGTAAAAAATTATTGACGCATCCATCATCCCTAGTTCAAGTTAATAAGGTACTAAGAAAAATAACACCAAGTATAACAACTTCGGTGAAGGTATCGCACACAAATTATATATGTAAGAAGATTGTGTGCAGTATAGCTCTAATTATTCCAGGACTAAAAATTCAAAATTGACCACCTTATGCGGTAAAGTTTACTAGATGTGTTTATTCGAGATAATTCCACTCCTGTCAAATATTATACACTCTAGAATCATATCTAAAATGTTTGTTAGCAACAAAACTGAAGGAAATTTGTCTCTTTTTACAGCACTCATAAAAACGTTATTGTTCTTTTAGTTAATATCGTATTAGTTTATCTATATTATTACATACTCGAGGAATTGCTAGGCCAAATACCACTAGATTTTAAACAGGATACATTTTTATTTACGTCTGAACTTTTTTGTCATTTTTACCATATACAGGGTGTCCAATAATTAAGTACCTTCCTTCACGGGAGTGATAGAACTATAAAAAGTAAGTTGAGTTTTGTATATAAACATTTGCCTTAAATCAGTTCATAAGGGAGCTACAACCCCTTAATGGGGTAAGTACTACATAGTTATTTGCCTATAAATTCGAAGTCTGAAGTTGCAAAAATTAAATATAGACCATTTATTAATTTCATAATGCTACATGTTTTGTCAAATTTTTATCTAAATATCATGATTTGCTGGGGTAGTTAGTTACAAAGGGGGCTTTTTTCTTATTTCTTTTTTGACATTTAAAACGGAGAAAGGTACAAGTGTTAAAAAATGCATAAAAAAGGGGCTCTGTTTAAATTTTGATAGGAACCATCGTTTTAGAGTTATTTGTATTTTAATATTGCAATACAGGCTGTGTATGCAATAATGGAAAGTAACTACATACTTCTACAAAAAATAATTCTACAATATTTTTAATTATATTTTTTCTAGAGCAATTGAAAATATCACTTTACGTAATGAAGCATGTAATTTAAGGACAAAAAAAACATTTTTTTTATTTACAATAATTTTAAAATAATGTTAATTATAAAATAATGTTAATTATAAGTTTGTGGCTTAAAAAGTTCAGATGGTTATTAAAATCAAAGAAATATTAAATATTTTAAAAATACTTAAAACTAACACAATTAAATTGTATTGATATTTCAAAATACTTTCAATGAAAATCTTTGCGTATCTTCGAAGATAATATATCCCTCTAACATGTCACGAATTTCCCGTGGATTTGCTCAATATTAAATAATGAATATTCACAAAATAATTATGACATTTCAACAATATAAAAATTTCAACAATAGTGAAATATGGTTGAAATTGTGCTAATAATATAAAACAAAATCAACTGTTATAAAAAGTACTGAGAAATTTGCCAAACTGAGGGCTAAAGTTGTTTTCTATCATGGCATTACAATAATTAGAAAATTGACAGTTAAATACAGACAACTCCAAAACGATAGCTACTATCGACATTTAATGAGAGGAACTTTTTTATGCGGTTTTTAAAAGTGGCGTTTTTTCCGTTATAAATATCTAAAAAAATAAGACAGAAAAGATATGACGAAAATTGACCCCGACCCTCTCTGTAACTACCGCAGCAAATCATGATATTTAGTTAAAAATTTTATAAAACATGTAACTATGAATTTAATAAATGATCCAAATTTAATTTTTATGACTTAAAACGTTTCGAATTTTATTGGCATATAACTCCCGTCTCACTTCTAGGATTCTAGGATTTTCAGAGGGTGACTTGAGAGAAAATGTTTGAAAAAAATATTTTTTAAATCATACTTATTCGGATCTGAAAATGTAGATACGACTAGATTTCAATTCTTTTCCAAAATTCTCTAATAAAGATATTGACTGATTCAGTTACGTATGACGCACTGTACACTGTGTATAATTTCAAGGTTGCAGTGCCTCGAATTTGGAAACAATTTCAAAATGTTCAGATGATTTCTGAGGCATTAGATGTATATTCACATTTTTAACAACTCCCTGCATAGACAGAAAAAATAAACAAAGCTGCTATTTTAATATTTATTTCTTTTTATTATTTTTTACACACAAAATATCTGTTATGTAATATAAATAGATATACTTTAATTTGGACAAGAGGATAGCAAGTATTATGCCATTATATACGTAAGTCAGAAAAAAAGTTGTACTAATAACCACTTTGGAAGTATGTATATTGTCAAATTGCCAATTACTCCTGACAAAAATATTGACATAAAAAATGTTATTCAATGCTTATTCATTTCCAAACCACTCTGATTTCTATATGTGTTTAATTAAACCACAGTTTTACATTAAAATTAATGATATTTTAATTCATTTGAAAGGTGGTGTATAATGTCGCTGGAAAATAAATTAATTAAATTAAATTAATGTAATTAGTTTCATCCAACGGGAGAGAATGTGTTAAATTTAGATTGGCAAGATTCCAAATCCGCCACTTTGTGAATCAGTATCTCAGATGTTACCGTTATCCGTGTCCATATCTGGAAATATGAGAAATAGCTTTTGTGATTATTTAGATAAAATTTCTCTCAACGGCATAATTCTTTTTTACTTTTTATTTGTGTTTGGTTAGCGACTTCATCAAACGACTCATATTATATATGTATATATATATACATATATATATATATATATATATATATATATATATATATATATATATATATATATATATATATATATATATATATATATATATATATATATATATATATATATATATATATATATATATATATATATATATATATATATATATATATATATATATATATATATATATATATATATATATATATATATATATATATATATATATATATATGCAGTGTGGAAATTAAGTAACGCATAAATTCAGTAATTCCGTTGATATTAATTCTTTGGAAAAAATCTCGAAGGGGTATAGCGATTTTAACTTCAGCAAATATTATCAGTCTATTTTTCAGTTTCTTATGTCATTTATTTTTTAAATTATGACGTCATCGATTTTTTTTTTAAATGACAACCTATATTTTTTATTATTGATTTTGATAGTAGTTTTTATTCCGGTTCCGACCGTATAAAATTTTCAATATGTTATATTTGAAAAAAATCGAGAAAAACAAGTCTTAAAAGTTCAAATAACAAAAATTTATTAAATTGGGAAAATTTATCAAGTTTCCCTAAGTTTGACAGAAAGTTATCGACGGCACATTCGTTTTTTATTTTGAAATTATACAAATAGTTGAAAAATCGAACTAATGTGATACACCGGCAACTAGATAAATTTTCCCAATTTAATGAATTTTTGTTATTTGAACTTTGTAACGCTATAAATTCAGGAATTCCGTTGATATTAATTTTTTGGAAAAAATCTCGAAGGGGTATAGCGATTTTAACTTCAGCAAATATTTTCAATCTATTTTCAGTTTCTTATATCATTTATTTTTTTTAAATTATGACGTCATCGACTTTGTTTTAAATGATAACCTATATTTTTTATTATTGATTTTGGTAGTAGTTTTTATTCCGATTCCGACCGTATAAAATTTTTAATATGTTATTATTTGAAAGAAATCGAGAAAAACAGTTTTAAAGTTCAAATAACAAAAATTCATTAAATTGGGAAAATTTATCTAGTTGCCGGTGTATCATATTAGTTCGATTTTTTCAACTATTTGTATAATTTCAAAATAAAAACGAATGTGCCGTCGATAAATTTCCGTCAAACCTAGGCAACTCGATAAATTTTCCCAATTTAATGAATTTTTGTTATTTGAACTTTAAGACTGTTTTTTCTCGATTTTTTTTCAAATATAATATATTGAAAATTTTATACGGTCAGAACCCGGAATAAAAAATACTACCAAAATCAATAATAAAAAATATAGATTGTCATTTAAAAAAAAGTCGATGACGTCATAACTTAAAAAAAACAAATGACATAAGAAACTGAATATAGACTGAAAATATTTGCTGAAGTTAAAATCGCTATACCCCTTCGAGATTTTTCCCAAAAAATTAATATCAACGGAATTACTGAATTTATGCGTTACTTAATTTCCACACTGTATATATATATATATATATATATATATATATATATATATATATATATATATATATATATATATATATATATATATATATATATATATATATATATATATATATATTTGTGATGAAGACCAATCAGTCGAGAAAAAAATATTACACAGGTTTGAGTCATTTTAAAGTTAGATATAACAATTTATTATTGTCGTGATGGAAAGTCAAATACAATTTGCTTTTGCGGAATGTTCTGATATGATTTTCATTCTTGGAGAATATAAAGGAAACGATAGTATAGGTATGAGAAAATATTCTCAAAAACTCCCGCCAGAAGACTACTTCACCATACTACGTTTGCTCAAGTACCAACCAGTTCATTCGGAGGTGTTTATAAAATACCCTTTGAAATTAAGAGCTAAGAAACTTTTGGAGTTAAACAGGGTAAACTTGAAAACCCTAACAGGTCTATATACCGGGCACTGCCGACTAAACTATCATCTGCATAAACTCGGCATAGCGGAAAACGTCAAGTGCCACCTATGCCTGGAAACAAACCACGTCTTATGTGCCTGTCCCGCTGTGAAGAGGATCCGATTTTCCAATATTTGGCAAAGGCAACTCTGCCAGAGGACCTGGACACAATGTCACCCAATAAAGTTATCAGTTTCATTATGATACTGAACTTATTGGGTGAAATATAATTAGGAGTGAGTTACAATAGGCTTGCTAATGGCCGTTGTGGGAGGTCCACAAGGACCCACTCACGAAAAACCTAACCTAACCTAACGTATTACAATGCCAATATATCAGAGATATTGTTTTGGTGTTCCAGAGGATAAAATTTAACATCTACGCCTATATTGAAACTAACGGTGGTAATTTTGAACATCTTTGTATATATTTATTACGTTTTTGTTGTACTCGTTAAATTTTAATTTTCGTGTTTTAATAAATACCTAATACATACAAATAATTTTAAATTTAATGTTTTTCTCGTTATTCTGATTACGAGCACATGAGTTCTCGATTTGGAAAATTCGATTTCTTCGAAAAAAACGGAGAAAAAGTCGAAGAAATCGGAAATTGATCAGTTTATTGAAATGAAACAAGTGCACCTTCTTTATATAGAATTAAATTCTACATCAGAATTTATTATTAAAAGGCTACAAAGCTGATGATCGAAGAAATAGTAAAACGTAAATGATTTAACTAGCGCCCTCTAGGAAAGCGAAAAATAAAATGATTAAAGAAACATTTGAATTAAATTTTTTATGGACGGATGCCAAATTTTCTCAAAACCTGATAATCAGTTTTAAAGTTACTATTGAAAAACAGAAACGTTAATGCCAGTAATGAAGCAAGTTGGGACATCTCCATTAAATTTTTTTGTATTGATTTTTGACTTCCTGCGCATGCTGATAAAGCTTGTCAGTCTAGTTACAAATCACCCTGTATAGTAGAAACGATATGTGTTTAACAATTTAATAATTTCTGTGGTGTTAAAAAAAAGAAGATAATACTACAAACTTAAACACGCTAAAATAATTGCTGTGATACAGTATACTTACGATAATTATAAACATCTATGCTGCTTGCTAGATGGTGCCAGAAACATTTTTTTGTATGTCATTTAGTGAAAGATTTTATATAATTTTCTGTCATAGTGATTGATCGTTTCTTATCGAGTGATTAAAGCTTGTGACGATAAACTTTGATTTTCATGACGTTGTGCCCATTCTGATAAAAATACAGACATTCATGGCTGGTGCATCTATAATTTATTTTTAACGTTATACACATGCAGGTTTACATTGAAATCGATCTAAAATTAGATATTGATTAAATTCCGTTCATGTGAGTAGATTGACATTGAAATTTCTTATTTATATTTAGAATGCAATTGTATTTTAATTTAGTACCATCATTTATATCAGACGTTTCAACAATGTGAAGGTCCTTAACTTGTGATAATTAGGGGCGGTGCTAGAGTCAAAAAAAAAACCGAATTACTAAAAATTTCGTTAGAAACATTACACTACAAAAAGACACGAAACCAGTTCAATCGCTAAGGACACAAATATGTTAGTAACATCGTTTTTAAAGTTAAGGTTTTTAACAATTATTTTTATTTTTATTTTTATTTTTATTTCCTTTTCATAATAATTTTATGTTATTCTCTGGGTATAGATTAAGTTTACAACGAGCCACAGTTTTTAATTCAATTAAATTTGAGTGTGGCTTCGTGGTCGAATGGTAAGGACACCTGCTTCTCACCTTAGAGTCCGGGTTCGATCCAAGGTCGAGGAGCTAGGACTTTTTTCCAAACCAGAAATTAATCTTTGAATACTCGGACATCAGGCGTGTGTCCATTGTCTCTAAATGTCTAGCTCTCTCCCGCAGAAGGTACCTTAAAGTCCCTTTAGTGATGCAGGGGGGTTGTATTGCTTGTGGTCTTTAAAGTTAATTTTTGAAAAGTTAATATTTACAAAATTTTTCTTATGTAACACCACACTTATGTTAGGGAAATACTCCTTTTTGCAAAATACCAAAAAAACACCCCCATTGCTATTAAAAAATAATGATATTAGCCGTATATTTAGATAACAGTGATACAAATTTCAAAAGACGTCATAATACGCATACATGTTCGAAATTTATACCCTCCAAATTGAATATCTTTTAGTCGTTTGCTTTGTATTTCACAAGGGTCGGTCCATTGACTTACCACATACTGTACATAAAATCGTCGCGTCCGTAAATCCTAGCCTCTGACAATTTTTTGTTGCTAACGCAATTCATTCATTTAATTTATAAATGCAGCTCAAGAATTTGTGGGACCTGGGCCCAAACCCAAACCCCCATAGAACCGTTGATAATTTTAGTTAAAGTTTCTTTAGAGGCTTCTTTTAAGGTTTCAAATGACATTTATCACAGCCGATATCAGTACAGCAAAGACAAGTATTAAAAAAAATTTACATATTTAATTTTAGAATCTGAAGGCACAAAATACATAATATTTCATGCCTGTGTTCAGAAATATCTTTTAATATTCGTGTGCTATGAATTTCGCCAATAATTTCCATAAAATTAAGAAAAACTTACAATTACATTAAAAGACTTTAAAATTATCTGAAAGGTCATGTGTGCCACTTTTTTTGGAACTGAATGTATATATTAATTGAATAACTATACAACGTATCCACAGACAGAAGTCCAAAGAGGGAATATTTTTCTATTTTGATGCTAAGAGAAAAAGTCATTTTCTATAAAAACTGTAGATATATGTTATTTCCGCTAACTGTATTCTTATTTTTCTATTAAGCAAAATTTTTATAAAGAACGACTTTTGATACTAAAGATTTTATATACCTTAAGCAGGCATATCTCGAAAACAACTGAATAGCAGCGTGCCATGTGAATACTTTTTTTAATATCCCTGAACATATATGTGGTGTTCCATTTAAAGAAAGTATCTTTATTGGTTTTGGTTTTTAATACTCGAAATACATGTGAAACATCATGAGACCCATTTCTAACTTACTTTCTGTGACTTAATCTGATAGTACTTGATTCGAGAAAATATATAGTGGACCCCATGTATATACCATTTTAGACAATATTGACAAATATAATATATTAAATCTATGTGTTTTAATGCCTACAATATTTCCATGTACAAACATCATATACAATACAAAATAGACAATATCTTACCTTATACTTTTGACAGGTGATTTTTTTAAAGTCTAAAATTAGATGAGCGCTGAACATTTAGCAAAAAATATTATTGCACTACTATCACAATTCGTTTTTGGCACTAGAATAAAAGCATATTATTAATAACTGTTTTAAATGATCTGGAGCTAGATTCCAGCGCCTGTCACTACAAAATCCTTTTGTAGTCTGAAAACGACTGTTCCATGTCTACAGACATAACTGGAGTGTATTTAAAATACTGAAAGTTTTAAAACGTTAAATTTTTGTGCACACAAGATAACTTTTTTACAGAATTTGCAAGAAAGTTCTGTGCATTAAAACTATAGTTCCGGGTTATTTTGTATCTACCAGTTCACGATATTTCACGAAGGAATTGCAAACTGTTGATCGTTGGGGTCGCAAGCTGACACGTGTTCTCAATTGCGATGTATGTAGGTGATAGGGGTTCTGTTTTACACGTATGTCTGCTTGTTTATTTTTGAACTGAGATAGATTACAGGCGTTTTTAATTTACAACAGACGTTTTATTATGATCGCATAAAACTTGCATTTAATTTAATGCATTGTTATTTAGTTTTAGGTAATCCATATGAGTTTACTTAAGAAAAACTTATTTTAGAGTCTTTCAGTAATTAAGTACTAATCTTTTATACAGGGTGTCCCAACCAAAAGTAGGCACCCTGAATAACTTTGGAAATAAAAATTTTTTGAAAAATTGGTGAAACACGTCGACCTTGATTCCAAGGGGGGACATATTTTAATGTAATACTTGTATACCTATCATCATCCGTCTACCCTACACGGCCACCCCTTCAAAAAAATCAAATGGCAAAGGTCGAGTGATACATCTTCTGAAAGGTCTTTCAATTCTCTACATAATTGTGTATTTTTTTAAACTTTTATCGATTCGTTCCTGAGAAATAATTGTTTCATTATTTTAGGTTCTGGAAATATAAATAAAAGAAGCACTTTAAATTATCATATGTATTGTTCAAAATGACCCCCACCGACTTCCATACACTAGTATAATCTGTCTTGAAATTCTGTACAAACATTTCTGAACACATCTGGAGTCAATAAACGGCATTCTCGAACAATTCTTTCACGTAACTCTTCCAGAGATGCGGGTTTTATTGCAAATACCTTCGATTTTAAATGTCCCCACAGACAGAAATCCAAGGGAGTTAAATCAGGTGACTTAGCGGGCCACTCTACAGGACCTCTTCTTCCAATCCATCGCTCAGGAAACCGATTATCCAAAAATTGACGGACTGCTATAGCAAAATGTTGCCCCACCTGTTGAAAAACAGTTCGCCCTCTAAAAGATTATCGTCTTCTTCGAGGATTTGGGTAATCACTGGGTCGATATTATTTTCTAACAGATCGAGGAACCTTTCGCCATTTAAATTGTCAGAATAAACAACGGCCCGACAATGTGATCCTCTAAGATGTCAGTCCAAACATTTAATTTCTGGGGCCTTTGGGTATGAGTTTCCATGAACAAATGTGGATTGGTTTCACTCCAATACCTACAATTGTGCCTGTTTACCTCCCCATTTAACTGAAATCTCAATTCATCAGAAAAACACGTATTGTACAGTAGATTGGCATTACCGTTTAATTGTTCACTAAAAATCTCACAGAATTCAAGCTGACGATTGGGATCATCTTCGTTTAATTCGTGTACCAATTTAAATTTATATGGATGAAATTTGTGGGCCTTTATAATTCGATGAACGCTGCTTCGTCATACACCGGAAGCCTCATATTTTCCTGACGGTTAGTATTATCCATCTGCAAATGCCCCAGAACTGCCACTTTGACTGCTTCATTCCTAATCGGTCGCTGAGGTTCATGCTTTTTGTTTTCTACAGAACCTGTTTCCATAAATTTTGTCAATAATTGTAAAACATACTGAGAACCGACCCCTCTATCTGGGTGATTTCTATTGAATATAGCACAATTATCGTTCTTAAAATAAATGCTGACAATTTCTATTCTCTCCTGAAGGGTATGAGACGCATTTTGAAAATTCACGCTGGTAAAATGTACTCGATTTAAAATTGGTTGTGAACAAATTAATTTTCAAGGACTATCAAATACTTATTCGTCTTTTACTATTCTAAAACTAAACGGACAAGGAAAGTGTTTTTTGTCGAAAAAAACTCGTGTTGATTTGAGAGCACTAAAAAATGTAGTTTTTTTTTTTAAAATTCCAATATCCAGTGCCGTGTATTTGAATTCTTAAACATTTCAATTGTGTGTAATCATCAAAAATAAAATTATTTTCCTTATTTTAAAAAAAAATTAAAGGGGAGGAGATTAATATTAATAAATTAAATATTTTACAATTTTTCAACATTTTTATCTAAATCATTAAGTACCTACTTTTGGTTGGAATGTATTTAAAATATAATTTATATTTGTAATATTACAATTTAAAATTTTTTTTTTTTCCTCTAATTAATTACGCGAATATATAAATACGTTTTTTCTTGCAAGGAATTAGTAATGTACAACAGGGCTATTAATTATTAATTCTTAGGAAAATGGTGCACCATTGTATATGACAATATCTACTTTCATTTTATTATCCGTACGAGAGTTGTCTGAAGTCCGTAACTGGAATGACTACCTGCGGTCTTTAATGATGACTAAGTTAAATTATATAAAATAGCACTATCCGATAAATAATCCATAATTATATAAAACCATCATTAAGTATATTTTGAAATTGATAATTAAAAGGAACTATTAAAATTTGTTCACATCATTCGGCAAATAGAAAACAAGAATATGAAAGGTGCACAATGCCACCGACCTATTTAATAATGTATTTTAGAAGCAAAATTAGTCACAATATGGCGCTCAGCATTTTGCTTCCAAATTAGCTGCGTTGGATGTTAAAAACTAACATTTTTCATCACATTAACTTTTATGCCTTTAAGAAAATTAAAGCGTAAAGTAATTAAAATTTAACATCTATGCTAATTAATTAATTTTAAAGTAATATTGCACTATTTACGTTTTAATGGTAATCTCTTAATTGAAAACATCTCAAAAATGATTTTTCAATAATTTATTACTGTTTCACTGTTGTATTTGTTATATTTGGTTCACTAAAAATGTTTTCTTAATTTTTTAGATTTTTATGGTTTGATTTTCTTCGAGACCGTGTTTAACAGCATTTTTCTGCCTAATCTCCATTATCTGTGTATAAAATGGATCTAAATTGATATTTTTAACCATTAATTACATTTAATTTTAAACGATTGCTCGTTAAATGTTTGCTGGTAATAATTCATAAAGAGGGGTGACTGTGTTAGTAAGTTTTTATGTGGTGAGAAATGTTAGTACTTGGTATCTTTCTTATGAAATCATAAATCTCTCCTCATTTAAGATCGGTCAGATTTTAGATGCATATTACTCTTTACAACGAAATTTTTATACAGGGTGGACCACTTGTACGAAGGCGTAGAAGGGCCACAATAAATTTTATTTTATTTTTTCTTAAATTCTGACTTTAAACTCGGAAATTAACAAAATTCCGACTTTAAAGTCGGAATTTAACAAAATTCCGAGTTTAAACTCGGAATTTCACAAAATTCCGACTTTAAAGTCGGAATATAACAAAATTCCGAGTTTAAAGTCGGCCTTTAACAAAATTCCGAGGTTAAAGTCAGAATTTAGTTTTGTTATATTTCCGACTTTTAATTCGGAATTTTGTTAAATTCCGACTTTAAACTCGGAATTTTGTTAAATTCCGACTTTAAAGTCGGAATTTTGTTAATTTCCGACTTTTAAGTCGGAATTTTGTTAATTTCCGACTTTTAAGTCGGAATTTAAGAAAAAAATAAAATAAAATTTATTGTGGCCCTTCTACGCCTTCGTATCTATGCCTTCGTACACTTGTAATTTCTCACCATTGAGATCTGTCTTTGATAGAGAAATGGCTAAATTTTAAAAAGTTGCAACATTTAATTATTACCAAAAAAGATATATTCAAATTTGACATCCTCCGTTTCTGAAATATTCTAAAAAGACCGAAATTATACAATTTCATTATTTTTTTCATAGAATTTTTATTTGTAAACCGAGCTGATTGGAATTTGATATTGTGATAATAGTCGACATGGATCTACTAGTTTTTGAGTAACGATAATAAATTTTTGATTTCCTTATGGGCACCATGTTGTATTTATACACAATCAAAAACAGAAAAAAAATATAAAAATATACCACATACGGCAATTTTCAAAGACATTTTTTTTATCCATAATTACTATATTATTATCATCGACATATATTGTTTTCGATTTTCCAATGTCAGAGTCTCCTTCCGTGTAAATCCCACAGTTATGTTTCCTAATCAGAAGGAGAAAACCTAAAATGACGTTGCTCTAGCAGTTGAGGACCGTACCCACCTGACAAATATCAGCCAAGTTGTTGGTAGATGAAATTCAGAAGGCGGTCATTTCAGGTTTTCCCCTTCTGCGTACTACACACGATTCTAGAATCTGCTGTCACTAACCGTGCGGGATTTGAGAAAGTTAATTTGCAGGTGCAACTCCTGTGAAATTTGAATGCCATAGGAAAACAGTCCTGCATCGTCAAACCGAGAAAAATATTTAATTGAGGATAAGAAGTAATTTTTTTTTGTAATATGATAACTGAAATATTCGCAATTTATTGTCTTTTTGACTGTGTGAAAATCCAAGGTGGCACCCACAAGAAAATCAGAAGTTAAATATTACCGCTCCTTCTTAGATTCCTCATGTCGATCATAAATATCATAATACAAAATTTCAAAAAAAATCTCTGAGGATATAAAGAAATTGCACAATTTCAGATTTTTCAGAATATTTCAAGAACGGAGGTAAGACACACTTCTCCCTTGTTAAAGTTTGAAATGACGTAACTTACAACCTTTCCTTTATCTCTGCCTGTTTATGAGCTTCCAATGGTGAGGACTTAAATGTAGTCCACTCTGTATATCAAATCAGTAGGTTGTGCTTGAAACTGAAATTCTCTGTAGATACATGTATTTAAAGAAGTAATACTAATAATTGATTAAAATTAAGTAGCAAGTAAAAAAAATAATTTTGATTTAAAAATGAAAAAAATTGTACAGGTCTGAGTAAATAAAAGTCGGGTAAATTCCTGTAACTTTATAGGTGTGCTAATTGGTCAAAATTTAATTTTATTTAAAACTGAATTGGTGTCTAATCTAACCATTCCAGTTTCATAACCACTTAAGAATTAAATTGGAGAAAACGCGTATGTGATTATGGTGGAATTTTTAGTTTCTCGACTTTGGTTGGAGATTTTTAAATAAATTTGATATCTGAAATTAAAATCGACGTGGATTTCCACAAAGCATCTAAACATCATATGCTGCACTTGACGCGCGTTTTGCCAACAAAGTTGGCATCACCAGGAGATAATTAAAACTAGCCCTATGCTAACAATGTTTCCTATTTATATTCAAACTATTGTTACGGTTCGGTGAACCGTGACTAACTAGCCAATAGAGCGGTCTATATGAGACGGGCTTTCTGTCATTATTCATACTTTTTTTACAATTTGTAATTTTCAAGTTTTTAAATACATCCAAATGTCTAGTATTTATTTCATTCATAAATAATCTTAAATTGCTACTATCTATTTTATTGCTGTACTCAAATACATGTTGGGCAACTTATCTGTTCTACCATATTTGAGCTCAGCCATATGTTTCTTGAATCCAGTTTGAATTGATCGTCTAGTTTATCCAAGATAATTTTGATTACAGTCCTTTCAACTAGTTTCGTAAATCCCCGACTTTTTGTTTGTCTTCTGGGTTATTGATAAAATAATTATGGAATGCAAATTTAAAGACACTTTGAAATGTGTCGACTTTCCAAAATGAAGGGGGCAAATCCGAAATTTATATCTATTCCATATGACCCTCGATTCACCCGTGTTATTGGTAGGATTTTTAAAGATATAACTATGCCATTGGTTTATTCATCGGAAAATAAACTACAACAAGCTATAAGGATAGTAATAAAAGGTACGTTGGACAAACTATACGATCAATTCAAACTAGATTCAAAGAGCATATGGCTCATATCAAATATGGTAGATCAGATAAATTTAGTGTTGGCCCACATGCGTTTGAGAATAACTATAAAATAGATCCTAGTAAACATCAAAGTATGGGCCATTAATGGGCTTTTACTGGGCCTTTACTGGAAATGCTGGCCCAATAAAGGCCCATACTTTGGTGTTTACTGGGATAGTAACAATATAAGATTAATTAGGAATGTAACAAATACTAGACAGGTGGATGCATTTGAAAGCTTAGAAATTACCAAGTATAAAAATAGTTTGACAAGTGACAATCGGCCAATCTCATATAGTCAGCTCTAGTTAGTTAGTGAGTCACGGTTCACCGAACCGTGACAATAGTTTAGGCATAAATAGGATACAATGTTAGCATAAGGTTAGTTTTAATCATCTCCAGGTGATGCTAACTTGGTTGGTGAAACACGCGTCGTGTGCAGTATATGATGTTTTGATGTTTTGTAAAGTGTAAGTGTCAGCTCATATCTAAGGATTCAACCCACTTCAGAATTGGTATATCTGAACGTATTCTAACACCATAAAGAACTTTTTCTAATACTGTTTTACTCTAAAATGAAGAATAAGTGTATTTATCTCTCCAGCCAATTCCTCATTTTCCAGAATTTTGAAAACCGAGTCCACAATTTTTGGACGTTTTGTTGTAGAGACTGGCACTCCAGGAAAAGAACAAAATTTCAGTATTTATCAATATCTAAAATCAGATTGAAGCTATCTCATTTGTTTCCTAAAATACTCCGATCTCGTATAATAACTTTATTTTCTACGGCCTTTCCACAGTGGATAGTTAGCTATAATTTTGATCGTAGATTTCAACATGTCAGAAAGCACATAGCTTGTTTTTTTTTGCCCAGATACGATAGTCAATTTTTTCTTATGGACGCCGTATTAAATTTTATATAACCATACCGCGTATTTCATGTATCAGTTCAATTATTTTAACTTGAGTTTAGTGTGAGGACATAAAAATTTTGACTACTCGAGACCAAAACTGTATTACGCAATATTTGGTGACGACGTATTTGAAATCTTCATTGCAAATTATAGACGAGTACACATTTAGGAAAGGCTGTACAAAATGACTATGAAATCATTGATTTATTTTATAAAACAAAATTTTCCAGCCCTTAGAGAATATTTTAGGAATAAGTAAGAACTTTAATTTGTTTCCGTATACCAATTGAGCACTAAAATGTGCAATCTTCATCAAATTTTACTATAAAATGCTAACAGTTACAAACGAAACTATTATTAAAACTATTAATAACAATTAAGTCTATGAAAAAGATATTAGAAGAATTTCACAGCAAATGTTCGAAGTGACACATATTTGTTGAGTAGTGAATGAGGCCTCTCAAAGACATTAATATCATTTCAGGAGGAATTACTTGATGTTTCCCCTAATATGATTTTTAATATTATCTACATTTGTGGCCTATTTCTATAAACTTCATTTTTGCTGTAACCCCACAAGAATAGTCTAGTGGGTTTAAGTCAGATGATCGTGGTGGCCATTCTACATTCTACATTTTAACTTTACCCCATTGCAGAAATGTATCATTATGATACTACCGCACTTAAACACTATAATGTGGAGGAGCGTCAATATATTGAAACTTTTAAGGATGTATTTCATCCTAGATCTTCGTATGTCATGAGAAGATTTTCAACAATGTCCTCGTAAATTTCAGTTCCTCTGTTGCCCAGTATTGACTAGTTTAAATTCATTCTGTGACTTACTCCTTTCCTTGGAGTGTTCATTAAATTGATGGTCACAAATAGACTTCGTATTTGAGGACCGACAAAAACACCTTCTTACATTTTACTTCACTGAGTCTTAGAAATTCTGTATGAAGATATTGAAAACTTAACCCGTTTCTGTCCATTACCTTTGCAAACTCTTTTATTAATCCCGATTTGATGTGAAGTGGAGGCGGAATAAACTTCTAGACATCAAACAATGATATGTATTGTATTTTTTTTGGCTCGGAGATTTATTGATTGCCCTAAAGGTCACTATTTTTTATGTACAGTGCATTACAAAAAATATGGAAACCTCTTTCTACAAATTTTATCTTTATTTCTATTTAAGAGATGTTTTAAACAAAAGCTGTTTGACTGACAATTTTGACGCAGCACTGATTTCAAAATCTGTTACGTCAAGTGAATGGTTGAATTCTAAATATTGTGTACTTTTTTTAAAACTTTCGTCAAAAATATGGGTAGCAAATGATCAGCCAACAGCTTTTGTTTGAAACGTTTTTCAAAAAAATAAAGGCTATAGAAGAAGGTTTACTTATTTTTGTAAAGCACTTATATTCGAAAATATATGCAAAAATAAATCGCACTTACAGAATGTAAATAAAAATTTTAACATTTCAAATTTTGAGAACTGTCAACATTCCATGTTGTTGAAGTGAGTCCAAAATTTCGATTTATAGCTTGATTTAGACATAATAACTTTATACATATAATAGATCGGATTTATAATATTTCATCAGGAATAACTGATATTATAAAGTTAAGAGTTGAGGAGGAAAAAGTGAATAAAATGCAGAAAATCTAGAAAGAAAAATTTTAATAGGATTTTATTTACAGAAAATATAAACTATCAAAAATTACAAGGATAAGTAAATTTTTAAATTTATTTAGATAAGAAATCTCTGCCTGCAGTCAGTTTTTGTCCTTAATTTTCTGCACGTGCAAGTCGAACAATATTTTTTTTATTGTTGAATGATAAAATAAAAGAAGTAACATTCATATTTCTCATTTTTCAGCTGATACTGGAAATATGATTGTTCTATAAAGAATGATATAAACTAATAATATCATAAAACTTGATTTGTAAATTCAAAACTTGCATTAAAAGGTTCCGTGATATATTTTGAAAAGATCAATAGTAATATACCTAGTTAATTTTCGCAGGACCGCGTAAAAATAAACAAGTTGTGAAAGTAGGAACAAACATGATAGTACTTTTAGTACAAAAAGAAACAGAAAAAACATATAACAACCACATTCTAATAATTAATACATTCATCTACTTCAGTCTCATTACCCTCAAATGTGTTATTGTCAGTAAACGTTAATAAACAGTAAAAGAATATACGTTACAAGATGATGAAATAGTTTTTTTATCAATACTATGTGTCAAATTTCTCTTTTGATAAAATAGCTATCTATTTTTTAAAAAGTTACAGAATCATGTAAATTTATAAATTTGTGAGATCGTTAATAAGAAATGATTATTTAAGTATATCCTACATCTAATTTTTTTTTTAAATATTAATAACCACTTTTTCCAAAAAAAATAATATAACTTGGTTGGCTGTTGCGCTAGGATTAAAAAAGATTAAATATCCCAAATTGTTTTGTTGTTAAATATCTAGAACATATTTTATATTCGACTTATCCAATAATCAGATTTTTACAATTTCAAAATAAACTGGTGAGTGTTTTAGGAATTACACAGTGGTATGCGTTTGAATTATAGTTTATATTGCAACAGATTTGTTGTAATTTTTCTTAACATTTTGCTGTTTAAATCGGTGATTTAGACTTTTAGGCTAGTTTAATATACGATGGTTATCTGGATATTTTTTTTGTTAATATTTTGTTTCGACGAAACCTTCTAAGCCGCCTACGAGCACACGCTGATAACAGCTGCTTATTTAATTGCACAGTACGAGGCTGTATCATCGGCAACGGCATACATAGCTCGGTGTTTGCTAAAGGACTCGGAAAGTCGAAACCGTATAAATTACATATTTTTGGCGCGAGTGTAGATTCCTTCTGGACACCAGGTCGTATGGTCCGTAGTGTGTTGTTCACTCTCACTCTCAGCATTCTCCAGTGTAGATAAGACTGAATGAGTTTAATTAAAAATCGGGATAGAATAACGGTGCAATTTATAAATGATAATCCAAGAAAATGAGGTGAGAAGTTGACAATAATTCACTTTAACTTTGCAGCTGTGATAGAAAACAAAATGCGTGCTGATTCTTGGTGCAGAAGGCAGGGAGATATACACACGTGCAAAGTTCCTATAGCGGTTCATTTTCATGTTTATTTTATTTCATAAACATCGGTCGTAGTTGGATGTTTCACTCACTAAAGTCCAACGTAACACTGCAAAGTAAAGTGAATAGAGTTTAGGTAATGATTGAAAATATTTGGAAGTTGTTCAGAATTAAAAACTGAGTATAATGATCCAAAGTTTCAGATTCGACCGATAGGACTTTTGCCCGTCTATCACATAGATTGTCTGATAACGTCCGTTAGTGTCTTCCAACAGGGCGGGAATGCCCCCTAGTATATTTTTAAGGCGGCTCGTCAGTTTCCACAGCCAATCGTTTTGCGGGTTGTCTAATTTTTCGCTCCATTTCCGATTATTTTTGGTGCTGATGGAGTTATGAATTTGCCGTCTTGTCCTATTATTGTTGCGAACAGTCCGTTTGACTGCATTGTTGAGTTTGTCACGGTAAAGGTCAACGCTTACAGCTTCAGCAACCCCCAGTTTGGCTTCCTGGAGTAGATTTGTGAAAACATGCTGGACCGACGTCTTGGCTTACTAGCTTCAATGTCAGATTCATTTAATGAATTAAGAATATTTGTAACATCACTAAAGATAACTGAATGAACACATTTTTGTAGATAAATGTGAAAGATTTAAATAGAAAAATTTTGATTACTGCATTATTACATACAAAAAGGATATTCCTTTATCTTCCTGAAAAATATACTTTAGCAAACGCTTTTCGAGAAGCGACCAATTAGTTTAGTATGACGAGAGTATAGTTAAAAAAGGATACATGTTTTTGTATGTATTACCAAATCTTTGTAACATTATAATGAAAAATTTTAAAATTTTAAAGAGTGGCTTATATATGATTAAGGATAAACGACCGTTTTCGAGATATATGCCGTTAAAGTGGAATGTCCATATATTTGAATTTTATATTAGAAATAAAGAAATCGTTGCAGACCTATGTTACCATCATCCCTACAAAGTGTATGGCAACAAAAATATCATCTATCATCTACTCAAACTTGTAACGTTTATCTTACTGTAATTTGACACATAGTATGGAAAATAAAGAGCTATAAATGGTGTAAAATATCAGTTTTGCAAAATGATTTTCTAGGCAAGATATTCACAGTAAAATATCAAATTGTCTAAGTTTCTACACAAATAAATAAATAAATATAATGTTATTGTAAAGATAGGGAAATTCATTTACTGTTTTTAAGAAAAACATCAATTTTGGTTCTTAATGTGCAGCTTCGCATCTTCTGTTACCATTTTCAGCATGATATATATCATCACCAATGTGAAAGTAATAACGTCATTGATACATCTTCAAATATATTGATGTGTGGATTTATATCGCATTTGAAACATCTTTCAAGACAAATTCAGAACACCATTTTTTTTTTAAATCAAAAATAATAACGTTTTTGATAATTGTATTAATATTTCATTTAATTTCAATGAAAATTGTTGGTAAAAAAAATGTTGAAAGTGATTCATTAGTACTAATTAATTGAAAATGGTCAAGTTTTCATAAAAATACCTGTATGCTTTCTGGAGGTATATTTAAACATTCCTTTCTCAGGTATTCAATATTTTCAGGTGAGTACTGGTATATTCAATCTCTTAAGTAACCTCATAAGAAGTAATACATGAAGTTAGGTCTGAAGACCTGGCTGGCCACTCCACAGAATTCTTTTCACAAATTAAGCGATTGAAAGAAGTTTCGGTTAAATTTTGTCGAATGTTTATTCTAAAATTAGGTGTTTAACCATCTTGCTAAAACCTTATTCTTTCATGGGAAATGTCAGTCTTGTCAATAATTGGAAATATCACTTGCATTCGCAGGAATGAGGTCAAAGCTCAAAAATCGAAGGTATTGCTCAGCAGTTCAATTTTCGGAAAAGAAGACAACAAGATTCTGTGGTAGCCTCATCAGTGAAGTTTTTGTTTCACAATTTCATTTTCTCACAAAATTTAAGCCTCCTTTTAGCTCACCATCTTGCAATTCATTACTGCTTTATATGTATGAAACATTTTTTTTTATTATTACTTGAACACTGAATGCTGTTTCACACTGTTATTTTGGGCAAACGCTCTATTTGAAAAGTGTGGATTTTCGATAATTAACAATACTATGTTTCTTGTTATCATCTAAAGCTTCTAATCTACAATTTTTAGAAACATCCATAAAAATTCCATTTTTAAAATTTGGAAAAAATTTTCCTCAGTTGACTGCCTAATTGGTCTGTAGGAATGGTTTTCACAGAATAACTCACAACTATGTTGACTGCTAGTTACAAATGTTTCTTTCTTCATTCTCTCTTTCAGTTTTCTCATAGAGTTACAAAAATTTCTGGAACAAAAAATGATTGTTGATCGTCATCACAGTAAATCATTTCCACCAATGGCCGTATGCATATAAAGTGACTATTGTTAAATGGTGTTTTGAATTCTTCTTGATATGTTTCAAACGAAGTGTAATTAGACATATTTCTGTTAAAATAATATCGTGACGTTAATATTCCCAGAAAGATGACGTCATCGATCTAAAAATAGCATCAGAAGGTGCACGTTTAAAAAACAAAATCGAGCAGCGCAAGTTTTTTTTTTTGTAAACTTATCTGTTGAAGAAATTTTAATTTTATTTCTTCCTTTCGCAATAATGTGTATTTCCGTCCTGTTTATTTTAAGTGGTCCACTTGAAATAACTCGCTTATTTTTGAGTTTAGGTAAAAATTCCTTCAATAATAGTCATAGATAATTTCCGGTGATATCTTATGGTAAATACAAAATATCAACCCAAAACCCACTCTTTCATTTATGAACAAAAAAGTTTAAAAAAAGTTTTTTAAAAACATTTAAACTTTTTTATTTGAAGAGATACAAGAAAAAATTCTTAATTAATTGCGAAAATATGGAAAGTAAATTTATTGAGTTTAAAATTTCGCAGAAATTACAGTTTCTTGGAGACGAAAAATGTGCACATGTCATCTTCTTCAAAACTGGAACAGTTTACTGACATTTCAACTGTTTCTATCATCAAACGAATACTTACAGAGCTGGCAGAAATCTGCGGCAGGACAATGGCGTACTCATCATAATACGCGTAATAAAAGAAATTAACTAGTAACAAAAACAATAAACTCTTACAATTTATAACAGTGTATGCACAACTTACCCTCTTAACTAGCTTAATGAATTAGCTTGGTTATCATAAACCGTAGAAGATCTGTAAAAACTTTGCAGCATCAGGTACTTTTCAATGGTTGTCTCCGTGAGTGATGTTCACTGCGGTGAAAAAATATGCTTATATTTTAAGAACGACCATTTGATATCTATTGATGTGATACAGGCATAACCAAGCTAGTTCATCAAACTAGTTAAGAGGGTAAGTTGTGCATATATTGTTATAAATTGTATCAGTTTATTGCTTTTGTTACTAATTAATTTCTTTTACTACGTATATGTTGAGAACGCTTATGTCTTCACGCACGACATGCTATCTTTAAGATAATTTCCAGTGCTATATTACGGCAAATAAAAAATATCAATCTAAGAACCTCTCTTTCATTTTTGAACAAAAAAAAAGAAATTTTGCATAAACTATAGTGTCGGACGTACATTCTTGGAGACGAAAAAAAAAGTACATGTCAACTTCTTCAAAACTGGAACAGTTTACTATCATTTCAACTGTATCTATCAGCAAACGAATACTTATCAACTGTCAATAAACAATCCTTGCATTTGTTTTAGCTCTATTTAGAGTCATGGCTAACTCCCTACTTTTATATGAAGGCAAATTTTATAATTCTACACTTTACTGATTTGAAAAATGATAGATTGAAACTAAAAGTATAGTATGTTATATAAAAATGAAGAAAGAAGATAAAAGAATCCACCTAATGCTGTCATAACTTTCTTAGATTTTTTAGTTTTGTTTTTGTGTCCAAGAATATACGTCCAAAATGGTAGTGCTGGAAATTGCCTACAGCGATAATTTAGCGAGTGTTGATCTAAGCACAAAAATAAGAGTTACTTCAAGTGGCCTACTTAAGATAAACAGTTAGTATATATACAAACTTAGCATCAATACTTTTTTTATTAGTATTATTTCTAATAACGATAAATGAAATATGTCTCCTTTTACAATTTCTTATGGTACTACCGCAGCTCCAATGATGTGGAAAATCTTGCCTAGATCTTTATTTATGATGTTTTAATTTTACAATGCTATTTTATTTCCAGCGCTCTTATTATATTAGTTACCCCATTACTGGTTATAACTACTACTCTTCATTAAATTTACCCAGCAGTTCGTACTTACCTAAGGTCTATAGGTGGTACTACAACTGGCCCAGAGAATATTACTCCTACTGGCCTTACTACAGGTCCTATTTAACTTCTTACCTTAGGAATTATTATTTGAACAGCTCCTGGCCCAGCTCTTATTACTGGTCAACTTACTTACCTTATTACCGTTCAGTGGACTACGAATTCAGCGAGTTAGAAAATAAGATCGATAACCTTCGAGTAAGTATTAATGAGTGAGAAATTTTTGTGATTTGTCGTTTTCAGTGCGTTCTGTTTGTATTTGAAATAAGGGTTTTAACAGATTGGCTGTGGTGTACAGAATAAAAATTCATTCAAGATGAAGACACAGTATTATCTATGAAATTGAGAATGTCCAATAGTAATCATCATTAGACTTGGATGTCATTCCAGAGACAAAACGTAAAACTAATATTATATACTAAATGCGCCATATAATAGTAATAGAATAAATTGTAATTCCGGAGTGTACTTACAACTGTGTAAGTACATGCAAACAGATTAAAAAAAAGTACTACTTACGTCATGATATCCAAATTCCCTAAGTACATTAATTAAATTTTTCAATTCAATTCAATTTATTAGGTAGAGTAGTAGGATATTACAATGTTATTACACTTTGTGATAAACTATAACCTAAAATATATTAGAATTACAATATACAATACATATAATAGTAAGTAACACATGTAAATCAGCATCACCAGGCCGAGATGAAATCACCTAAGCACAAAGTGCTTGTTTTGTGAATTTCATGTCTTCCTGGTTGATGAGTAAATTAATTGTATAGTGTTTTATATTAAAATAGAAATGAACAGTGAGAGATAGGAAAATATTATAATTAATAATTGACTAAGGATTTATACCAGCAACTCACGGCAGTAAGTAAGTGAGTACGTACTATAAAACTAATATACTATGATTGGGAAGATAAAAGTCTTATACAGGGTGAGTCAGTTTTTTTGTAGACAAACTTTAACAGGAGATAGAACACATGTTTTTAAAAAGAAAAGTTCCTATAAACATATATCGTAGAACGCTTCGTTTCCGAGATACAGGGTGTTGAATATAATTTCTTTTTCTCGAATTTTCATTATAACTTATAAACAAATGCTTAGATTTTTTCCATGTTTGAGGGATAATGCCTATTAATTAAGGGGCATAAAACAAGCGATAAGAATGTTCAAAAACTTGCACAGTGGCGGAGTGGAGGGGGTGCTCAACCCCTTTTTTAAACAGAACTTCTACACCAATGACTATTTTTTAAAAAAACTGTTATTTTCATTATCTACATACAGTTTAACAAAAATAATGTCCTTCTTCTATTTCGAAATTCCTGTGCGTTTCCGAGTTATTTTGATTTTTAGTGTTTGATGTGGCACTAAGATAAGTAATTTATTCAGGGTGAGTCAGTTTTTTGTAGACAAACTTTAACAGGAGATAGAACACATGTTTTTAAAAAGAAAAGTTCCTATAAACATATGTTGTAGAACGCTTCGTTTCCGAGATACAGGGTGTTGAATATAATTTTTTTTTTTCAAATTTTTTGAGTATGTATTTGTATGTATTGTATTTGAGTATGGCTTGATATAATAAATATTTATTTTGACTACATTGGAAAGAGATAAAGAATAAGAGATTTCGGCTTTTTAGAATCCTTAACAAACCATATTTAGGTAGGTTTTGTTGAAAGAATTAAATATTTAGCCGATAATTGATAATAAATAAATTACTTGATTTAGTACCGCATCATACACTAAAAATCAAAATAACTCGGAAACGCACAGGAATTTCGAAATAGAAGAACGACATTATTTTTGTTAAACTGTATGTAGATAATGAAAATAACAGTTTTTTTAAAAAAATAGTCATTGGTGTAGAAGTTCTGTTTAAAAAAGGGGTTGAGCACCCCCTCCACTCCGCCACTGTGCAAGTTTTTGAACATTCTTATCGCTTGTCTTATGCCCCTTAATTAATAGGCATTATCCCTCAAACATGGAAAAAATCTAAGCATTCGTTTATAAGTTATAATGAAAATTCGAGAAAAAAAAATTATATTCAACACCCTGTATCTCGGAAACGAAGCGTTCTACGATATATGTTTATAGGAACTTTTCTTTTTAAAAACATGTGTTCTATCTCCTGTTAAAGTTTGTCTACAAAAAAACTGACTCACCCTGTATTATTTCAACTTAGTTCGAAGATATCAAACTTTTTATGGTCGAGTTTTCCATTTAATGCAGGATATTCTAATCATGATTTTGGGTAGTAAATTTTTTTATTTCAATTTTGTATTTACTAAACTTTCCTATGGTTTTTAGATACAGCGGTAAAATATTGTATAACTTTGGTCCGAGATAGTAGACAAATCTTTGTGTATGGCTTTTTTTGACTAATGGCAATCCTATAGACCTATTTTCTGTAAACCTGGTTTCATATCTAGAATGGGCTGGTAATCATTCTCAAATTAAAATTAATTAAATTTGATTAATTAAAATATCTCTTAAATTATAACTTCCGAGTTTAAAGCAATTGTACAAGAGAAATACTGTCAGTCTAAGAAATAATATTAGCACAAAGTAGAGTCAAAATGTATGATATGATATCTTACAAAACAAAATTAATTAACCAGATAAATAAGATTCGTGTGCTTTGAGAGTATTTAAGGTTTTATTTATTTATGGACATCAATGAGAGATTGTCGATTTTAAATATAGGAACAGTTTTTTTATGACGTTAACACTTATGTTACATTTAAATTTTTATATAGGTCGGAAAAATAAGATCAATTAGATTCGGTTCAGGCCGGTCTGTTAACTTTATTACTGTGTTTATTTTACAGGCGCTATTTGAAAATGTTTGTAATAAATAGACACCGGACAATTTCCGTACGTGCAGAGCCGGCACGTGGGGTATGAGACAATAACAATCAAATGCATACATCGAATGTCTAACAGACACGCAGTGTCCCAGGAATTTTAGAATGACAATTGGAGATTCAGTCCTGCTTAATGTAAAACTAAGATGTATCAATAACGAGTTCATCGGTGTTATACAGAGTGTTTTATAAGTCAAATTATAAAAATCGTCACTAATAAACTACCTTTGTTTTCAAGATATGAAAAAATTCCATTAAAGTAAGTTGTTTAGAATGCAATTTGTGCCTTCTTTTTAAATTTCAGAAATGTACATTTATTTTGCTGGAATTGCCCCGTTTTCATTAAATTGATCTTTTATTTCGAAATTTTAAAAATCACTTTTGCAAGTTGAGTGCTCTGAAATCACAAATACATTTTCTAAAATAAATTAGTATAATAAAACACTTTTATGCTTAACATCTTATCTAATTTTCAACAAAAAACCGACTACTATTGAAAAAAGGGCAGTTCCAACAAAGCAAATTTATGTTCCTGAAATTTGGTAAGTAGGCACAAGTTTCATTCTAAACAACTCTTTTTATACAGTTTTTCATATATTGACAGATAATGGTAGTTTATTAGTGACGATTCTTATAAATTAACTCATAAAAATAGCCTGTATTCAACTCGTTTTTGTTATGTGACAGTTTTACACAGTAGTACCAATTCAAAATTTGAAAAATGTTTGTCTGTTACCTTCCCTGTTATATTTATTCTGGAACGCATATGCTGCTGCGCCCAATACAAGCAATAAAACATTTTCACTTTTAACACCAATATTTTACACAAGACAATTATCACTATTTCCTCAACTGTTCGAGCATTGGTTTGCAACATCCGTTTACTACATATTAACAGTGGATATGTTCTCTGAATAGCACTTAAAATACGCATAATAACATTAATGATTTCATGTTCCTTAAAATCCATATTTGATATTTCGCGTCCTCCGTGATATTGTCAACATAGTTGTCACCGGGTATTAATTTTCATCCTCGCGCTATCTACACACTGCGACGTATATAGTTGTATAAACACGGTCTGGATCTTGCTGCGCACGCACAGCAAATTTGCTTCCTTATGGGAGCTCAGGGAGCCGATCCGGTACTCACGGAAATTGTTCAGTGTCTAACAAAACATTTTTCCACCAGTAAACAGAAAACGAGAACTAAGATTAGAATCGAACAATGTAATTCGATAGGATTACTTGTGGTTATTAAAAGGTTATGGTATTTGATTTATATCCAGATATGGAAAATCACAAGTTTTTTTTGTCACAGTAGATACAGAAGTGAATAACAAATATTTCTTATAACGACAGAATGTGGAACCAAAGACCCTCGAAATATGAGGCCATAGGTGACACAAAGCTAGTCGTAGACTTGCTGCTATCCATAGTTGATGACCGAAGGGTCCTTTAAGCTAACAGGACGTGTACTGCAAACTTAATTTTAACTGTTGGTTACATTACGTATGATCGATCTGAGATTATAATGTATACAGGGTGTCTCACCAGGGAATGCATCGATAGATATATGGAAAAGTACGCACTAGACAATTTTGAAAATTTGGCCAATTCAACTAAAATAATTACATATATCACTTCGGTTATACCGGAAGTCAATATCAACTTGCTTATTATAAATGGAACATCCTATAAATTTTAGTGTTTTCGAAAAAGCATAAAATTCTGTGTCAAAAACATGGATACCCTATGCCTAATCCCAGCCGTTTCAGAGATATTTGACATTTTAAAAAAATTTTGACAGGTGTAATGGTCTACAATAACCTTTATAACTTTCTTAGTGTAAAAGATACTCATTTACATTTTGGCATGCAGAAAGACCATACAGTTTAAACAAATTCAATAGTATTATACTAAGTGTTCCATTTTTAACGTTACATTTTGTAAACTTCAAACCGCAAAAACTTGCCTATGTCAAATGGAACAGTTTGTATTTTCTTACATTAAGTTATGTATAATTAAATTCCTTTCTTTCCGATATAAGCATTGTGGGGGTTTAAGTTACAACTTTTTGAAATATTTGCGATTTTCTTAGAAATTCAAGAATTTTTAGTACAAATTTTCTCAAATTAACCACGATTAGAAACAATCAGTAATGTCAGTCACTCTCTTATGTCAAAAAATACCACTGCGTTTAAATTACACCCACAAAGACTTTTTGAATTTGTTTATTATTTATGGAGAATGTGATAAAGTAATATCAAGAGCTTGTACTACATTTGTTCTAGATATCCACAAAAACTTTTAATAGTTCCTCAAATAAAATAATCTAAAATGGATAAATCGGGCGAGCGAGGAGACCATAGGAAAAGTCCATTATTGGCGATCCAGTGATCATCAAAATTTCTTGAAAAAAAATTATTTATCAAATACGCGTTATGTAGGGGTAGAACCGTCGCTGATAAAAAATATTTATATTTTCCGGGAGAGATAAATTTTCTAAATAGTTATTATTCAAATTTTGTAAAATATTTAGATATCTTTCACCTAAGAAAAAATCAAAAACAAAAAAATTAACTATACATATTAGCAGAAGAAGAAATCTTTATAATTTACTGCTTAAATTTTCCTGATAAAATTCTAATGCCACCACTCTATCGTTTCTTATGGCACGGTAAACATTAAACTGCCAACTTTCTTGAAAATTTCGCTCCCTGAATACATGAGGATTCGACTCTCTCCAATAATGCGAATTATGTCGATTAAGAAGTCCATTTTTGGTCAATTTATCTTCATCTGACCATATAATATTTCCCAAATAAGAATCGTCGCCTTCAGACTTTATTAGAATAAATTCACAAATATTCTCTCTCAGGAAATCTGTTTCTTTTAATCGTTGAATCATTTGGAATCAAAAACGGGTGAAATTTATGTTTAATTAAGATTCTGTGAACTGAATCCTTGCATAGTCCCGATTCCAGAGCAGCTTGTCTTAATGATATCATTGGAAATGCATGAAAATACCCCAGAATTGCTATTTCTACGTTTTCGTCATCAACAATAGACTTCCGCTTTTGAATTCTTGCCCTGACAGAGCCATAGTTTTTAAAATTAATTCCAGTATGCGTTTTACAGTGTTGTACGGTTTCCGTTTTTGTGGATATCGAGTAGCAAATGTACTACAAGTTCTTGATATTACTTTATCATAATCTCCATAAATAATAAACAAAGTCTTCGTGGGTGTAATTTAATCGCGGTGGCATTTTTGGGCATAAGAGAATGACTGACATTACTGATTGTTTCTAATCATGCCATGATAATATTGTATTCCATTTAAAATAAGCAAGTTGGTATCGACCTCCGGTATAAGCAAAGTGACAGATGCTTATAATTATTTTAGTTGGATTGACCACACTGCCATTGGTAATTTCCTAAATTTTCAAAATTTTCTGTTGCGTACTTTTCCCTATATCGATCGATGTAGTTCCCGGTGAGACACCCTGTATAGTGTTCTCTATAATGGCAATAATGAAAGGAAATCTATAGAAATATTCAATTTACTATTCGATAATGAGTATTAACTCCTTAGATGTCAAATTCAACAGATGTTTATTATAATGGCAAGATATCTCCATCCTTTAAAGTCATAAATTAATTGTTTACATATTATTAAGTCCTTGTAGTTTTTGCAAATTGATAATAAGAAAAATAAAATACTAATTACCATTATTAACTTACGTATCAATTCAATTAACTATTATTTATTCAAATTAACAATTACTGTAACTGCTAGATACTATAGCACTGCTTACTTAAGTTTATTCTGTTTCATGCTCTTGACTATCCGAAATTTCAAATTAGGTCCACGATTAACTTTATATTTGTTGGCTATTCTGGAATATTTCATGAACAATTTGAGCTATTCTTGATTAACTTATTCTATGCTTATATACAGGCAGTTATGCGCCGATGGCGTCAAATCTTGGTTGATTACGAAAATGAAACCAATTAACGTATGATACGTTTTTTTGAGCCTCGAAAATTATTTTTTTTCTGGATCACAGCGACGTATTCTTTGTATTAAAATTTCTTTGCCAGTATGATGAACTAGAGTTTAAGTTCTAGCCGCCTACAAATAATAATTAAATTTGTTTACAAATAAAAGTTATAGAAGTGCATCCTTAAAAAGTGGCACACATTGTAGAAAATCGCAAAATGGCAATTAGATATATTTAATGCGTTCGTAAACAAAAAATAACGGACATCAAATAAATACTTTAACTGTATGGCGTAATTATACCTTCGTTTCATCTAAAATGTATGTGACACTAAATATTTAATTTACACGTCACTAATTTATATATAAAAAAATAACGAAATAAAAATACTAAAAATGTTAACGATGTATCAAAACGGTGAGCATACACTTAGCCAGGTGACAAATTTCGAAATGAAAACAAATAAAGCTGTTTTATTATAGAAATATTAGTCATACCTTCTGGTGCATAGCGGTGGGGCATTTATTAACAAAATTTGGATCGTGCCCAATAAACTTTGTTGAAATACTTGCGTCTGATGCCTCGTAGTCATAAAGTTAGTGACACCGAACGAAACACCTCATTAAAAGCTGTGATTTTGTCTTGAACAATTACCGTGAGTAGATATTATTAGTGGTGCTAATCCTCATACACCATACAAGCCTTTTTTGTAGAAGATGCTTACATATTTAAGAAACCCAATTAGTGGCTACGAATATTCCTTTTGGCCAGATGCGAAATTTTTTTACCATTACAAAATTTACCGGCCCTTAAGTTTCCATAGAGATTGGCCAATTACATCAAGAGAATGGTACCCTGAATACTGGCCAAGCCATAACTCATACTGGCATTATTTAAGGGACGTTCCTACAGGAGAATCCTTCAGACAGTTACGCGTAAGTAATGAAAATGGCAAGGATCAAGTTGATGTTTAAAATGTATTTATTTTAGGTGAAAAATAACCTGTACTGGTCTGATTCCATCGTCGCATAGAATATTTAATACCTAGTGATAATGATCTGGACAAAGTGATAAAATAAAGTGTAAAAAAAATTACGAACAGAATATTGTTAATAATTATATTTTTCTATGTCAATGTTAACAGATAAATAAATATTTTTATTTTGTTAATATATAATGTAATTATTTATTTTAAAAGGCAGTGCTCCGAATTGACATAAATAATAAGTTTAAATTGATGGTGGGATAACACATAGAAGTGTGCGAAAGAAAACTTAATCCCTATATCATTCATAAGTTTTTCAGTTAAAAAACCAAATTCTTTTTTGCTCTAGGCTTATATGCAAGTCAATATTGCATGAATTACAGAAATGCTATGAATTTATAAATTATAGTGAAATATAAAATAACGGACGTTACTAAAAAATAAATGTTGGAAAACTGTTTCCTTACCGTGTTGTAAATATACCTTCAGAATCATTCTTCTATCTTTTTTCAAGGAAGTCATTAAAACCATAACAATATTTTTTAAACTATATTTTTAATTTTATTTTTATACAACCACTCTCTAAGGTAATGCAATAATAAATTGCAATTAATATCATAAGATTGCAGACTGTTCACGTAACTAGAGCTAGATACAACTTTTCAACATTTTGATGTATGTCTTAGACAAGTGTGATTTTCAAAATAGTTTGATCCAATTTGACCTTCATGATTTGTTTTATGAATAAAAAGAAAATTTCAGTTTTATTGCTATCAATAAAGGGAGATTTGGTAATTATGTATGGAATAAAAGATCGACCAAATCGCTTCTTCAACGCCGCTGGCATGATATCATTCTAAATTTTCCATGACTATTTCTGATAACTATGGCTGTATTTCCGCAATTACACGTCGAATATTATCTTTCTGCTATGGAATCGTTGCTGATTTGTTGGCATAAACCTTTTTTTTTCAAACAGACCCACTGAAAAAAGCTTTGAGTGGCATCAAACCGCCGTCCTGTTAAAATCGTATGTCGTCCATGTCCAAATCATTGCTTTAGTTAAAAAAAAGTAGTTCAGCATCTCACACTGTAACAGAATTTCCAGCTTTGCCCTTAAAAAACTATGGTCAAATAACTGCTCCAGCCCATAATGCGCACCAAGGAGTGTATTTTAATAGATGCATAGGTTGTTGTTGGCCTGGGAATTTCATTAACTCAGATTCCACAATTTTGAATATTGAAAAATCCATTAAGTTGAAAATAAGCTTCATCGCTTAACATAATTTTGCTGCAAAAATGAACACTAACTTCTTTGTTTTCTAACACCCAATTCACAAATGGCGATACAAATGATCACTTGGTTTGAGTACTCAACTGAATTGAATGTTGTACGCCTTTAAAAGCAGGTCTTTTGTTAAAATTCGTTGCGTAATTTAGTACGAAATTAAATTACTGTGAACAGCGACGAATTAAGATACTTGGTTCTTCACTAACACTTTCACTCACTACAGTAATATTTTCAATTGACCGAATTCTACGTTAATACAGAACCCTTGGTTTATCAATAACCACACCAGTTCCTTCGATTTTTTGTATTAGATCACGATTTGCACGATCATTTGGCACATTATTGCGTCCAATAAGTGGCTGACGTTTTCATTTCGTAATCGTAAATGAACTCTAATTTGAGTAGGTAATAATTTTCACGATATTTCTACGTTGTTGAAATTTATAGCTCCTTGATTAATTTGCCATGTGTTTAGATGACAATTGTCGAAAACAAAAATTTCTCACTTTAACAGAACGAATATAACGCGCAATTCAAATCTTAAACGTCAAATAGGATTATTGGACATTACTTTTTTTATAATGCTCATACGTTTTACCAAACAGACGATCGGAAACTAGGGGTGATTTTAAAAATATGTTATGAGCAAATAGAGTATCTATATTATTATAGTGTACTATAATTTTATTAAAAAAGCAACGCGTCAAGTTAAATGTTTGTCACAAATGGAAGAAGCAGTATCTAAAAATTATAATTTTCATTAAATAATGTTGATGGCTTTCTTAACCCTTTCAGTCACAACTTTTTTTTAACAATCAGAAAATTTTAAAATTTATTATATGAAATAATATACTTTTTCTATAGGGCTTTTATCAGTTTTTTCCTCGATATATCAATTTTCAAATGACATATGACATGTCCATTGTTTATATTCCCTATATCGTCGAAATTGTCCTCATCATTTGATAAACCTAAAATTGTCGAGTCGTCGTCAGTTATTAGACATTCAAAAAGTTGTTCGTCCATCATAGGCCGCTCCCATTTCTTTTTTTTTTACTTGTTGAAAGCAAATTTTCCATTTTTTTTATCTAAAAAAAAAAATAATAAAATTGACTAAGTCATTATGTCCATTATAATGGACTTAATAATTCAAAGTTCTATATCAAGATTTTATTAGAAATATTTTAGCAATAATTACAAAATCAACTAAATTATAGTTTTTACTTACCAGCGGTGATAAATAACACTTTTTTTAATAAAAATTATTGTTTTATTGCGTATTTTCTTGCGCACATGCAAACAGATATATTTGAGAATTGAAAAAGTCTACCCTTTCGATAATAGATGACGTCCTATGTTTTAAATGTGTTCCTTATACATATCCTTACATATTGACAAAGTTACTTGTTTAAAAATATTGGGTTTCTAATTTATAAGATTTATAGAAAATCGATATCCAGTGTAATGGACACGATGACTGAAGGGGTTAAACAATGCGTTTTCATATGATGTGAAAAACACTTAATTAACGTGCTCACATCGCTTATACACTCAATCCATAGTTTTCTGCCATTTTCAAGAGATGGTGACAAGACAAACAAAGAAATTTTAAGAATATCTTGTTTCAAAAAACATTTAAATTTGCTAAAATGCTGGAAAATATTGTCTATTAGATGGTATACTGTAATGTCTCTTCGTACATTTGGATATTACGCCACTGTCCTATAAATTATCTAAAAAAATTGAGTAGTGGTGAGAGGTATGTGAAACCTCATATGGTCCAAATGCTACTATCCGACCGACATCATAGATGTCTCTGTGGCGGATAGCGACTTGCGAAGCAAGTACCGAGAGCGGCGACCTCTAGCCCAGGTGGACTAAACTACTGTTATTAAACATGATTTGAACGAAACAACTACTCAGCGGGCAAATACCCCGATCTGCATTGGATTATACCCTCAAATCATGATAGATCGGTAGCCAATACCATTTGTCAATTCCTAACCAGACATAGATCGGTTTCGAACTTATTCTTCTCAGTATGCCATAGGTTATGGAACAGATCATGATTTGAAGGTATAATCCAATGCAGGTCGGGGTATTTGCCCGATGAGTAGTTGTTTCGTTCAAATCTTATTTAATTAAAAAAATTGTTAAATAAACTTCTGCGCCAAAAGGATTAATCTGACATTGATTTTCTGAGAAAAATATTTTTCTTATCCAAACATGTCACACCTAAAAAATATTAATCTGAAAATGAAACTATAATTCATATATTTTAGATGATTAAAAGTTGACGTTTCTGAATACTCTGTGATTCCTTTCTCAATGTTAGATGAACATTCCTTTGATAATAGATTGACTCTTTTAGCAATGTCAAACATGACAGTTTTCTGCCTATATATTGCCATAGACACGTGAGATATTATCTCATATTAATATTATTTCTACTTACTCGTCTCTAAGGATTGACAACCAGTTCGTACAAAAATCAACACAGTAATTAATTGGACACACATTTGTTATTATTCAACAAAATAATGGCGTATTTCTTAAGTTTTCTTCTTGTACTATTAGTATCATTACTATCTTTTTCCAAAATCTTTGCAAAATATCATTTTAATAAACGAAAAGCAAATTACTAAAACTGTTTTAATACATGACCAATACTCCGGTAGTTTTCTTAATAGCGAATTTTCAAATACTGAAAGTAGAATAAACATACCACGAATACAACTACCTGAGTTTCATTCTACAGCAATAATTCAATATATACGTTTTTTATATGATAAATTGCGTAAAATCGGAACGAAGTTTTCGGTGCGGACGCTATTTAAGATCAATAATATGTTAAGTCATATATTATTGAAGACTAAATCAGTAAATAAGGAGTAAAATTCAAAAAATTGTATATATAGTACCCACGCGATTGCGATAAACATTGTATCGATGAATCATCTAGACATTTCAATATGCGGCTCGATGGACACAAGAATTATACTAGGAATGGAGAATTTGAAAAATCAAAAATATGTGAAAACCTGTGGAATAATAGCAACCACATTATTATTAAGTGAAATTTTGTAAATATTTTGGAAAAAGAAAATAATATGCAAGAAGGAAACCTAAAGAATCCGCCAATATTTTGTTGAACGGTGGTAAATATGTGTCTAATTACTTTGTAGATTTTTGTATGACCTAATTGTCAGTGGCGGCTCGTGGTTAATTTTATAGGGGGGCACACATTTGACATTTTGAAATTGTATATTAAAATTAACTTACCAGAGAACCATTCACAATATTCTTTGTTCTTAAAATCGTGTGCTGCTTAAAAAATAAGCAAAAATTTGCAAAGGTGTCCTCCCACTTTAAGATCTAGTACATAAACAGTTATGAAACATTTTTGTAAAATGATGACCTCTAATTTTAATGTAAGTTTCTGAAATTGCCCTTATAATTTCAATAATATGATTGGTATTATTAGGGAAATTATCCAATTGGTGAATTTCTAAATCATTAATAATATTTGAATTTTGAAATTTTTTAAAACACTACACATAATTTTAATTTTTAGCTTCACATCTATTTGAATATTTTTTTTTCAGTTTTAAAATGTCTTAAATGTTTTTCTGTTTCCTTACATATTTGTATGACATCAGATGACGGATAAATAAGACCACCGCGGTCTTTTACAAATATTAGTTCATGGAAATTTTCCCTGTTTATTGAAAATAAAGCGTTTATACTTTCTTCACATTTTAACGATTTTAAAATTGATTTTACCACAAAGCCACTATACACCATAATATATTCGTTGTACTCCGACAACTCCAAAGAAAAATTAAAGTTATATTCAGTTTCATATATATCATGGGCTCTAAATTTATTGCAAGTTAAATTTATTTTGTCTATTGCAGAACTACAATTTAAAATAGAAATATTTTCCAAAGGAATGCAATTTCCAGAGAATGTTTCTTTAATTTGCATATGAATCAACAATTTTTTATATGCAGATTTAAATTGGCGGCTAGTTGGATTATTATTCCATCCCCCATGCTGTCTGATATTACAGAAAAAAAGAGAGACTATTTAAAATAAGTTACTTTACACATAAGATTAAATATTCTTTCTAATAAAATATTAAGTAAGTATTTTAATTTTTATTATGTAGTAAAATAAATATAATAAAATCCGTATGAAAATATTCGAGGTATTTTTTTTAAATCAAATGTATTATAATAACATGCATAAAAATAAATATAATAAAATTCGTATAGGTAAAAAAAAATGGCATTAAAATACCATTTTATACAAATGTCGACTTAGTTTTATGTTTGTAAACCACCGAGTTGTAAACTAAATAATTTGACACAATTTACTACTCCAGTCCTGCAAACATGCTGGAGCGCAGGTACACATGGCGTAGGCAGATTGCTTAAAATTTAAATTAAATAACAAATAACTCGTAATTACTACTTACTGAAAAAAGGAAAAATTTTCATTTACACTGATACCGGTGTCACTTCGGTTAGGACACACTTCAACAACACATTTACCCTTTATTACATACAAATATCTCATTAACAATAGATCTTTACAGCTCGATTGCATAAATCATACTGATCGCCATGCGACTGCTAGGCACCGGCCAGGCTCCGCGGTGGCTTCTTGCCTTGGTTCCTTGCAACAAGTCTATGTGGTCTGTGGGTGTACACAAGTGAACTGTGCCCGCATTAGAGCATAAGGGGGGTCGTTACCATAGCAATGCCGTAAACAAAATCTAGCCTGATGCAGAAACATGACGCGATCTCCGTACACAACTCATCTTGTGCCCTTTGGGAAGTAGATATTGGCAAACTCAAGTTGTAACGCAGCGATAGCGTCGGAAAATAGTTTTGGGGTTTACTATGTTGATAAAAATGTTAAAATGGATAAAAATAAATAGAAATTAGAAATTGACTAATTAACTAGCTAAGCTGAATTTGCTTTGGGGGGCACGTGCTCCTGTGCCCCTTAGGAGCAGCCGCCACTGCTAATTGTCATTCCTTAAAGAAGAGGTAAATAGAAACAATATCAGTATAACATCCCAAGCACCACATTAAGTAGTCTCTATGTAGTAGCTACCGTCAGTGGAACTTTAAAGGTTTCCGCAACTAACGACCGCTACGTAATGGAAACGATCCATCTACCAGGCATTCATCACAATGGGGAATAGTTATTACGTAGCAAATACTATTCTGGAACCTTCCCTGTTACGTGTTGACAACTAGGTTATTAAGACGTAACCAAGTAGTAGAAATGGCTAACTACAGCTCTTTAGTGGTACGAGAGCAAACTATATTTTGCTCTCTCTTTATGGCTAAAATATGAATTTATGGTTTTCACGGTTATTATTGAAATAAACATATAACAATTATACATGTTTGAAATCAGAAACACGAGGCGAATCCAAATATGAAAAAATATACAGGGTGTTCTATTTAAAAAATGTAACTTTAGAATATCCCTCGTACAGTAAAAGGTCTATGAAAATTCTGATAGCAGATCTGAAATCTGCAGAAAAAATTACATAAAGCAGTATTTTGAATTTTTAAAATATCTCAAAATTTACGAAGATAAATTAGAATATTCACCCTGTACATAGGTTTTTGGGGTCTCTGAGTCCGAATCCGGTGTTCGCTTACCTTTAAAAGGCATTCAGAGCTCATTTTAAACTCATTCTGAGGTCATTTCAAGATTAAGTTGAGAAAAGCAGAGGAGAGGCTGTCAAGAAATCTGAAAAAATTCATACATAGGTTTTTGGAGTCACTGAGTCCGAATCCGATGTCGGTTGACCTCTATCACCTCATGTTCAAGTTCGTTTGAGGGTTAAAGTAAGAATAGGAGGTGAAAAAAAAGTAAAAAAAATTTATACGAATGCTCACCTGCCTACTTATTGTCTGTTTATCTTGTATTTTATGTATTATACTTGTTGTGAATATGTATATAATTTTGGTGCACCTTAGTTAAGTTAATGTAATGTATTTTAATAATTAATAAATCTTTTAAATTGGAATTGTTTATCTGTCTGCCTTTTTACCTTCACACCTTGTTTATTTACTTGTTAGTCTGTATTTATCGTCCGTCTGTATTTTCTCTCTGTCCATCTATCTGACTTCCTGCCTTTCTATCTGCCTTTCTGCCGGTAATTTTGTTTATCTTCCTGTCTGCGCCATCTATAGAATACTCAAGGTACTCTCTAGTTTCATGTTCGCTCTGCTGCTGCAACTATACCTAAAGGCCTTTCTTTGCGTTCCACAGGATTTATGTGGTGAATAAAGCTCGTCAACTTTCACAGAAAAAAATAAGTAGGTGATTCATTGAGTTAAATATATTTGCACTGAGATAGTTGAAGATTCTTCACGTGCAGCAAAAGCTGGCGGACGAATGCAGGCTAAAATCAAAGTCGGTCGTGTATTCTAACTTGAAGGTGCGGATCTGACAAAAAGGTCATCTAAAAAACTGATACTTGCTCTTAGAATCCCAAAAAACCTTCAGATTTTTCAAGTGTATCAATTCAACCTCATAATGACCTTAAAATGACGTCTGAGCGACCTTAATGGACCATCTCCGATTTCAGATTCATGAATTTTTTCAGATTTCTTGATAGCTTCTCCTCTGTTTTTCTCAAATTAACTTTGAAATTACCTCAGAATGACCTTGAAATGACCTCTGGATGCCTTCTACGGGTACGCGAACACCGAATTCGGACTCAGAGACCCCAAAAACCCCTGGGTACCTAGATGGAGTCTGGTGTTTTCTTTTTAACTAAATCTTGGCCTGTCAATTTAAAGTAATCCAGAGTAACATCCGTGACGTTGCACATACTGCAGCAGTTACTTGAAAGTATAGTAACTATGCAATACCAGAACTATATTATAGTTCTGATGCTAGTAACCGTCATTTTAGTGCTTGTTGGGATAATGTCTCACATTTCTATGGAAATAATTAATAAACAGGAAACTGTCATGTTTGGCATTACTAAAAATGTCAATCTATTATCAGAGAAATCTTTCTCTAGTTTTGAAAAAAGGAATCGGAGAATATTTCAAAACGTCAACACTTAATCATCTAAAATATTTGACATTTAAGTTTTATTTTCAGGTATATAGGTATAATTTATAAGTGAGACTCTTTTGGATAAAAACCATCCTCCTCTTGGCTCAGAGGTTTATTTAAAAATTTTTTAAATAATTTATAGGGCAGTGGCTTAACATCCAAAGAAGGTGCGAAGGAAAATATTTGTATAATGAAAATAATATTTAAATGGTGGAAACGTATTTAAATAACATGAAATTGTTTAAACTTATTTTCATTATTCATGTAAAACTACTTTTAGAATTTATTTAAGATAAGGTATTTAAATAATGTATTTCTAAATTATTTAAAATATTGTTTTAATTGCAAAAAGGAAATTACTCTACGAAAAGTAGGTACCATTTTAATAATGGACAGCTTTGAAATGTGTATGTCAAATTTTAAAGCATTATCTAAAAAAATTGTAGCTGCTATAGTGATACAGATGCAGAAACAGATTTTTTCACCATAATTCGTCGAAATGATTTAAAAATATTGTCTGAACGTTATTTGTGGCATTTTTAAATTTTTTTTTTCTATTTTGGGACTTACTACCACAAATAATTTTTCGTTATCTAAAAAATATAGTAAGTTACCTAGTATGTTACTGGGAAAAAAACCTCTGCACTTGTGACTTTATGTCAAAAGATTAGACAGAGGGTGTTTTTTGACAACTAATATGAGACACAGAAATAATAATACAATCCCTAACGTTTCATAATAGTTGTCAAAAAACACCCCTAACTAATCTTTTGACGTAAAGTCACAAGCACAGTTTTATTTTTCCAGTAACATACTGGGTAACTAACTATATTTTTTAGATAACGAAAAATTATTAATGTGGTTGTAAGTCCCAAAGAAGAAAGAGAAAAATGATTTAAAAATTTGATAAAATGTTCACGAATATCTTTCTGACTTCAGAGATGAAGCAATTATTTTGGTTTTCAGTTGACCACTGAAAGACGTTATGAGTAATATTCTTGTTTATGTACCCCAAAAATAAGTTCTGTTCCGATTTCACCAAACTCCAGTTATTTTTGTTAGAAAAACAGTGTTGAAATTCTGATGGCGCCAGTTTACAATAAATCATCAGTTTGTGAAATCTTTTGTAACAATCTAATGGCTATAGAAATGTGATACTTTGTGCACATAAATATAGAATTTGTAATTTCTGATTAACGCATTTCACTGTCTGCAATTTTCATATGTGTATGATATGAATAAAAGCATTTAATTTTTGTGACGAATGTTTGCTTGGCAAGTCAAAGTCCGTTTAAAAACACTAAGGAAATAAAGGATTGTATTCATGCTGTAAATTATAATAATTTGGATGGTTGGGTTACATTCGTGAAATCAATGTTTTATCGCCCTTTTTCTTGTCTAAAATATTATATTCAGAACAACTGTCAAGCGTCATGGCGTGTTTATGGAATCCTATCTATTAAACTCTCATCCGATCACTTTCAATCAATAAGCATTTTCTTAAGCTCGCATAAAAGTTAACGCATTCTACTGAGCAGTGGCGGTTCGTGGGTCAAGAGAAAGGCAGGTCAATTAGAAAAGTTTACTGTAATACCTACCTTTTAAAGTGATTTAAATTCCAAGTCGATCCTCCGGTCTTTTTTGAGATGCAAAGTGGTCAATTACTTTTTTCATTAAAGTCTTTTATCTTCTTTATTAATGCCCTTTCTATGGTAAGCATAGCTAAAGAAGATAACCTTTCCTGACCCATGGTATTTCTTAAAAATGTCTTTATTCTTTTTAAGGTGGAAAAACAACGTTTAATTTCGACGGTAGTCATAGGGAGAGTACACAAGATTTTTAACAGTTTGGACACTTTCAGAAAAAGTATTGCACAAATTATTGTTAATAAAAAGATGTGACAAAGCAACTGCACCTTCACTATTGGAAAAATCTTCTCGACTATATAATACTTCTAATTTAGTTTTAAGTTTCAAATGATTTATGACTGGATACTCCGTTTTAACTAATTTAAACATATCTTGAGGAAAGCTTTTTTTTATAATCTTTAAATCGATTTGCGTGAAATAACTGAGACACTGCTAAATGATTACTGAAGCCAAACCTGTTTTTGATCTCAGATGTAATTATATCACAAACTTCTAATGAAATTCTTATTTTTGATTCTTCTGTTTTACATCTCTGGGCAGACTGCATAGATGTCTCCTCCAAACAATTATTCAAAATTTTATTTCTGTCTTCAATTTTACTATTAAAAACGCCAATACACTTATTTACTGTTATGACATCTATATTACATTTTTGTAATTGACTGAACAATATATCACAATGAGGCATACCTAAATGAAAAAAATTTAACCAGTAAAGAAAATGTTCATTTTGTAAGTAGTTCTTTAAACCAATAGCTTGGTTTAGAGTGTTGTTTTCTGATTCATTATCAATGACTTTTTCTAAACAATCTAATAATTCTGTTCGATAGGTATAAACAGTCTCTATGCACTTTGTATTAAAATTCCATCGTGTTGGAGCCGCTTTAGGTAATCTCACCTTAACAACATTATCTAACACGGCTGTTCTTTTTGGCGATTTTCCAAAGAATGAAGAAAAGCTATGTAAATTAGCAAAAAAAATTGTTATGCCTTTATCCTGACTTGATGCTTTTTGTAAAATAAAATATAGTTGATGAGCGTAACAATGAATGAAATTTGCTGAAGGATAACTCTTTTTAATTTTGGCTTGTACACCTCCAAAAACACCACTCATTACTGTTGCTCCATCGTAACTTTGTGCTATCAATTTTTCAGGACTTTCATTAATTTTCAGACATTCTAACTCTTTTAAAATTACAACTGTCAAATGCTGCGATGTTGTTCCTTGAGTTTTAATATATTTTGTACAACACTCATATTTAATAGTAAACACCAAAAACACTGTTTTACTTAATTTCACGACAAGTAGAAATTTACTAATAAAATGTTCACAAATAGAAACATTAAAAACAACACGACAGAATTTACCGACCAACGCGTACCTAGTCAGCATTAAGACTGCTCTATTAAACTTCGTGCGTTATCGTTTCCGTAAAATGTGTCAGGGACATTGTCCCCGCCAGTGTTTTGTGTCCCTTTTGCTTTCTGACGATTCGCGCAAAAGTCTATTTCACTTTAATTCGTTGTAAATTCGGTCCGTAGCTAGCTTTGAGGACAAGTTGTGGATTGACCCAAGATTTTTAAATTCTATACGAAATCCTGCGATCTAGATATTTAAATAGTATTGTGCATAGAATGAACTAGAAACTTTAATATATTTTTTAAGAATATTGAAAATATATATATTATATAATTCTTAAAAAGAAATACACTGCTTTTAGATGAATCAAATAAACTGTATTTAGATACACTCTACATATGTTTCGGCTTTTAGGCCTTTCTCAAGAGCATTACAGATAAATACTAGTATTTATCTGTAATAAAAGAGCATTACAGATAAATACTAGTATTTATCTGTAATGCTCTTGAGAAAGGCCTAAAAAGCAAATATGTAGAGTGTATCTAAATACAGTTTATTTGATTCATCTAAAAGCAGTGTATTTCTTTTTAAGAATTATTTACAAGATGTTTCACAAGGAACCGACCACTTACTCAATCCAGTGTATTATATATTATATATTTTTTAAACTTCAGAAAATGAATAGCTCTATTTTTTATTTGTATGTGTGAGGTCATTGACCAAATGACCCTATAGAAGAACAGCCAGTGCTACTGTTACTGTAGTTTCATAATGTTGAAGGTGTTGAGATTAATCTAGGTAATAACATATTGCTCGTAGAAATATTAGTGATTTGTTTAACACATTAGTTTCTTTTTGGGAAATGTCAAAAGTTTTTCGGATTTTTGGACGGTATTTAATCCTATTTCAACAGAACTAGAAAAAAATATAATGGGCAAATCTAGTAATAGGGAAAAATGCATTGTACTTGACAGTTTGCTTTAATTAAGTATTTTGCAGGATAGGCATTGAAATTATTACTTTTATCAAAGGGACCAATTTTTTTATGAAAAAGGGTATATAAGTTAAGTTTCTAAAAGCTACTTTGATATTGTTTGTCGAATAAATTTGCATTTTGTTGAGCTGTTAGTAAACTCATCAACACATAAACCATGTGTGTCCAATATAAGCATGCACAGCAAGGAGATCTTGTACATGGTAAGAAATACAGAATTGGGTTAAATAGGGAAAAAGTTGTAAAATTAAAGGAGCAATCAAACGGTCTTCCAAATCACAAAAATTATTTTTCGTTTTTGAAATATTTTGAAAAAAATAAATTTTTGGACTTGTTTTAATTTTCTTTCACGTTTTTATCAGAAATAGGAGAAAACTAAAAAATACTCCTTCAATGAAATTTATAATAAGTTTTAACGTGGCAATACCACTTTTCTCCTCCGACGTTTCGTGTCCGTTGAACAACAATCAACTTAATTGTTTTAAATACACACCTGAAATGTTTTTGATGGATTTTGGAAGACATTTTCATTCTAAATTCACCGAGACATAGTGACTGACATCACATCACTGATGACTTAATGACTGACAGCGACCTGTAAAGCAGATACCAAGAGCTGCTACCTCTAACTTGGTGGGCTAAACTATATACTGAATAAGATTTACAGGAAACAACTACTCAGCGGACAAAGACCCAGACTTGCGTTGAATTAAACCTGCAAGTCTGGTTTGATAGCTAAGATCACTTGTCAATTCCTCACTAGACATATACTGGTTTTGAACTTGTTATGTTCTCGTCAGTACGTCATAATTGATGGAAGAGACAAATAATAATAGCCAACCAGGCTAGCCTAATGCAGACCAAGCAAGACAGACATAATGAGTGATAAAGTGTATGTCTAGTGAGGAACTGGCAAATGATCTTAACCACCAAACATGACTTGCAGGTTTAATTCAACGCAGGTTGTGGCATTTTGTCCCCTGACTAGTTGTTTCCTTTAAATCTTAATCATTAAATTCACCTGTCATATATAGTCATTAAAACATATTTTAATCTACGGGTATGGCCCTGATGTTGACCAAAACTAACTTTAAATATATTTTAACCAATACATGTGGTGAAAAAATTCCAAGCCTGTATTTAAAAAAATTAATTTGATGATGGTTACCGAACACGAAACGTCGGAGAAGAAAAGTGACATTGCCACGTTAAAGCTTATCACAAATTGTAATGAACAGGTATTTCTAATTTCTCTCTATTTCTGATTATAACAAAAATAAATTAAAACCAAATTCCAAAAATTTACTTTTGAAATAACTCAAAACCGAAAAATAATGTTTAAGATTTGTTAAGCCATTTGAATAATTCCCTAATTGCGCTTTTTTTTTTCATTTAACCAAATTCGTATCTCTTACCATGTCCAAGATCCCCACGCTGTGCATGATTGTATTGGACACACAGTATATGAAATTTTTATTATTGATGGCGTGTAAATAACCGTCCGTTTGTTTAGGTGTGAAACTGAAAACTCAAAAAAAATTCGTTTATATTTAGTAACAATGCTAATGATTGGTGTCTAATTAAATATTCCTGTATGTTTCTTATGATTCGCTGTAAATCTTTATTCTAATTTAAACCTATTTTAATTTATTTATTTATTTATTTAACTACACTGTCCCACAGTAAATTACCAATTACGGGATAGGAACACAAACTATAAACAAAATAGTGCAACAAAGTATCTGCTGAATAGTTACACAATATCATTTAAATACATTATTTTACAAAACATAGTTTTAAAATAGCAGTATATAACATAATACAGAAATGATTGATAGACAAAATTAGAGGAAAAAAAACAAAAAAATGTTATAAAAACAATTAAATTAACACAAAGTGACTAGTAGATAATAATACTAAAAAAAGAGGAAAAATACAAAAAAAAAAAATAAATAAACAGATTACTAATACACTAAGTAGTCCAGATCTATTAGGCAAATTGCTAATTTTTTAAGAATTTGTTCTTTATTTCCTTTATTTTACAATTGGATATATCAATATTGTCTTTAACCTCTGAATAATTAGAGCAAGCTTGAAAGAGTAGCGATGCTTTTAATAGGTTAGTTGGAGGAGTGGACAGATGAAATGTTTCAGGAGAGCGCGAGGCTAATCTCTGTACGTTAAAGTCAAGGTGTTGGAGAATTTGTGGACAATCAAAATCATATTTAATTATCTTGTGCAGAAAAATGATAGAGTGCATGGATCTTCTTTCCTTCAATGACAGAAAATTATATAAGTTTAATAGCAAATCTTGGGGAAAACCAATAGCGGGGTAAATTCTGTTATCCTTAAAATACATATACTTGAGAAATTAACGCTGAATATTTTCAATACTGTCTATATATGCGGCATATGTTGGACACCATACTATGGACGCATATTCCAGGCGTGATCTTATGAATGCGTTATACAGGAGTATCACTGTGCTAGGGTCAGCAAAATCTTTACTATTTCTTATTACAAATCCAAGATTTTTATAGGCTACTTTTAATATTACGTTAACATGCTCATTAAAAGACAGTTTACTATCAAATATAATTCCCAGATCTTTTATGAAGCAGGGACGAGCCAAGAATACATTGTATATTTGATAAGCAAAGGCTAGAGGATTTAATTGCCTACTGAACGACATCACATTGCATTTCTTAATGTTAAGAGGTAGATTATTGGCAAAACACCAATCATTAATTTGATTTAATACATCCTGTAGCCGAGCGCAGTCATCAATGAGTCGATTTTAGAATACAATTTCATGTCGTCAGCATACATTAGAAAGCTGATTTTGAGAGAGGATGTTATGTCATCTATACATATATTAAATAGAAGGGGACCAAGAATGGAACCTTGCGGGACTCCTGACAGTACATCTATACTGTTAGACTTATAACCATGATACTGTACATATTGTACTCTCTTGGAGAGATACGAGCTAAATAGATTTATGACATCTGACCATATTCCATATTGGTCTAAGCGATTTATTAAAACTGAATGGTCTAGGCAATCAAAGGCCTTGGAGAAATCCGTATAGACATCAACTTGTTCTTGACTATCTAAAATGTCTGAAATATATTGCGTTATACAGACCAAATTAGTTGTAGTTCACCTAACATTCATGAATCTATGTTGATTTACATCAATTATATTTTTTACATGATCATATATATATAACAGTGTAAAAGAATTTCCAAGACCTTATAAAAATAGCATAAAATGGCAATAGGGCGATAGTTACAAACATCATTCCTACTCCCATTTTTAAAAATGGGACGGAGTCGTGAAACTTTCCATATGCTTGGAAATTTTGACGTTTTTAAAATTAAATTAAATATAATGATTAGCGGATGATTTAGTTGATATACCCTGTGAGTTTGCTCAATATCACCACATAATCAGCTGTAAAAATTTCGGGGCAAATCACTTTTAATTAATTATTTGGAACAGATAACAAAATAATTATTGACATTTATATATCTTTTTGGCAGGCTTCCTAATAACAGATATAATCTTTGGTCGGCATGGATGAATTTAACTAATTTATCACTGTGATAACTTGTTACAAAATATATATTTTATATTAAGGAAATAAAAAGCTTACAAATATTTCATAAAAATTTAACAAAATCCTCTAGGTCTTTGTAGTTTGTGATTACTGATTAGTTGTTTAACTAACATATTGCTCTGGTATTTTAAAATGTATTAAGTTTACGGGAAAAAGTAAAAATTTTGAACGCAATAATATGCGCTTAATAAGAGAAAACTACAAAGGAATGTTGCTTTAATTATATAACTTCAATCTTTAAAAATTAGACAAGTAATAAAAATAAAAAAAGTAACTAGAAGATAAAAAATAAATTTTTCTTATTTTCAGTTCTAAATGAACAAACAAAAAAAAATAATAATAAAGAAAACATACATTTGCACTATCAAGACAGTATTTCAGTCGGTAAGTGACTTAATTCCTTTTGAACAATAGAAATCATGTCTGTCGTAACTGATCGCATCTCATGACTAAGCCTGGCCAAGCTATGGTAGATTCAGGGTCGGGCGCAATACCAATGCCATCGCGCGCTTGTTTACGATGACGATGACACGACACACTTCAGTTATTATCTGTCGGTCGATGCGTAGAGTACTAATAAATAATAAATAATGCTGAGCGTAAAGAGTAGAAAACGACTGTACGCTGATAAAGTGAATAAATTTATCGGTGAATTTCCGGATTTATTCTATGATGGATGTAAAATAATTTGTAAAGTCTGTGACCAAGACTTAATGTGCTGGAATAAATACGGCTGCAAAATTCATGTCAATAGTAACCGGCAAAAAAATAAAAATATGGCGTGTCTTCTTTGGAACCTCAGTTTATGTTTGATTTACTGTTAATGCTGATTGCCTGTGATGTTCCCCTGCGCATATTGGATAAACCAGCATTTCGGGAATTCTGGAATAAATACAATCTCCAGGTGAATTTACCAATTCGTTCATCTTTACGTAGATATGTACCAAATATTCGTGAAGAAATCGTAAATAAGATTAAATGTGCATTACAAAATACACGGCTATGGTTATGTGTTGACGAGTCGACAGATTGTAAAAAAAATTCTATTTTAAATGTTATAGTACGTGTACTCGACCCTGTTAAACCAACATTTCCACTTTTACTAGCTATCAAAAGACTAACTGCATGTACTGGCGAAACAATTACGCGGGTGGTGTTGGAGACTTTCGAAAAATTTGAACTGTCAACAAGTCAAGTGTTGATGTTTGTGACCGACTGTGCTGCGACAATGCGTTTGGTGGGCCGTTCTCTTCAAAGAGACGATTGTAGGTTTTTACATGTTACGTGTAAAGTGCATGCGTTCCATCTTGTAGCAGAAATGATTCGAAAATGTTTTCCAGAGGTAGATGCATTAATAGCAAATACAAAAAAAGTATTTCTCAAATCTCCTAAATGGCTTCGAGCATTTCACATACTGTGTCCTGGTATTCGGGAACCACCAGAGCCGATTCTTACACGTTGGGGAACGTGGTTGAAGGCATCTTTTTATTATGCTGAATATTTTCAACAATTAAAAGCTGTGAGACTACACTTCAACCCTAACGAGGCTGCAGCTATTAAGGAAAGCCAGACAAGCTTTCAAGATGTTTTCGTTGAAACAGATTTAAAAACTATTTAAAACAATTATAGAGAACTACATGACGCAATAGAAAAATTGCAAAATACTTCGTTGTCGTTAGTGGAATCGCTGCGAATAGTGGACGACGTAGATACACAGCTACAGACAATAAATGACGCAAAAAATAAGCCTGTTATGGAAAAATTCGTGAATGTATTGGAAAGATCCTGATTTTACCAAATAAGACAAAATTGTGATGGTGCATCTACAGCTGCGTTAAGTGAATTCACAGAGTGTTTTACTGATGCCTGTATTACTTCCGTAGATGTCGAACGGTCTTTTTCAAAATACAAACATATTTTTTCACCACAGCGAATATCGCTTACTGAGACAACTGTAGAAACATATCTGATGCTACACAGTTATTATAGAAGTGCTCCAGTTTGTGATAACGACAACCAAGCTACTTCATAAATCTGTTTAAGGAGGTGAGTTTTGTACATATTTTTATAAAGTGTACCAGTATTAATATAACTTATTTCCATTTATTTTATTTATTTATTTATTTATTATTAGTTATCACTTAGATATACAATGTACATGTGTGAACGTCATTTACCAGTTTAATAATAATGTGCAGCACTTATTTTACAAAATATAAGGAAATACATAAAAGAGAATTTAAAGCGAACGAAATAGTACAAAAACATACATCACAATATATAAAATATTTTTGTTTTTATTATTGTACTTATTCAAGTATTATGATATGATGCATACCCAGTACGTCTCTGTAGGATTAATGACCTTGCCCAGGCTTACTCATGACGCATCTCATGTATCACATATCGTGTCATTGTTTTTTTAACTGGAAATAAAAAATCCTCATTCGCTTGTTTTTCTAAATAAAACAGAAATACCTTTCAATCTTTTTTCTATAAGAGATAAAAATTTCAAATCGATATCTCAATGTACTCTGGAATATCAAACAGGAGTCGCCTTTTAATAGCCGCCCGGTAATATGCCACGTTTACATTACGTCATAGAAAATGTTCAGTTTTAAATTTCGCTTTAAAATTTAACTTTATTGGCAAAATACACAAAAAAAACAGAATTGATTGTAATATTGAAACATCTGGACATGACTTATAAAACAAAATAAATGCTGACAAAAATAAATTTAACCCATAATTTATTATAGTTTTGGCATTAAAAACAAGATTTCTGGCAAAGTCCAGAATAAGTATGCGATATAAATCTGCTCAAACAATAATCTGGTGTGATCGTGTCCAGTGCATTGTATTAGTTATCAAATCAGTTCAATGTAAGTAACAACAAAATGATTTATTATGTAGTTCTTAGTTGGTAAATAAAATTCTTAAGTAGGTGTGGTGAAAATTGGCAGAAGTTATTTTAGAAGTGTGAAATATCAGAATATTTAATGCCGACATTTACCGAAATACTCCAAATAAATTTCTTCACAGTCTCATTAAAATTAATGGGTTCGTAAGTAATGTTCAAGATGAGACTACTTCTTTTTATATCAGTAAATTTATAAACTTGATTTAGCTTAAATGTGCATAATATAAATCAATGTTCAAATCATTGCAGCAGTAAATTAAATATAACTGGTTTGAATTTTTGTAGCTAGAACAAAAAAAAGTGCTTTGAATTACGTAAAAATATTGTTTGAAAATGCATTTTTTTATAGCTATATTTCTAAAAATAAGTTGAAACAATGATTGCCAAATTTCATGTCACAATCCACACGAATTATTTTATCGTAAAATTTTAACAAAGTTATTTGTAGAATATGCTGAAATTAAAGTATGACTATATGTATGGTAGTCAGGTACGATATTATCCTGAATCTAGATATTATTATGACGACACTTTTGGACCTTTCGGAGTCTACTGGCCTCTAAGAACTAGTCGCTTTTACCCCCAATACTGGCCATTACATTTACTTGACTTATGGCCCACAGAACACCATCTTAGAAAGATCAGAGTAAGTTTACTGAATAAAACAGCAACAATATAATACAATCAATTATTTTTAAATGAGGATTTGAAGGAAGTTCCATAGTACAATTAAAATATTCTCTGTAACTATTTATCAGTGTTTTTGCAAATTATTAAAGTTACACATAAGATTCCAGGAAAATATGAGAAAATAATGCACAATATGTTAGTTTTTTGCAAACCTTTTTTCCATATACAAATGAATTTAACTTTTTTGTAAAAAAATGTTTTATAAAAAGCTATAAATAACACCGGCACACAAAAAAAAAAGTTGTTTGTACATTTTGACGCCACCTACCTCCCGATATGTATTTCGACCCGCTGAATCCGAATTTGAAGTCAGTTTGGACCGTACACCCTCAAATATCGAGTAAATTGAAAAACCGTAAAAAATAAGCGAAAATTGGGTGTTTCGGTAATAAAAAATATTTTGTGGATCTAAACCAAGCCTAATATTTATGTATTTCGATCCGCTGAATACGAATCTAAAGTATATTTAAACCATAAGCCGTTTTAAATCTAAGTAAATTGTAAAAAACCCTCGAAAATTGCTAAAAATGGCAAAGCGTTCTCTTCATTCTGTTTATACGTCATTTTTTTATAGATTTTACAATTTCTCACATTTTTCAGATTCTAAACTTGTATTTTATGCAAAAAAAAAATACAAGAAACGTATTTAATCGTGTTTCATAGATTTTTTTCAATTTTTTCAACTGCAATTTTTTGCTATTTTATCGGTTTTTCTGCGATTTTTTGAGATTTTGAGGGATTAATGGGCCAAATATATTTCAGATTCCGGATTCAGCAGATCAAATTATATAAAAATCCTCTTCGATCCGGGTCTACAAAATTTTTTTCATGAACATAATCACAACTTTTTGCCATTTTTAGCAATTTTCGAGGGTTTTTTACAATTTACTTAGATTTAAAACGGCTTATAGTCCTAAATATACTTTAGATTCGTATTCAGCGGATCGAAATACATAAAAATTAGGCTTGGTTTAGATCCACAAAATTTTTTATTACCGAAATACCCTATTTTCGCTATTTTTTACGGTTTTTTCAATTTACTCGATATATGAGGGTGTACGGTCCAAACTGACTTCAAATTTGGATTCAGCGGGTCGAAATACATGTCGGGAGGTAGGTGGCGTCAAATGTACAAACAACTTTTTCTTTTTTGTGTGCCGGTGTAATTATTAACACTGACATGGTTTTCCACAAGACATCAAAACACCATATACTGTACTCGACGCGCGTTTCGCCAACCAAGATAGCATCATCTTGATATGACTAAAACTAACCTTATGCTGTTAATGTATCCTGTTTATACCTAAACTATTGTTACGATTCAGTGAACTGTGACATACTAACCAATAGAACGGACTATGGGATTGGCCCCCTGTCACTATTTATACTATCATTACACCTTGTAATTTCCAAGCTTTCAAATGCATCCTACTCTCTAATTAAAATTAAATTCTAGTTAATCCTAAATTACTACTATATATTTTACGGTTGGTCTCAAACGCATGTTGGGCAATATTACGAGTAGATTTATCTTTTCTACCATATATTATGAGTCTAGTTTGAATTAATTGTCTAGTCTGTCTAACATACTATTTATACAATCTTGACAGCTAATTTCGTAAATCCCCGACTTTCGTTTGTTTCAATTTTATCTTTCAAATTGCCTAAAAGCTGTAGTTTATTTCCCGATGATTAAGCCACTATCATCTTTAAAAGTGTTACCAATAATACGTGCGAACCGAGGATCGTATGAAATCAATACAAATTACAAATTTTCTCTTTATTTAATTTTGAACGGTCAAGGAATATCGAAGTGTCTCTCTAAATTTACGTTGTATGTTGGACAAACTAGACGATCAATTCAAACTAGATTCAAGGTGCACATGGCTTATCTCAAATATGGTAGAGCAGATAAGTCCAGTGTTGCCAACATGCGTTTGAGAACAACCATAAAGTAGATATTATTAGCAATTTGAGATTAATTAGAAATGTAACAAATATTAGACACAAATAGAACGCAGGTCCGTCTAAATCGTATCTAATAAACGTTAAAAAGCATCTCAAATCGTTTAAAGCGTAAAAAAATATGTAAAATAGATGTAATATAAAAAACAGTATTTAGATTGATCTAAAATAGACGTATTTTAGACTTTGTTTTAGACCAAAATAAATTTTAGCTATTTCAGTTAAACTAATAAATATTATAAATTAGATACATTTTAGATGAATTATTTTAGATCGTGAAAAGTTAGTCTAAAAGTAACAAATATTAGAACAACATGAAATATACATCATTGAGATTTTATTTCAGACCATAACAAATTTGTATTGCTTTTGCATGTTTACAAGATGTTAGTTATGTAGGAAATATTGGAGTTAGAACAAGTATGTCATACACAGATGGCGCTTAAACTGACTGCAGTGTGTTTATATATGATAATTTGCATAATGCATGTGAGGTATTGATCGTGTGTATTTAATTTGATCCCATATGCCAAAAAAAATCTATACATAAATAATAATATAAATAAAAGTACAAATATAATGCAAAACAAGCCGCTGAATGCTGAAATGTTCGAAGGACCTTTTGTTCTATATATCTACTAAATTAACAAGCTATCCTTACCTTCTCAATATCGAATTGGCCGCTAGACCTAGCAGATCTATATTCTAAAAGTTCTAAATCAATCCAATATCCCTTTTTATAACGTCCTGTGACAACTCACGCACAAACACCAAAATCAACAATTATATTTCTGTCACAAAGAAATAACAGAAAACTGGACCATATGATTATTGTTCAAATATGTATAAATATTTATTTGTTCTCCGTAAGGTGGCCGTCAAATTGAGAAGCAAAAGGTTTTACATGGTAAAATACCCGATGACGGAACATACCGCTCACCAAAAAAAAGGTCTACATGAGTTTTTTACTATAGGTACTAAAAGCAACTATTAACACTAATTAAGGAAAAAACTAAGAGTACCATTACTGCAACGGCAGATGGCACAATTTGGTACAAGGACGTTGCATTACCCCCTCGGTAGTTTGGATTGTTGCAACTCTACAAATTATTCTGCCCAGTCTCCAAGCAAGAGGAGGGGTCAGCTCGTTTTTAATAAGAACAAATGTTCCTATGTCTAAATTTTCGAAGGTGTTATACCACTTAGATTTTTGATACAGTTAATGCAAGTATTCATTGTTTGAACGGGACCAAAAAATTCTGTTGCATGCTTTGTATTAATTGCCAACGAGAGAGTCTATTGATGGGGAGATGAGACAATTCTGGATTTAGCGGAGCAATGAGAGGTCTAGCGTTAGGAAATGACCAGGCGTTAACGACCCAAGATCATTGGGGTCAGCACTTAGGCTGCATAACGGACGGGAATTCAGTGAAGCCTCAATTTGGGTCACTAAAGTTAACAACTCTTCAAAAGTTAAGATTTGGGCACCAATGACTCTGTACAAATGGATTTTCACTACCTTTATACCACTCTTCCAGATTCCTCCAAAATGTGGTGCAGAAGGTGGGTTAAAATTCCACGTAAGGTGACCGTCAAATTGTCAACTCAAGAAGAAAAAGGTTTTACATGGTTAAATACGCGATGACGGAACATTCAGTGTAACAAATTAACTTTTTTACGTCATTTTGACGTCATCATGTCTAAAAAATGACCTAATAATGGCGTTCTTTACACGTGACTGAGTTTCCTGGGAATGGTTATAGTGGTAAAAAACTGTGATGTATTTTCGTAGACGTTTTAAGAACGTCTACTAAAATATATCATAAATACGTCTAATTAGGAACAAAAGTAGACATAAATCTGGTGGACATTTAGATATCATAAAGACATTTCAATTTCTGATGATTTTATTCAACGTTAGATGGTCTTTCTGACATCTTTTATATATTTTTTAAAGGTCCAAGTGTTTTTCGGGCAGCAGAATGCATTTAAAAGCTCGGAAATTACAAAGTGTAAAAAGTGGTATCAATAGTGACAGATAGCATAAGGTTAGTTTTAATCATCCCCAGATGATGTCAACTTGGTTGGTGAAACGCACGTTAAATGCAGTATATGGTGTTTTGTGGAAAACTTATTTCAGTGTTAGCTTCACATCAAAGGTTTTAACTCACTTCAGGATACAAATAATCAGGCATAATGTTTTCTATACTAAGGGTCGGTTTTCCATCTCCCATTAAATCTATTTGATGAATAAGTCCACGCAAACAATTATTGATACAATTGTATCCAAGGAAACTATCTACCATCTTCTTTTTTATCTCCTGCTAAGTTTATTTAGTAAACAGTTTCCTTGGATTCAGTTTGTATCAATATCAATAATTGTTTATAATAGCGAAACTAATAAGTTTCACGTCAAATAGATTTAATGGGAGGTGGAAAACTAGCTCTTAGAATAAGAATATGTATTATCAAGCATTTAAGTAGAGATAATATGGACAGGGCTACTTTTTTGTTTGTTACTTCTGACTAATAAGTTAAATGTAAAATATGTTCTCTTCATCAATTTTATTGTGAATAATTCCGCCAGTTGGAGAACATATTATGAACTTTATGTCAGTCATATTCTCCTATACGAATTTGAATTTTTTTAAAATGATAAATTAATTGATGCAGAATTTTACAATAATCACAATTCAATTTAATATGCAGTTAAGTCTCTTATGTCCATATATTTGTGACACATATTTGTTATTCATCATAAAGGGAACTTCCTATAATCTACCAAAGTTCAATTCAGGACATAGTCAAAAAAATTCAGGTGAATATGATCCCTAGAGAAATTCCGTTAAGAACACTTTATTTGATTACATTATGAAAATATCACACATACACCCAATTAACGACCCTTTTACGTCAAATTTGACGTGTTATAAACAAATTTGCGGACATTTTTTGACGTTGTCTGGAATTGGGCGTCAGAGCTAACCTTTTCAAAATAAACTATACTTATATTTTGTTGCTACAGGTACGTAATAACTTGTATACACTTTAAAAATTGGAATCAAACCATTCGAGGGAGACAAGAATACCTAAGTAATATAATGTAAAATTTGAAAATTGTATCTTATAGAATATAGACCCTTCAATGTCATTTTTGATATAAACCAATAAAATAAAGTATTATGATTCCAACACTGTTTTATTATTGCATATATGTTTGGTAAAATTTTTTGTTGAAGCTCGAGTAATACATTGTCGATTTCATGAAGATATATTTTGAATTCTAATAAGGAATCATATTATTTTTAACTGATAGCCAAGCGTTTTGAATGTTACAGCCGAGTTTACTGAATTATTTTATAAATGTGAAGGGCCACCTATGATAGGATTTTTTATACGTGAAAACATAACAATGTGTTGTTAGTTTGCCTGCACTGCTCTTAGTGATATAAAAAATGATAATCAATGAAAATACTTAATCTACAGAAATAACTTACGAACTTTGCCGTTATATTTTTGTTACTGTTATGTAATCAACTTCTGAATATTTTGCAGTCAAACACAATTCGAAAAAATAAACATTGTACTGTGTGCCAAACAGAACAAATATTTTTGGAAGTGAAAACGTAGTCAACTGTATTCATTTAAAATACACAATAGTGAATTTCCAGCACACTAAAAATACGAATATATACTTAAAAATAATTACATAGCAAATACAGAAAGTTATGTGCAAATATGTTAAATATATTACATATGAATAACGTTGTTTTTCGCTAGAAAAACAGTTGAATTTATGAAAGACTGCTTAACAAATGATACATGTTTATGTTTTTAGAAAGGTTATTTATGACCTGAGAAAAAATGTGATTGTAATACGTTAAATTAAATAATATGCAATTTGGACAATCAAACAAAAATTTTTTTTACACATTCTGACATTAATTATAATATTACTCATATTCCATATGTGGATTGGGCACAATTTTGGCTAGCCTCCAGAAAATGAACTTTAAATTCTCGACACCAGCCTTTTTCTATTCAAAATTTTAGTGACTTGCAAAGGATTATTATTCAGTTTTAGAAAGAAAAAAAACGTGAGTACTAGACATACAAAAATTAAACAACTTTTGTAGTAACAGCATTATTTTTAGACTATGTTGAAATTGAGGTACGATCCAGCTTATGGAAGCAGGTACCAATACTTACCAGTACCATCCTCTAAATTTTACTGGGATTATAATTCGTTTGACCCTCTCGATATCTACGAACCTTCAAGATACCGCTATTGGTACCCATATTATTGGCCTTCTCACCTATTGGAATATGTTCCCACAAAATATTCACTTAGGCGGTTGCGCGTAAGTAAACGGAAATTTACAAAAGATAACATTTAGTCATAATCGTTTTCATTTCAGGTGAGAAATAACTTGTATAGCATCTATTAAACGAAAACACAGGAAATTTCGGAACCATTAACAAAATTATGCTGCGAACAACTTGAATAACAAACTGCATTTTTTGTAAATTAGGCGCGGAAAAATGTTTATGTTTAGTTAAATTAATATTAAATTGTTTTCCTAGATTCTAGTGTTTTATTTTGCAAATGCAGTATTTCGAAGCTTGCTAAGAAGGCAAATATAAATCACAATAATAGGGCTTTATAAAATGTAAGCATATTAATATATTAGAATCGAATATATTTATTAATGCCAATGCAATACATATATATATATATATATATATATATATATATATATATATATATATATATATATATTTTTTAATAAAAAAGTATACAAATTTAAAATTGAAACGAAATGAGTACAAAGAAATTGTTCAAAAGGACTTTGCTATTGTTCTAACGATTATAATAATACAAATTTTTAGTTGTTAATTCTCATGTGATTCAAATCTGTGTCTCTTAACATTCTGACAATGAAAATACCGATTTATTTTCATTGTTAGATCACAAACTTAACTTATATAGAAAAAATAACAACCAAAATGTTATACTAATATAGTCGTTAAAATAGTTAAAAGAGTAGTTAGTCCTAGAACCTGTGAAATCCCAGCCTTAAGAGGTTTAAAAAAGTATGTCATCATATATTTAACAATGCATATAGGAATTCAAATAATTCAAGTAATTTCTCTAATATACCAAAATTAACGTATATATTGATCAGAGCATTTGAATGTTGTATAAATAGATACATTTTTATTTAATATTTTCTCTGTATTAAAATATTTGACTAATATGATTTTAAATAATACTGAAAAAAACGTGGCATCTCAAGATGATGTCAACTTAGTTGACGAAGAACGCTTAAATAATGAAGCATGGGAACAAAAAAGGTTAGTGTGTATAATAATTCAGGTAACTATTGTGCCTGTTATTAAATCTTTATTTAAGTGGCAGTTATTAAATAATTTTTTTACGTTTTACTACTTTTTTCAGTGGTTTCGAGAATATTTCAAAAAAAAGGGTGCATCGCGAAATGTTTGATTGGTTATTAATCTCAAACGATTCATTTTCAATACATTTTTGTTATTTTGATGTGTTCTATGGATTTCCAAAGTTTCGTAAATTATTTTCGGTACTATAGTACAGTATAGTAAATAATAAAAAATTAACATTTTTTACATACTCATGTGTACAGTTTGTATTAAATTCTCTTAGCTGTTTTAAATTAATAAATATAAGGGAATATTAACAGAGTGTAACATAAATAATTTAAAATATTTCAGGGTGGTATTTCTTAGCTAATTTTATGAAAAAAGTTCGTATACAAGTGACCAAAAAATTCCTCGTTTTGGAGATGTGGGATGTTTAAATATCCAAAAAAATTACGAATTTTTTCTTACATTGTCTTTATTAGTACATTTATTTAAAACAAATTTGACACTAAGTACACTTAGTTAGAATGCCTTAAAATGTGATTGTATCACACTCTACAAATAACCAGTGGCGGAGGGAGATATGGGTAATCCCCACCATAAATTTGATAAAATTAAAAGCGATAATATCTTAAGATAATTCATCCAATTACATACAGTCTATAATTGTATTTTCAATTGTTTTGCTATCTGTCATAGTTTTACAGCATTTTTATTGTCTATTTATTTAACTGCTATTACAAGAACTTCATAAATTCATTACTAATTTATGGTACTGGATGAACGTTATTCTTGCTTTTTTTGCTTTTATTGACGAGAGAAATCACCCCTCAAAATTTGTCGTGACATCATTAAAACACCCTCTTTACATAGATGTAAGAAAGAAAAGCACTAGACCGTGACAGTTGACTACATAGTTATCATAAATAACACAGTGATAAGTGATAGTTAACTAGAAGACAATTCAGTAACAGTATACTACAAGAATCCATCAAGTTGCTACAAATATTTTTTACAAGAAAATTCAAAATAAGAAGATACTGAAAAGCACCCACATATATCAGTGAATAAGTTATTTTTCGGTACGAAAAGGAAGACGTTAAAAAACATTATACTAAAGTTATTTTACGAAAACGTAAATTTTTAATATTAACGTTATTTGTAAAAACCACGTAATTAACAATAAAATGAATATCTTCGAATTAAACTGTTACTCTCATGTTTACAAAATTTCCAGATTTCTAGAAGTATGAAAGACGCAATGGTAAACAGTTTACTCTCCAAACATACGTATTGAGTGAAACATGTTAAAACAAAGATAGTGTGCAAAATTACGTAACTTAAAAAAATTAGAATATCCTTTACCCACGTGCAGAAGGTGACTATAAAGTCGTTGATAATTGTAAATATTTTGGAAATTATACAAATCTTCTAGGTCGGTGGGAACAAATATGTGCATTCGAACTCTAGTGTTCATTTCATAATCTAAATCTGTAATGGTGGACTCACTCGTACTTGGCGGCGTCCCAGTAGATTTCAGTGTTGGTGTCGTAAACTATTGTCTGATATAACACCCAGTCAGTGTGTTGATAAAAAGTTCTTACTAATAACTGCACGGTGTCTTAATATTTGACGTAAGTAGTCAACCACTAGAGTAAGTAGTGAATGAATATCTATTTTTGGTATGTAGGAAAAAGAGCATCAACCTCCATCTTCATTGACCCTTTTGGAGTTATTTTTGGATTGCATGTAAATTTTAGCTCAGATATTTTTAATTTTCGGTGTTATTTTATAAATCGTATCTCCCATGAATTTGGCGTAATAGCATATTTTTGATATACTGTTGAATGTTTTGTACTTTGGCCTGAAACTTAAATGATAGGTGTACATCCTCCTTAATTTGTTGTAACGTGACAGTGAAATTGAATACGTGTTGAATCTTTTTTATATCTGAAGTTGACAATTAATCGCAAATACATGTAAAATCAAATTGGCGTAGATACGGGTATGAGATCGCGATCTTAGATTTGTTCCACCCCAAGTTAACTCTTGACAATTTTCTGGCTGTGCTAAAAGAC
>JANEYF010005179.1:0-37500 GCA_029963845.1 Rhamnusium bicolor | reverse complement strand
TATTGACGTCATGTAATATTCGGATTCAGACTCTATTAATAACATAGTAATATTAAAAAATCTGTAACGAAAAGTATTATTTAAACATAGTATATCAAATAAAACGACATTTTACAATTTTTGTTTGTAAAGTTGTTTATTGCTTGACGTTTATAAGTGCTATAAATTTAAAATGTATACTCACGATAAAAAAGTGAATATATTGCTAATATTTGAGGAAGCAAAAAATAATACATGCTTACTAGACGAGTTTAAGCTTCTCTATCTGGATAGAGTAACACCAGATCATAAAACATTTTTAAAATAGGAAAAGAAATTTGCGAAATAATGGGTACGCCTTTTCATCAAGAAAAGATAATAGAATTAACAAGAGTATAGCAACTGATGACAATGTCACCGGTTACAAAATTTCATTCGCCAGGCTTCTATTGTCCTTGTCATTTCAATATCAACCATTTAGAGAGTTCTAAAAGTGAATAATTTTTGCGACTACAAATTACAAAATGTACAACATTTTTGTGATAATAACTGTCAACGAAGAATAAATTTTAATACTCAAATTGATAGTAATTGCTGATAATTAAAATTATTCTTTTAGTCATATCCTTTGGTTTTAGTCATATCCGTTGGACTGATGAAAGTAGAGTTTTAAGTAATGGTATATAAAATCACAGCAATACCCATTAGTTAGACGGCATTTGGTAGGACCTTAATTTTTTTGAGCCTCTGATTATCTAAGTCTCCTTACAGTTCTTAGAAGAGAAGTTGCAGGTTTGCTGGTGTTAATTTCCTTAAGAAATCTATGGTTTCAGTTAGATGGCGTACCTGCTCGTAGTTTCCCATTTGTAAGAAACTATTTAAATCGGCAATATCCAAATCGTTGGATAGGACCGAATGGTCCAATTTAGTGGCCACCCAGATCACCTGACCCAGCCCATTAGACCATTTTCTGTGAGGAAGGCTCACAAAAATTTAGTATATACACAAATGCCAGAGAATCTTGATTAATTAAAACAAAATATAAGATTAACCTGTAAGACAATAACTATAAATACCACGAAATACCACGTCGCGAATTTATAAAAAAGATTTATTTGGTGCTTAGATAATGATGACAAACAAGTACAACAATTTTTGTAATTGTTTTTTATGATTTTGTTTGTTAACATTTATTTTGTTTAGTTTGTTAGGTGTAAGCTACTATGTTTAATAGGCTTTTCGTTACAGATTTTTTAATATTGTTTTTGTTATAGCTTCTTAACGATTGTAAATAAAATAAAACTGTATTCGAGTTTTTTCTTGAAATTTAATGTCCTTTTAAACGCTACATAGAGAAGAAGTAGTCGTCGCGTCGCAACAATGAGCGCCGCTTAATTTGAAAAAAAAAACAAGTAAAAAATAAATTTTGACCACCTGCCTTTAAAACGACTTTGTTTTTTTGTTTTCATTAAACCTAGCTTAGAAGAAAAAGGCCCGGGAGGGAACTTTGGGACACCCTACATAAAACACCATTTGCAAGTAAACGATTTAATGAAACTGTAGTTTTACTTAGTAATGTGGATTGTGTAGATAGTAACGTTATGCTAATAATATCTATTGATAAAAAGTTGTACAAAGATTTGAAATCATGAATGTTATTGCCTGTCATAATTTCAGATAGCCATAACCGATATTTTAAATTGTAGGATTCTAAAAACGTGATGAGGGTTATAATCTGATTATAAATTGTTTCATAATTAAAAAAGATGTGATTAAGTTTAATTTATCAATGATCACATGAGCATCTAAGACCAATAATTATCCTTATAATTTGTGCTTATCCCAATTATTTCTGTATTTCCTTTGCTTCGTTGATTAATATATTTGTCTGACACTGGTGACCGCTTGCGCCAGTTATTCACCTCTATTCTATACATGCAAAAATATATTTTTCGAAGATGGATGTTGATGCCATTTCTTACACGTTTAATAACACGATACCAATTCAAGTGTATTTTTAGAAAATGCTTCAAATAAAGTATTACCCTGGAGAAGGATACAATTTTCAATTTATGCCAGATTATAGATTTTATTGCGATGAAAAGATACAAAGGCCATTGAGTTCTTATTACGACTATCCATTTCAAACACGCATCTGGTACCCTTATAAAAATTTAAGGTTATATTTTGACTATATGCCGTCGAGGGTGCCCTTCAGAGAACAGCGCGTGAGTATTTCACAACAGAGGAATATAAATAAATTTAGTTATTGTTTAAAAGTAGTGAAATAATAAGACGATTACTGCAGATTCTTTATGAGTTTTTGGTTTAATTTTAACGAAGAAAAACAAATCTATACTTAATAAAAATACTAGTAAAAGCATGGACTATGAACTAAACACTATTCTATATAACCCTAAAAAACAGTTACTGGCAACGGACAAGTGTCTAGGAAATACTCGATACACAGTCAACACTTTTAACTAATGCGTTTGGTCACAACCTTTTTATCGCTGGCGTTTAATGCGTATCACATTAAATTCTATTGTTGTATTTAATTTTACATAAAATAGAAGATTTGTTACATTTTGTTGATTTGTACCGTTTTTTTAAATATAATCCCATATTCTCAAATTTTTACGAGAATAATTTTTTATAAAAGATTCATTTATTATACATAAGAATTCATTATTAACAATTAAAAAAGCGACAACAAAAGTTATGTAAAAAACAGTAGGTAAAAGTGAAGCCAACACCCATTGAATCAATTGTACCAAGAAACATGTCATTTTGTCTAATAGTTCTTTATTATTTGAATCCACTTTTGGACCCATTTAGAACACCGAACACATGAAACATTTGTGTAAAATTATCAATACTGCTGTTATATTTTATCTCATTCTTTTCAAAACACTCTGTATAGCATTTAAATCATAAAATAATGTAACCGAAATATTCAGTATTGAAAATACAGAGCATCAAAATGCATGGACTATTTTTGAACTTTCATAATATTTTATTGGTAAAACTTGTAACAAAATAACATAAGGCATAGTGTTCAGCAACAGTGGGGGATTATTTCATGAAATATTGTGTGCATTGGTTAACCTCCTTCATTGTCAGTGCACTCTTGCAAACGGTGAACTAAATTAGACATTACTTATTGAAGCAGAACTACCGGAATAGCTTCCTTTTCAGCTCGATTGTTCCATTTAAGTTCGTCTAAGGTTCGCAGATTCTGCTTCTATACTTTTCCCTTTAAATAGCTTTTAAGGAAAAGTCTGGAGCAGTAATATCCGGTCACCCAGAGGACCAGTGGATGTCGCTGCTACGAGATAATAAACGTTGTGGAAAAGATTGTTCCAAGATTGTCATGCAAATTCTTGCATTATAGCTAATAGCGCTGTCCTGATGAAAACAAAACCATTCCATTTCCTCATTCTCCAATTGAAGAAAAAAAGAGTTTGCAGCATATTTGCATATCTATCAGAGTTAGCTATTATTGTTGCACCATTTTACTTCATTTTACTTACTATGAGTCAATAATTTTTGAAGACGAAACTGCACACTATACTGTAAATTTTGGGAAATGCAATGGCTTTCATGAATTGTACACGGATTTTCAGTTGCCGCTTACCGAGAGTATTGTTTAAATCATTTAAGGATTATGCGTCGTCCGTCATAAGTAAATAATATTTGATGTTATTCAGCAGTTCTAAGAATCTGACAAAAGTGGATGAGATCCTGCTTCTTTCGATTTTAGTTTTTTACAATAGCGATCTCGTATGGAAGAAATTTCATCTAATGTAACATCCGTCGAGTACTAGGCTCGGACCAAGTCAGGCTTTGAATGATTACTTGCCATATTCTCTCCACTTGTGATCCTACTTGAAAATAACATTTTGCGCAGGTGCTTCTCAAACATGACAATTTCGTCGGAAATTGTATTGTACTAGAATAACTGAATTAAATTTAATAAAATTCCCGACACAATAAACACGTTGATTTAAAGATCAGCGTTTTACTTTGACAAGTGTCAACTATTGTCAGATGTCTCTAAAGTTTGCTCTTTTAAACCATCACGAGAATAATTAAATTTCTTGCCCATATTATTTTAAGAGCAAAATAAAATAATTCATGCATTTTGACGCTCCCTGTATATAATAAAGTTTTAACAAAATTTGATATTTTACCAATATAATATAATTTTTGAAAATGCGCAGAAGAAAAAGAATCTCATAAAGAATCTGTTGCCATCATCATTAATTTTATTACGGATCTTTATTTTTAATTGATAGTATCAAAAAAAAAAAAAAAAAATTCTCATGTTAATAATTGACGTAACTCTTGTTTGTTTTTTAGATCCGTCGTGTATGTTATTACCAAAAGTTGAGGGCCTAGGAACGGACGGTCTGCGGAATAAAATTTTCCAATTTATGCACATAAAATATTTTCTCTCTTTTGTAAAGTTTGTATGATATTATGTATATAAGTAATATACCGAACATTCAAATGTATTTTTAGATACTTTACGTGAATTAAAGGATTTCATTTCATGTATTTCCTATGATTTTTTTTTAATTAGTAATTAATCTTCCATTAATTTATGGTCTAATATTAAATACCTGCTTACTATCCGGTAAAAAAATTGTACAAGAAGAGGCAAAAAAAATACGCGCAAGAAGTTTTGACTATTTTTGTTTATATAGGGGGTTTCATAAGGATATGTACATACGATAACTGTTGATGCAGGGTGTTTTATAGCTTTTGCCTATTTCTTTCTTAAACCACAGCATACGAAACACTCTATAAATGTTTGTTATTCAGTAGGTATGTTTTAATTACTTTATTGAATCGATTAACGCAGTAATCAAAGGGGAAATATAGGTCCGGATCCATTAACAAAGGATTATCTGGAATCACCTAAATGCCCCTCATCCACAATTAATGTTTGAACATTTCCTTATGAAACACCCTGTATAAATTACAGTAAGGTAATATAATGTGATATCATTTATTTTTGAATCAAAAAAATAATAATAATTTTGACTAAATCCTATGCCGTGGGTGATGGGATCAAAATTGTTAATTTCAAAAACTAATTTTCAATTTGTCGAGCTTTATCTGACAAATCAAAAAGGGTCATACATCAAAAAACAGACAAAATAACAACTGCTTTTAAGAACGAAAATACAATTAAAAATAATGTCTTTACACAATTAAAATCTATAACACAAAAAGAACTACAATCTAATGTAGTATATGAAATACACTGTATCCAATGCGAAAAAAGTTATATAGGACAAACGGGAAGATACTTTAAACAAAGAATAGCTGAACATAAAAATGACAGAAAAAATGCATTAAATAAAAATAATCCTACCCAACTCGTAAAACATGTGTTGATAGGATATACTTTTAACTTTGACGAAACTAAAATAATTGGGAAACAAAATAACTTGAAAAACAGATTAACTAACGAAATGATATGCATATATATATATATATATATATATATATATATATATATATATATATATATATATATATATATATATATATATATATATTTAAAGAAAAATGATAAGTGTGTTAATAAACGATCTGATATTGAAAACTTAAATGTAGCCTATTTCAATATCATTAGTAGAACAAAAAGGTAAAGTTAATATAACAATATTAAATTTAAATTGTAATTTGCTCCTAAACTATAAAAATAAAACAAAAAATGAATAAAAAATGTGAACATTAATAGCAGGCAACATCAACGTAGGTATATCGAATCATTTAGATGTGATTTGGCTTTAAGACCAGAAATTAAATTTTAATATTCTAAATAATTATTTTAAAGTGTTTAGTGTTTTTTGTTTTTCTCTTTGTGTTTTGTTGGCGACAATTACTTTAAAAATTTTATAAGTACAGAATTTCAATGTATCTAGTGATGTCCAAGATGATATTTCAAACAAATAAGACGTCAAAAACCACAATTAACTGTAAGTCTATTTCTAACATTTTATTTTTAATTTTTAATCCTCATATTGTTGTTTAAATTGTCTTTTACCTACTTTCTGTTTTTTAAAATTGTGAATATGTCAATATTTAATTGTTTAAACCGTTTTTAATGCAAATTTTAATGTCAGGTAATTTAATTTAAACTGTTTTAACATAAACTTTTAATACTTTTTAAATTACATAATTCCATAAGATTCTTGTAATTTCAGTGTCCTGATGATGTTTATAATAATAAAAGAAACGTCGACAAATTGAAAATAATAATAATAATCTCTTTTTTTGGCAATATAATTCAAATTATGTCGTTCTTCATGTTCTTGTTTGAAATAACATTGAATATTCATACCGAGTGGTTAAAATTTGTAAGTTATGAAGATATGTTGCTTCTACATTGACAGGCAGAGGCGCAAATCTGAAAATAATATCGTCGATTTTATTGATTAATAATATTCAAATACTCCCCATTTCTGTTACATTTTATTTTCTACAACGAAGCTCCCGCTACTCCAATGAATACATCTTGTTCTTCATTATAAATGGTTTTCTACTTCTTTGCTAAGTACCATTTTTTTCATTAAATATTTTATACACAATTTACTTTATATACATTACAGTACAAAATAACGGGCGTACCCGTTAAATCAAGTTATTTTGTACTGTAATGTATATAATCCCGCAATACAGTTTCTTTCTCTGTATTTATATATTCTCCTGGATCGAAAATACCACGCAGGTTACTATACTCGTAGTTGCCCGCGTGTGTGATGTTTGGTTGATGCTCTAATATAGAGCCATCCAAGTGGAAGCCACAAAGGTGCGACTGGCTTCCTGTCAGTGGTTTTCATTTTGTGTCTTCTTTTTTAAGATATGTCCATCATTTAATATTTAGCTATACCGTGCTGAGGACGACCAATTAGTCAGAAACACGTGTCCACAGTTTACGTTCTTCTGCCATTTGCAATTTTTTGCATTCTTTCACCTTGCATTCTTTATGTAGGCGTACCTGTTACATCAAGTTATATTGTACTGTAATGTATATAATCCCGCGATACAGCTTCTTTCTCTGTATTTATATATATATATATATATATATATATATATATATATACATATATATATATATATATATATATATATATATATATATATATATATATATATATATATATATTGTATATTTGAATTATTCTTTTTAAAGATACAGAGTGTTAAATTATCGAATTCTACAACTATAAGCAAAGATGTCTGTCTATACACTACTGGTCTTGATTTCAACCAAAACTTGCGTTTAATGAGATAAAAAGTATGAGAATTACATTAGAAACAGGAGGAGAGAATTGATATAATACCTACCTATTTTTTAAGAAAACCCAAATGCACCCATTCCAGGACTAATGATAGTATTAGAATTTTCATATGGGCTAATTCAACGTGTCTTAAGAAGAAATATATTGTTTTTCCTTCTATGATTCGACCTGTGCAAATACTTATAGAAATTCATATTGAAAAATAAATTGGATTATACCACATAATAGAAAGAGATCAAAACTTTTTAATATTATGGATAGATGACACCATCTTCACTACGGCAGGATGTTTTAACAGACGAAAACATCAGACACTGGTCTTCTTCACACCAAGTAAAGGAAATACAATTCCAAGGAAGAACATTGTATCCACATTTGGTGTGGTATTTTACGCAACAAAATTTTAGCTCCCTTTATTTAAATATACTTTAAATGTTCAATTATGTTATGACTTTCTCAGTAACCAAATAGAGGAGCTTTTTAGATGAGCTATCTCTAGCCTAATGAAGAGAAATTATATAGCTTTAATAAAATGTTGCAGTATAACATTTGTTTATTTTTCCATGGCAACTTCGACTTTTGTTTGGTATATTATGTATTACAGCAGTTATAAAATTCAATAATTTAACACTTTGTATCTTTCAAACGAATGTTGCAAATATACAACGTACATGCATCATTGGAATTGAATAAATCAGTAAATTTCAAAAAAAACTGATTTCCATTAAAAAAATGCAAGTATGCTATGTGAGCGGTATATTTAACGAGATCACCATAAAAAATCATAAAATTCCCTACAACTCTTATTTAAAAATTTTTCTTAAGTCAAAAAATAAAAAAAGTTACAAGGAGTCAAATCTGGTGTGATACCTCTGCAGATTACGAGACAATTTTGTAAAATACAAACTCACTTCTAACAAAATTAACGAAATAAGAGAATAAGAATTGTTTTAGATGTTAAATAACCAATATTTGTTTTAAAACCGCAACATACACTTAAAACAACATGTTTAGCTGGCAGGTCACACAACATGCTTTCCTGTTGTCTCAAAAACTGTGACGTCAATGCACGCGAACCATTCATATTTTCTTAAAAGAATATGTATTGATGACGTCTCTACCTTCTCATGTTCTAATGTATGTCAAAGTACCTGCTTTTAAAAATCTTGCTACGTGTTCTATTGATTTTAGAAAGAAATGCTATTTTCCAAGTTAATCAGAATATTCCAGACTTTTTGCCCATAACATATATCTATTAGAGTTTTTCTCTATTGACATATATTTGTACTGTATTTTTAAACGTAAATCGACCTTGATTTCATTTATCCTTGATATATATGAGCTTATCTGTACATACGTGTAGGTGTATTTTAAAGAGACTATACAAATATAAATTTTATTTTGAATGCCGCCTTTAGATTAAACGTGGGATGACGGATCACATCAACATAAACAAATAAAATATTCACACACTGAAAATGCATCCACATAAATTTAATAATAAATGAAACGTTCGTATCTCCAGGATTAAACACATGACTAAAGTGGTGAAATCATTGAAATATTTTCGCAATTTACGGGCCGCATATCTGTATGTTCCTGCTATTTTAATACCTGTATAAAGTTGGCTTAAACCCAATACACTTCCCTCTAAATTCGCGGCAATTGTTTTCTTCATAACACTATCTTAGTGACTGTTCGAGTTACCTGCCTGGTAACATACGAGTGTGACTTTTCATTCCAATCAACGAACCACACCTGTAAGTAGTTTTTGTATATGTAAATAATATTATACAGTGCTAATCACGAGAAGGGCCTAAAAAAGCTTCTACATGTACAAATATCAAATAGTATTTAAATCTTATTAGGATTTTTTCAAGACTTTGGTACTTCAAGAAATCTTTTTTTTTAATATTAATAGATGAACAGTTTATTTTTGTAAAGTGCATTAAAACGAAGTTAAGAGTTAATATTCCACTCTTAGGTTTGATGTATTAGCTTTTTAGGCTCGTCGTTTAACCTTCGCCATTTCTAACAAAATTGAAATATTTGCAGAAGATGCTTAAATTAAGATACGATCCCGTTCACGGCTATGATTACTCATACGATGCCGAAAGGCCTTATATTCCCGACTACAGAATTCACCGACCCTACGATTTTTATTTCGATTGGCCATGGAGATACCGCGTTTGGTTTCCTAACCGTCCCTTTAGACGTTTTTTGAATAAGGAGCTTCGCGTAAGTAAGTATTTTGTTCCGAGTGTTTATCATATTAAAATAAACCGTTTTCTTTTGTAGCTCAGAGAACTAATCTATATGATCTAAAAGTCATACAAGTGTCATAGACTGTCGGCTAACCGGTGATAAACGTGAAGATATTTTTTATTTTTTGAAATATACTGATTTATATATTTTTGATTAGAATCTACTAATGATATTTGTTAGTATTTTTTTTAAATAAAAACACATGAATACTTATTTCTGCTATTTTTATTAAGCTCCTTATTGATATGATTCTTTTTGATGAGTATTTTTGAGAAATTCTATTTTTAAAAAAATCTTAAGTTACATGCATCTTTTGTACGATAAACTACTGATAAGTTTAACTTACTACCCTCAATGTAAAACATATATATCTAAATTAAATTGTTCCAAACTCTCATTTCTAATGCATCATTTTATATTGAAAAATCCAGAATAGAATGAAAAACAAACATAAGAATGTATTAATTACCGCAACAGGTTTGTTTTGGCTGATTTCCAATAAATTTTGTATATCTGCTCGCTATTTGAATACGTTACACACAAAAACTTAAACTTTTATCTGCCACATACATATATTTCTCAGTGTTTTTTGTGTAACAATCGTAAGTAGAAAATAAATCAGTAAATACGTACTATAGTAAAGGTAAATGAAGATTCAGTATGTAGAAGCGAGTAATTGTAAATCTAAATATAAAATATATTTAATCTAAATTTTAAATTTAGAACGATGTATTTTTAGACCTACGCCTTCGCCATTTTCTACGAAAACAAAGTTAAGCCCGTAAATAGGAACACGACAGGGTGCTTTCAAGGATAGTGTAAACAATAATAAAATATATCAGTATCGTGACAGTTATCTGATAATAAATAGTAAATATAAAATTAAATCTTACACAAATTATTTATATTTAAAAGGAACGACTAGAATATATTTCGATTATTAATTATGATTACATGTAGAAAGGATCATTGGTGAGGCCCACAAAAACATCCGTTATTCTCCGGTAATTATGATGTATAAACAATTTAATTTTTTATCGCTTTTCAGGGATACTATTCGCCACAAAAAAATGGCAATAAATTTAACATTTTAGTTTATATTATTATACCACTGAAAATGGCAAAGCTATCAAAAAAATGTCCAAACTTGTTTTACAAAATTGGTTATAAATCATAATAGTTAATGCGTTAAAGGAAATCCAAAATTTTTTTTAGGAATACGATAATACAAATTTTTAGGTAATATTATTTGTTGTAATTAAAATTGGTGATCTAATGTTTTGACAACTTTCATTATCAGATCACAAAGTTTAATTATAACAAAAATTTTAGCACTGACGTGGTTTTCCACAAAACACCAAAAACACTATATATTGCAGTCGACGCGCGTTTCGCCAACCAAGTTGGCATCATCTGGTGATGATTAAAACTAATCTTATGCTAATAACGTGTCCTATTTATGCCTAAACTATTGTAACGATTTAGTTAACCGTGATTAACTATCCAATAGAGCGGACTATATTGGATTTGGCCTCTATCACTATTCATGCTATTTTTACACTTTGTAATTTTTGAGCTTCCAAATCCATCCAGCTGTCTAGTGTTTGTTACATTCCTAATAATAAATCTTAGATTTCTATTATCTATTTTATGGTTGTACTCAAACGTATGTTGGGCCACACTAGACATTTTATCAACCATATTTCGGATGAGCCATATACTCCTTTGAATCTAGTTTGAATTGATCGTCTAGTTTGTCCAACATACTTTTGAATACAGTCCTTACAGCTAATTTCATAAATCCGCCTTTTCTTCTGTTTTCATTTTGTCTTTTGGATTGTCTAAAAGTTGTTGTAGTTCATATTTCCTGCTCACCAATCTGGCTTTCGCAAAGAACATAGTACAACCACATCACTTCTCAATTTATCTGACAATATACTAAGAAATTATGATAAAAAGCTTGCTAATCTGCTAATCTGTGTTAATCTCTTTGGACTTTTCAAAGGCCTTTGATACTATTGATCATGATTTACTTTGTGCCAAATTAAACTTTTATGGCTTTGGGAAAAGAGAAATTATGTTTTTTAAATCCTATTTATTTCATCGATATCAGAGAGTATCTACTTGCGATCAAATATCTTCATCAACAATTTTTGTTTCTGGAGTGCCGCAGGGGCCAATATTGGGCCCACTTTTGTTTTTAATTTATACGTCGGATTTTATAAAATCTGTGGAAACTGCAAATCTTCAAGCGTACGCAGATGATATACTTCTTCAATATAATTTCGAGGCAATGGAAGTACAAACGGTTTCATTACAAATTAATGAAGAACTTGAGTCTGTTTTTTCCTATGCAACAAAGCATAATTTGAAGTTAAATCCGAGCAAAACCAGTATGCTCCTATTTTGCTCAGAGACTAAACGGGAAGGTATAAATCTATTATTACTCCTTAATATAAATAACGTACCTTTAATTCTGTCACATGAATCAAAAATACTGGGTGTCATTTTCGACGATGACTTCAGATTTAAATCTCATGTTGGTAAACTGCTTCAAAAGTCCTTCGTAAAAATGAAAGTTTTATTTGCTAACAGGCATTTAGTTAGTTAGCATAAGGTTATAGTCTTCACCATCTCCTGATGTTGCCATTTGGTTGGCAAAACGCGTGCATTATATGGCGTTTTAGTATTTTGTGAAAAACTGTGTTAGTGTTGACTTCACGTCAAAGGATCTAACCCACTTCAGGAATAATTTTTTTTTAAATATAAGTAGATGCTACGTGTAAATGTTAACTAAATGACCTAAATGATTAAAATATGAACAATAAAATTATTAGAAAATACAACAGAAAACAATGTTTTCTTCCGAGGATAATTGACAAGAAAACGAGGTATTTTATCTTTTGTCAATTGCTCAAGTGAAATTGTTAGGAAGCAATAATGAATGTTATAAAAACTAAATTTATTCTGTGAAAATTTCTGTCATGAGTGATTTTGGAAGACTATTTTCTGATTTCAAAAAACTTACTATATGGATTTTAACATTAAATATAAACAGTTCTCTCCAAAAGCTTCCAATTATGTCTTCATCTACCTATTACTATATTAATATATCTAAAAACTTTTTTGAGAGATCCTTTTTTAGATGCCCACATTGCAATACGACCTTCAAACACCTTATATACCCTACCGCGGTATAATAGATTACGAGCATGTACCGTACACAAAATACGTGTCAATAGACATCCCTAACTACAATACCTACAGGCCACTTGATCGATATGACAAATGGCCATCCTGGTATAAAGCTTATGTACCAAATCCAGAATTTAGACATTATTTAAACAACTTGCTTATGAGAGACCTGGGCGTAAGTCATCTGTAGAAAAACCAATTTTTTAAAAAATTTGTTTATTTTATTTATTTTAGATACAACGTCACAGATATGTCCATACTTATTGGTAATTTCTTCAATTCTATGGTATTTAATGAAGTATATAATACAATAGTTAAATTAACGTATACTGAATTACAAAAATCTTATATTTAATAAATATTGTAAAAATATTTTCTTTCCTGCACCTATAAATCAATTATATTAACTTTGGGAAAAGATCGAAGTATTTTAGATCTGTTTTTTTAGTGTTTTATTGTTCCTTTTTTGCATCTCTAATAAAATAAATGTAGTTGCAAAATCACCCCCAAAAAAAACTCCAAAACAAAAGTTCAGACTAGTGACGGCATTCAAAAATTACATTTTATCTCGTATGAAGTACCTTTTACTAGCCTAATATAAACCTAAAGGAGTGCAAATGAAAACAGAACACATTAATTTCATTCATTCAGATGATAAGTCATATGATTGCACACATTATACAGAGGCACATAAAATATATTTTTTTCTTAAAATAAGTTTTGTTAGTCATAAAATCAATCATATCCTAGTTATCTAAACCAACCAAGGTCAAGTCACCTTTAAAATAAACTATTTAGAGTGACTAAATAACAATGACTTTTTTAACTGAAAATAAGAATTTTTACATGAAACCCAGAATATAATTTTCAGTATTTATAAGTATTTATACTATAAGGAGACTTTGAATTTACTGAAAAAACAACTGTAATTTAGTTGTGATTTTAAGACAGGGCCACTTACTATATTACTACATTGCTATAACTATACATGGTGATTCGCGAGCAATGTGCCATAGCCTAATGGCAGATAGAGCACCACAAAGCAAGTCTAGATCTACAAGGAAAAATTTTTTGACCACTGATTAAGAAGAAACAGGATGTTTTATATATTTGGTCTGACAATTCAAAGAGCTATTCTCTGCAACGGATTAGATGTAATCGAATGAAATTTACCAGTAGCATTCCGCACCTAGAACTTGACAGAATGGCCTATTTGGTTTTGAAAAATCCAGGGCCGGACTCGGTAAAAATCTGCCCTCTTCGTTTTTGACAAAAAATGACATTTTTCTATCACATTTCTGGAAAATTATTAGCGGAATCGTAAAGTTCAGAAAAAAAATATTATCAAAATAGCGAATCAATTTTGACGGCACACCTAAATCGTTTCGGCAAAAAAAATTACAAAACAATTTAACGCATCACAACTAACACTGACCAGACATTAATTATGGAACAGTTTGATAGAGTCTATTCAAATGCGTCAGATCCATATCACTTCTGAGACATAGCAGATAACATTGCAAAAAACCTTCCTATCTAGTCGATAAGAAGAAGCAAAAACAATACTATAAACAAGATACATACAATTTTATTTTGAAATTGAAAGAATAGTAACCTATGTATTTGTCAGTACCTTAACATTATATTTTCTCTATTTGGTGTACTAATTGTTTCGCGATTTCTTCGTGTTTTAAAGATGCCTAATCAGTTTACTAATGCTGAATTCGCTTATATCATTTATGTATATAGGTTTTGCGATGCAATGTAAGGGCTGCCGTTAGGGAATATCAGCGAAGATTTCCTGGCCTACGAGTACCGTCGTGACACGCACTCACCAGAATTTTCCAGTTCTCTCGGGAACATGGAAGATTTTCCAGAACTCACCGAAAAGTAGAACGAGCAGTTAGACCGGCCGAAGAAAACATTGTGGAGATTGAGAGCAAAATACTTCAACAATCACTAGAAGAATAGCACACACGCTAGGAGTTCCACAAACCCGTGTATGGAGGGTATTAAAAACAAAAAAAATTGCATCTTTATCACATTCAAAAAGTCCAGCGTCTCGAGCCAGGTGAACTCGCACGTCTTATATTCTGCTGTTAGATAATGCACCATCCAAGAACTTTGCCCAGAATTAATTTCACTTATGACGCCCAATTCACTCGCGACGGTTCACAACAATCCTCACGCCGTTATCCAGAAAACTCCCAGTACAAATTTTCCCTTAATATATGGTGTGGAGTGGTGAACGATACATTGATAGGACCGCATTTTTTTGAAGGTGGATTGACTGGAGAAATCTACTTGGATTTCCTCCAGACCATTTTATTCAATTTACTGTTGGCGCAAAATGTCGACAGTCTTCATTTCCAGCATGATGGGGCATCGCCTCATTTCTCACTCCATGTCCAGGAGTGTCTCAACAATGAGTTTCCTAACCGCTGGATTGGTCGCGGAGGTCCTCAAGCTTGGCTAGCTAGGTCTTCTGACCTAGCTGTTCTCGATTACTACGGTTGGGGCCACATGAAACAATCGGTGTACAGCACAGAAATTAACACTAGGGAGGAACTACGACAGCGAGTAGTGGCAGACCTCTGATGACATAAAGAACCACAGACAAACCATTGGGATGGCCACACGACATTTATTGGTTCGATGCAGGAAATACATCGAAGTTGGGGAGGACATTTTGAGAACCTGATCTAGTTTGAATTGAAGCATTCCTTATCTAATATTATGATGTTAAGTTATGATGTTATGATGTTTTCATTATTATGATGTTAAGTTTGTGAAGAATTACCAATTGTTTATTAAAAGGGTTATCACGTTTATTTGTGCATGCTTTTTCTATGCAGATTATACCCATAATCCATTCAGTTTTATCATTTTGTATACCTTTAAAATTTCATAAGTACGACCCTGTATTTCTCTTGCTAGTTATGGTTTTTGCTATATATCAGAAGGGATATGGATATGAAGCATTTGAATAGACTCTATCAAACTGTTCCATAATTAATGCCCGCTCAAAGTGTTAGTTGTGCTGCACTAAATTGTTTTGTGATTTTTTTGCTGAAACGGTTTAGGTGTGCCGTCAAAATTGCTTCGCCATTCCGATAACATTTTTTTCTGAACTTTCCGAATCTGCTAATAATTTTCCAAAAATGTGATAGAAAAATATACTTTTTTTGTTAAAAACCAAATAGCCAGATTTTTATCGAGTCCGACCCTAAATTTTTCAAATCCAAGTAGGCCATTGTGACAAGCCCTAGGTGCGGAATGTTACTGGTAAATTTCATTCGATTACATTCAATCCATTGAAGAGAATAGTTCTTTGAATTGTCAGACCAAATGCATAAAACACTCTGTATCTACTTAACCAGTGGTCAAAAAAATGTTTTCCTTGTAGATCTAGACTTTTTTTTTACTTCCCTAGGGCTCGTCTCAGTTGAATCCGAGGGCACTGCACCCTCCCTATTTTGCTTTACTCTACCCATTCCAGTACCCCTGTGCCACTGATCAAATAGTACAGGTGTATGACTGGATGAGTTCAGATGGTTTCCCGGTAGGTTTGTGTTTGCCCGTATGTATTGTACCTCCTACGAGCTAATGCTTCGCATTCGAATATGATATGGTCCACGGTTTCTGGGTCTTTCCCACATAGTCTGCAGTCTAAGTCACCATCATACATTCCCATTATTTTCAGGTGCTTTTTAACAGCCATATGTCCTGATAGAAGTGCTGTTCTGTTTTCAACTGAAACCTCGTCATTCTTAACAATTCTTCAGTTTGTTTGGAGCATGGGTTAGATCTAGACTTGGTCTATCTGCCATTAGGCTATTGCTTGCGAATCACCCTGTATATGGGATTATTAAAGTGATTACTAAAAGGTGTCCTGAAAACCTCACAGTCCTATCAAAACTTCATATTAAGGATTTGTGACATAATTTTCTAAATCTTCCATTACTTGTACCAACATTATTATTGTTGATGACCTCACTATATACTCGGTATTTTTGCACGGAAAAGATTACAACAGCTTACTTATTTCCTTGTTAGACAATACAATTATAAAATTCATTAGCTAATCATGTTGTTCGATATTCGCATTGTCTTTAAATTTACAGTGAACAAATACTCATAACGATTTCTCGTCGAGGTACTGCGACAATGGACATTTTGATTCATCAAATGTAATCCTAAAATGAAAAAACATATACACCAGTCTATATTAGATTGGATTTAGATGAACAGTGAAAAAAATCCTATGATTTAGGAAAATTGGCAGATGTGTTAAACTTCATAAACAACAGACAACACGAACTTAATCTAATGAGACTATTTTAATCGCCATTTAAAAAAAATGGATAGGCCAAACGAGGATATTTCTGTTGAAGTGTCCTGTTGAGGACACCGTTTATACAAGTTATTATCTAATATGAATATTAGATTTATAACTGTTTGAATTCAGTTTCTGTATGTTGATCAGTTTAAAATCAAAAAATCGTCTTGCAATTCTTCAAACAAGTTTTGGGCAAGATATATCGATAGATCTTCTATAAAATGTTACACAAGGCTGTAACGTAATTTCCAACAGGTATTTGGCAATTATCCAGAATATTTTCCTCTAAATTCTCGCCATGTGTTTATATTCAAACATTAAACTTCCGACATTGTTTCTGATACCTAGTGTTTGTTCCGTTGTGCCTTAAATTTGATCTCAAGTAAGTCTATTGTTCGCAATAATAGTACTTTGTTACTAGCATATATTTTGTAGAAAATGCTTGAGTTACAGTATGAACCTCGCTATGGTATTATTGACTCCGAATATTGGCCTTATTCGAAATACGTCTCTGTGGACGTTCCTAAATATAGACTTGATAGACCATTAGATTATTATGATAAATGGCCTCAGTGGTACCCACTCTATTTACCAATTCCAGAATTCAGACGTTACTTAAACAATTTGTTGCTAAGGGACTTAAGGGTAAGACTTAATTAGTTAGACACTGAATAATGTATATTACCTTGCGTTTCCACTTTTAGTTGAGGCAGTACAATTACCCACATACCTACTGGTGAAGACCTTAATGAAATAATGCGACCAATAAAATTATATTTATATATATTTGTTAAAACGCCATATTTCTATGTCATATATCTAAATATAAATAAAATCAAATAAAAATCCTCACATGAATTTTTCTATTTTTGTAACACAATACAAAAAGTATTAATAGTCATGAAATACTTGGGAACTAAATCTTACTGACTAGGGTAACAATTAAATTCATTAAAAATATCCAAAAAAATTAAAGTAAATCTTGCATGTTCATATATGTATAATTTGTAATTGTTTAAAACCAATCATTTGTCTCTAATTTTAAATGTGGGAATTTGTGAGATCATAATTAACTAAAGTTAAAATAAATATAATTGACGTTTTATTTATAAACTTTGTTTCCAAAATAAATAAAACCTTAGTCACTTTGAAGTTGGGTAGTGATTCAGCACCTGGACGGACTTCAGGTATTTTTAAAAATAATAAATTTTCTATATAAACACCGTTACTCACATTTTTAATGCAACAGGGGTGGGGCGTTAGAATGTAATGGCAGGGGTCCAAAAAATTTAACACTATATTCTCAGGTATTTTTTGAATGCATTCATTAGTTTTGCGATATTGGTCGGAACCAGTGCGAGATCTAGTGACATTTTCGTAAACAATCGGCGTAAGTAACCTAACCTAACGTGTTATAAAATGTTAAGCTTCATAAAAGGTGTGAGAAAATATAGAAATGATTCAACTGTTGAAAATCTAGTTCAGAAATATTTCGTAATATTTTTGTTTAAGAAAAGTAGGCGAAGGATTATTTTTGTTAAGTTTGTGGGCCATATCCATAAATCAATGTATACTCAAATGGCCTCAAACCATCTTTTTATGCATCTAACTTTGTTTTCAGTAAAATACAATTAAGCAATTAAAATTTTAGAAACTATACAAGTGCATACATGATTTTTAAAATATAATAATTGTAATTAAAAATTTTATAGTACTAATAGTTATTTTCAGTTTTCATTTTATGTAAATATTTACATACCGTTATTTTTGTGTTAAACATTCTTTTGACAGATATAATAATAATTTATACCCTCATTGGTACATTTAATAGTTTTTATTTTCATTTTCACTTAATATAAAGAAGTATATGTATAGTTATATTGTTGTAATATAATAAAACAAAATAAATCTACTCTATTCTGAGACTTTACATATATTAAAACTAATAATAAACTACAAACGTTCTCACACGTTTTAAAAAGATTTAACATTTTATTAAAACACATACAACAATTTACGCATTTTTAGAAGATGGTGCATCTTGAAACAAGATACGACCCCATAAATGGGTACAACTACACCTACTGGCCAGATTCAAAATACTTTAGAAATTATAAATTCTCACCTCCAATTAGTTGGTGGGACAATTGGTCATATAGATCTCGTGTCTGGTTTCCATATTACTGGTCCACTCGCAGGCTTTTCAATCATTACATCGACTACAGACCATCCGGACGATCTCTTAGAGAACAACGTGTAAGTAACGATTATTTAAAAAAGGAACTGGTGTTTAATTTTTCATGTATTTTAGTTGAGGAATAATTTATACTTCTAAACCACCAGTATGGATCTCTGTGGTGATATTACGGTTCTCAAGAAAATCAAGAAAAACGTTTTTTAAGGAAAATACAAAAAAATGCAACGCCCTTATCGGTACAAATAGGATAACGATATAACTTTATGTTTGTATTTTTTTGAATTGTATTTTTTTAATAAATAATAAATACGTGTCTCAAACATGGAATTGTTTATTTCGTAAAAATTTATAGAATGAGCATTATAAATCTGTTGCAAGTTTTCAGGATAAAACATTTTGGATTTTTCATATACCACTTTTTTCAAATCCCTTTTGAAAAGTATGTACGAAATAAAAATGTCGTCATTAAACCTATAAAAGGTTATTTATTAATTTAGTACTAAATCTATAAACAATTTTTTTCATATACAACAGTATAACTCTATGTTGTATTGTCAGAACAGTAACTTACTTTACACCAATATTATTAATACTTATATGTATGTAGGTATCTAATGCATATTTAGAATATAATAAGGACCTACAAATAAGAAATAGTTCATTTTTTGTTATTCAAGGTGAAATTTCGAAACGTCTGTGATAATAGCGAAAAAAGGAGAAACATTTAAAAATGATACATACTGTGGTAAGTTTTAAAAGCAACATCATACAAACACAAAAGTGCATTGAGCTTAGACTTAAGCATCATCAAACAATTCATGTTCTGTGGTAACTACCAAATAATTGGTATGAGAAGTAGAGCACTTGTAGTACTCGATGCACTAATGTGTTTGCAAATATAATTTAAAACAAATTGATGGGGATTTTAAGAATAAGTTAAAACATATATCTGTACACCGTTTAAAAAACCACTTTCTTAAATATCATAAATCTGTTAAAACTCTGTTTATAAGCAGTATGGAATTAAGTAAGATGATATATTTCATAAAATATAGTGCATGATGTAAAATATCTGATTATTAATATTATCTGAGGTATCATATTCCTCAAAAAAATGTATATAATAAGAAAATTCATGACGCAAATTCTACAGCTCGTCAAATATTTGCTAAATTCTTTCATATTTTTAACCTTGACGCGCTAGTTAATCGCATATGGTTAATTTCAGAGATATAAGAAATATAAAAAAAGCCTAAAATCGCCGAGAAAGATGCTGCTAGTGATTTTATGGCGTTTTTCATACTTCTTATATTTCTGCAATGAACTGTACATACGAAATATACCCAACCGATATTTTTAGGTTCTTATTCTGTAGCATACAGGGTGTTTCAGGATTAACTGGACAAACTTAAAATCTGAATCAGGACCTCAAAATAAGAAAAAATTTCTATGGAGGTATGTCCGGAAATGCTTCGTTAAATAGTTACGCTTCCCCCCAAATATTGGGGATAAAATTAGGTTTTCTAATTTTTTTCTTAAATACGAGAAAAGATGAAAAAGGTAAAGATTTTCTACTAATAGAAGTAGAAGAATGGTTAACACTATTAAACCCGAGATATTAAATAAACATCAATTCTTGAACACCTCTTTCACAGAGCTCTAGCTTCCGTCGGAAGAATTTTCGGACACATGTTTATAGGAAGTTTTCTTCATATACAAGCGCCACCTGCAACGGAATTTCCAAACACCCCGTATAGCACAAAATGAGGTTGCTACTAAAATTTACTAAACTTTACCATTTTAAATTAATTAGTATTAAAAATAATATATCCAAAAGCAACCAAATTCAAAAAAATATTTTGACGAAAATATTTTTCAAAAAAAGTACGCCCACGTCATCATTTTTAGAATCTCCTAACTATGGAGGCAGAACCATTAATTTTCCTATTGTACACATTTTTTCGAAGATAGTATATGCATAAAGAAAATTCTGCATTACATCATGTACTTTATTATTTTAAGTATCCTTAAATATGATTATAATGATTTTCAGAGAACGATTTATTTGGATTACCCAACTCCTATTAAGGCAGTCGACTATCCTTACGACCCTTACACATATAGGAGATTTTATAGACCACTTACTTTATATTATGATTATTACTGGCCCCTCAGTAGCCTCAATCGTTATGGCGATTATTGGCCATACTATCCTTATTACAGATATTTGTATTATAAATATACTCTGCCATCAGACAGATATTATCATTTGAAAGGAGTAAGTATAACGTATTACTAATGTTATGCTTTATGTCGCATGATGTTAGCAGTAAACTGATTACATTTTAACATTTACATGATCATGCATGTCTTTATCACAATTGTCATTATTTAATTTTCAAAACGATCATACCAGTTTTATTTTATTAAAAAAATTCCATATATTCTTGACTAAAATTATTACTTAATTAGTTGAATGAACCAAAATGTAGATGTTAAATTAAATCACTGCATATCGCCTATTTATTTAACGTAACTCACTCAAAAGTGTCAACGTCAATGTTCTTGGTAGAACTAATGAAAAATGTAAATGTATTGTCTGTATGTTACCTGTCAAGTTTTTTCTTCGTTCTTGTTGGGATTTTCTTCCATACGAATAACTCTTCTAAAATTCAGTAAAACCGTTTTTAGAGCATTCCGTATCAGCGCAGAGAGTCATCCAGACTGCTCAATGTAAGGTTAGGTGAACGCAAGAGTTATATTAAGAACAAAATTGAGAAAACTAATTTGGATACAGAAGAAAATAACATTCAGCAAAAAATCCAGTGTGCAAGAAAAGAGAAAAATAGATTTGGTAATACTATTACAAAGTGGGTAAAAATATGTATACAATTGTTCTGTAGAGTTTTACAGAACATGGATATAAATCCTGAAAGAAGAACGAACAGAAGTAATGTAGTATAGCATAAGTATCAATAGTTCCATGTAACAGCTATATATAGACATCATATATACAAATTAAGTACATATTAGTTTACACTATACATTTCATAAAAACTAAGAAACTCTTGAGAACGAAAATAGATTTCTTTTTTGGATTTCTAGACAAACTACTACTTGTGGTTGTGAGCATACAAAATTTAAACTACATATAGAATAGATGTTTTTTTTTCCTTACAGGTTGCGGTTTAAACTACCCGCTGTACTGAAGCTTAAGCTTATTGTACCCCATAGTCTCATTACTCCATAAGACCCGTTCTATTCCAGAAGGCGAGTATACAGTTTATGGGAGCTCTGGCTATCTCTTCCAGGGTTAAAAGTGGTCCTCGAAGTGTGTTAGTCTCATTGCCGTTAGGGCTGGGCATTCGCATAAGATGTGGTGGGAGTTTCTTCCTCTTCACCACACATCCTGCAATCTGGATTGTCTTTCACCCTTATATTGGTTAGGTGTTTGTTTAGTGTGCAGTATCCTGTTAATATTCCCACTGCACACCTCAGCTGTTTTCTGCTCAGCTTTAGCATTTCGTTGGTCCTTGCTCTAGATATTTCTCCGATGAACAAGCGTGACTGTCTCATTCCCGGTATCTCTATCCAGTGCGAGTAGTGTTTCTGTCTTAATAGTTCCTTTACCGATCCTTTTGCGGTGCTGTAAGGTACCCCGCAGGTCGGTTCGGGACCTGTTAGAATTGATTTAGCGCCTTTTCTGGCTAGCATGTCTGCTTTTTTCGTTTCCTGTATTTCCCTGGTGTCCTCGTGTCCACTCCAGTTGTGTACTGTTGTGTTCTGTAAGTTTCTCCAGGGACTCCAGGCAGTCTTTTACTGTTTTAGATCATATTTCTACTGCTTCCAAAACTCTGAGGGCTGCTTGGCTGTCAGTGATGATGCGGATTCTCTTATTTTATAGGAGAATCCGCATCATCACTGACAGCCAAGCAGCCCTCTAGATGGTTACTTAGACTTAAAAAAAATTGGAAAATTTCCTCAATTGTAATGTTTACTGATGTATATATTAAGTATTTGCCATAATCATACACTCAGGTCACATATCAACTTTCTTAACATAGATAGTAAAATTTATAGGATGTTCTTAACATTTAGAACATTATTAATAATCCTTTATTAAACGTTATTGCCATTAATGTTCGTCTTACATTGCAACATTATTATATTTAGATACAGTTGAAAAAATTTTGTACAAAAAAGTCCCGTTTAAACGTAATTTGTGGCATTCTCTAAATGTATGCCCCGAGAAAGAAAAAGACAAAAAGTCGTATGATCATACGTCCTCTTGGTAAAATCAGAAAATGCTTTGTCTATACATTAAGACATGTACAGGGTGTAAACATTATGAGTGTCAAAAATTTAATGGATTATAGTTCGTATGAATTATTGCAACAGAAAATCTATCCATCACTTTCTTCTAAAGTTGCTTATTAGTGCAACATGATTCAAGTTAACAAATCACGAACTGAATGCAAGAATTAGGTAACTCAAAATTTTTATATTATTTATCTATGTGACCCTTTGTTAAATACTATATAATATTTAATGTATAAAGTGGGTAACTTTTAAAAATGAACTAGAGGCATCTATTGTCAAATGTGAAAAGAAGTTAAAAGTAGGTAACTGCAACTTTTTTTTTTGATAAAAAAATTTAAAAAAATATATTTCTTTTATTTATTTTGTTTACATGCAAAAACTAATTAGAAATCAAGTCATAAACATAAAAATAAATATAAATTATATTTATTTATATTTATTTTTATGTTTTTTTTATCACAAAAGCAATTATGAAAAAAACGCATAAATCTCTTTTTAGTTTTAACTCAAATTCAAGAAATTTGAGTTACCTAGTTCTTGCATTTAGGTGACGAAATATAAACAAAAAAACTTCCCGAAAGGGTAATTTTTTAAACAATATCATATCCAACCTGTACCATTAGCTTCCAGAGGCATTTTCCAACAACCCTTGTGCACGAATATTTTGTTACTTCTGTGGTATAATTAAAAAAATCGTCTTTATTGCAGTTTTATCATGTTGAAAGTGTTTTATTAAAGCAAATTGATTAGGTGATTTTTTAAATTATTACAAAATTGACAACATTTTTGTAAACAAAAATTGTTGAAAAATGTCTAAGGAAGCTAGTTGCAAATGTTGGATATGAAATTACCTCTTTTTAGTGAGGTTTTTGTGTTTCTAGTTTCTAACTTCAGTAACTTTTTTGGGCTAACAAGCGACTTCAGAAAAAATACTGTATGGATTTTCGATTGCATTTTATATGAATCACATTCCCTTAAATTTTTGGCACAAAATTAAAAAATTAAAATCATTTTTAAAGTTCATTTAATAACTCGCAATTGACGGCGACAGCGTGTAAATTTTGTTTAATCCATAGCATGCCATGAATATTTTTTGGCTACGTTTTTAATTTCTTTGAAATTCTGTGTAAAGTCAGTAAGTAGTAAAACATTTTTTAAACATAAGAGATAACTTTTATGTAGCTTTAAGGAATAATGTCCCAGGTGTTATCAAAATTAAAAACAGTGAAGTATCATATTTTCCTGTAAAAATTTTATTGATGTTGATCCTACACATGCCACTGGAGGAAGTAAAAAGTCTGATTATACGTAAAAACGTCTATTTATACAATATTAACATGTGCCAAAATACAATATTCTAACTCTAAGCATTTTTGAGATTTTTTAGAGAAATCGATTTCTTTTTTAAATTTTCGATACCCTGTATCTCATAAACGAGGCCTTTTAGAACATAAGTGTATATGAAATGTTCGACTCAATTTTCGCCAAAAATCATGCTGTAAAACCTCTACCTCATTTTAATTAATTTTGACCTGTTTGCTTTATTTTGAGGTGTTATTTACATTAATTGAATTACCAGAACAATAATGATATTACCAGAAACTTTTGTTAAAGACTTGCCTCAGTTCTTGTGAAGTTAATGCTTCTATTGTGAACAATAAAAAACCGCTGCCAATTACTTGAGGATCAGAACTTCCTCACCGTAGTAAAACTTGACATGTGGTGAAGTTTATAATAAAAGTAATTTTTGACGTTTCAAAAAAGTCAAATTTTTTTACGATTCAAAAAGTCACATATTGACGTTTCAAAAAAGTCATATTGGTGGAATATCACTAATATTTTTTTAGACCGATTTTGCTTATCAACGAATTCAATCTCTTCCTTGACCTCTAGAATGTGTGTACAAAATTTGAAAGCTTTATCTCAAAAACTGTAGCTGCTATTGCGAACACAAACATACAGACACAGAGAATTTTTTTAGTTTGAAATTTTGTGTATCGTCATAATTCGTCGAGATTCGTCCAGAAATGCAATAAAAATTTTCAAAATTTTTTTCACGAATACGTAACATCCTCACTTTGAGGGGTGAGGAAGTAATTAATTAAATTTCTATACGACATCCAGTTAATGTTAATAGCTTTTTCAAAGTTGGCAGACTGTTTACAATAGTGACAAAAAAATTGCTCCATATCCATCATTTTTTATGTATATTTCGCCAGCCAATATTAACTTTTTCATATCCATTCGCTTTTGTTAGTTCTACAGCAGTCATACGTTTTCCTTTTGCTATTTTACTAGTTTTTTCTAAAATTTGTGATTAGTTTATATTCGTAGGCATAATCACTCATTAAATAAGTTTTGAAATATTTTGCAGGATGTTCCCGGATTGTACGTCGGAGAAAAACGACGTGTTATTTTATATTTTAGAAAATTACTTTAGAGGAAGAATAACTTATGCTTTTTGAAAACATAAGATTCACATAATGAAAAGCGAAATTTACTTTACAGGATGTCCAAAATTAAGAACGTTAAATAGAGGCAAGACCAAACCACCTTCATTATTTTAAGAGAAAAATGCCAAACAAAATAAGTATCTTAGAATGTCAAGATATGGTCAATAACAAAAATTTCGTATATTCAAAATTTAAAAATTTCGTTTATGGTAAACGGGGTGAAAGTAGATTTGCCTTAACAAACTCGTATTTCGATAAGAAAAGTTAAGCAACAGTAAGTAATTTGATGGTAACTCAAGTGAAACTCGACGCTCTCGTCCCATCTGCATCTCCTAGCGCCTTGTATATCAACGTATACTCAGAAGCTATGCAATCTTAGGCGTGGGTTGTGTAGGTGATTATACCACCCTCGGAAGGGATGTAAAGCAGTTAGTTCCTTGTCTATTAGATGTTAGGCAAGTAAAAATCTCCACTCTTCTATAGAGAAGAGGTCCGATAAAATGTCCAAGCCTCCTGGTGTCGGTGATTGGCCCTGGTAGGGGAAATAATCCGACGTTAAATAAATGAATAAAAAACATTTTCATGCTTGGCAAATAAAATGTACAAGTTTTATGTAAAATTAAAATGTATAACGTTTTGCTTTGAAATTTTACAATAATTGTTAAAAAAGATCTTGTTTCACAACGTTGTGCAAATTTCGCCAAGACGTTTTTCTCTGTGTAGACATTTTATTTTTAAATTCGTCGTTTTTGTTTTCTAATTTCTTATAAGAAACATTTCTTCATATATTGACTATAGCTGACAGCATTAAACGAAGTAACGGAAGAACATTTATGCCTATTCGTATAATGAGTTTAGGCACTTAACAAAGTAATTATAATGCCGTGAAAATCAATATAATCTTAAAGGTTTTTTTTTTTAATTTAAGCAACTCCTGCGGCCATTTTATAACTGTGGCCAACTATCATCTTTTTCCTATATTATGAAATAAATTCTTGTGCACCAGAATTTTGCTTGATTGTCTTAATGCTTACATATGATACATTAACCAGTTTTCAGATTTTCAGGTAGTACTTTCAAAGTATTTCAGTAAGTACTTATTTCGTCTTTCCAATTCACGTCTTAAACAGTTTTAATTATTTTTTATACCGAATCAACACTGTGGTCTCATATATGGGACATGAGTATTAATAGAATTAACAATAATTGAAAAACATTTATCATTTCTATTGTTTTAATTAGATTTCCGAAAATATTAACTGAATTTTTGACACGAAAGTTGGTTAGCAAACTAAGCACAAGTAAGAAGTATGGATATTTTAAAATTTTGTTTTTTTTTTTTAATATATCAACATACATTGCTTTCTGTATGTGATTTTTTCCTTGTTTTTCTCCTAATAATTTGAAATTTAAAAATTGGTAATTCTATAATCTTGAAATTAAATTAAATTTTAAACTTGTTTTATGACTGATTTAATGAAGCAAATGCTGAAATATTATAAAACATTAGAAAACTATTATGTTATTGTTGGAATGATGAGCCTCAAACTTTAAATGTAACAAAAATTAAAACCTCAACGTTAATTATTATGGTCGATGGAACAAGTCATAAAATCGTACTAAATATCTTGCAATGTTTGGTTTTTAAATATTTATGATAAATCAAAAATAAATACCTACTTCCTCTCTCCTTTCTGTGAGAAATCCCAGCCAGGTGAGGAGAATGTCATTAACATAATATTATTTATGAAAAATTAAATATAGTAAAAATTACTAAAAGTCCTGTTCCTCCAATATACCCTAAAACAAATTATGGGAATAAAATAACACTACAAAAGTAGAGCAGAAGCAATAATATAACAAGCCAATAAACACTATGAGAGTAATCCAAGTGAGAAGATTTCCATGTGGCTGACACAAATACCATCCGCATACCGATTTCTGCCTATTAGCCTTCATCAGTATGGAGCAGGTAAACTGCAATCTATCAACAACTAGAAGTCCAGTTATTAACATGGGTCTAATATAAATCAGCGACTTGAAAAGAAGACCATTTAGTGGCTGAGTTTGTTGATTTGATGGTCTTCTTTTCAAGTCACTGACTTATGTTAGCGCCATATTAGTAACTGGATTTTCAGTTGTTAGTAGATTGCACTTTAACTGGCCCATAATGATAAAGGCTAAAAGTCAAACGGTCTGGGGATGGTATTTCTGTCTGCCACACTGGAATCCTAGGAATTGAATTAATTTCGTGGTGTTGGCTTGTTGCAATTATTGTTTCTACCCTAATTTATAGTGTTATCTTATTTCCTTAATTTATGTTGACTGATTTTAGAGGAATAGAACTTTTAGAAATTTTTACTATTGTTCATTCCATATAACTCTATTTGTATTATCTTAGATATATCTTGTTATGCATACTATTATCTTATATATAGTTTCTCTAGACTCTCAAGGCATTTATACAATACTGTGGACATGGAATTGTGTAGTAAACGAATATTTATTTGAAATTCTTTTAGCATTCAACTGTTAATGCCCTAGATGTGGTTTGGACTCCACAATGCCCTATAGGTGGTCCTTCACTCTCTGATTTTTGAGGGTATCCTCAGTGACCGGAGAGGAGAAACCATTTGATTTCTGCTTACGCTATTTAAAAAATCTGATATTTTATTTGCTTCGTATTTATGCATTTAAAAAAAAAAATGAAATAATTATTATGCTATTTGTTCATCGCTCAATGGAGTGTCCATAAAATTACTTATCCCCATATAATAGAGGTTGTAATTTGCTTCTAGAAATACCTATTTCATAAAGCCCATCAGAGAAAAACAAAGAACACAAGCCTTGAAGTTTTTAACTGAAAAAGGGTCCTCGTCCAAAATCGAGTTTTAGAGCTGCAAACACCTATAAAATAGCTCAATAATAAAAAAATATTCTGAAAATAAAAAAGGGATTAATTTATATTCTGGAAGTACTACCTGAATGTCTGTGTTAGTTTATTATACTAGTTAGCTTTTTGGGAAAGTTAATATGTTTAACTAATTTGATACTTATGTAACATTATCCGCAAACTGAATTTCAGAGTACGAAATAAATTGTGTTTAATGTAAGCAATATCTAGACAGAAATATTTTATCTTTTGTGACCATCATATTTAGTTATTATTATTATTAGATGAAAGATAAGAGTCATAGTAAATCGGTTAGCAAGTTTGACTATTTCGATTAATGCAACTTCTTTGAGATCGTCTGAGGAAGATTTCGGTTAATAAATCGAAATGTTAAAATAATAAAGTAATGTAGCATATTATTTACATTATTTGTTTTATGTCTCATGCTTACTACAAACAAAGATCAGTTACCAATTTTTGCTTTATTTAAATATTGCCTAAATGTACTAGAAATGGTGTTCTGAAAGTAACACGAAAAATGATTAAGTGTTGAGTCAATTCGGTGATATATTAGACTAAAAGAAACAAAAATTTCTTAATTTTTTTTGCTACGTCTTACCGTAACCGAGTAATTAAATAAAAAATGCATAGGGAATCTGGCAACATCGCGCCAGTAGCTTTACAATAGCTAACCCAGGATAAAATAGCATTGAACTCATTTACCTAACTTACTTCATAATTGTTTACGATAATGTGACACCAAGCAAAAATTTCGTATTAGATTATTTTTATACCGAACTACTTCGAACTACACCTTCTCTTAAAATTTCGAAACACATTTGCTGTTACTTTTGGAGTAATTAACTTTCAAAAACAAGAATTAAAATATTTTTGTTTTCGAAGAAAATCGTTTAAGATTTTTCTTGTTACTTTTAGTCCAATATGTCATCTGTTAAAATGATGGCACCCATACTTCTAACATTCTGTGTAATATTTATACTGGTGATATAAAATGTGACTCACGAATCATACCTTAGAGGATTTATTGTTACTCCCGGAATATACTGTATATATAATAAAAAATTCTGGTGCATACGACTTTTGTTTATATTTTGCTAGTATACTATCAAGTATTTTTTGTTTATTAATTTTATTTACAGAGGATGATTTTTGTAAGAGATCCAATTAGCGGCTATCTGGAGTACAGATTATACCCCACGCCTTCATATCTACGTCATAAAGTTTATAAACCTTTAAGTTTATATACCGATTATTATTACCCAATTAGGTCACTTTACTGGAATTCATCTTATTGGCCATTATACAGATCTGTTAGTTCTTTTATTAATGATTTGCCTAGTGATCGTGGTCTACGGTTACAACGAGTAAGTATACATTAAATTTGCTATTAATTAAAAAAATTATAAATTTAATATTTTAATTAAATAAAATAAATTACTGTGCTAAGATACAAAGTATCTTGGGATTACTGATAGTGAGTATTAACAAGTTTGATTTTCAATTGAAATCACGTTTTAATAATACGGTCGAAAGACCTCATGTCAAGACCAAATTAACAGGAAACAGTTTTCAGGACTCTCACTGAAGAGTTATACTGTAAGAGCCAAAATAATTTGATCTATTTTTTATAGACAATAAACCAGTTAGAACACATATATTAGAAAAACGTTTATAACGTCCAAACACCATTTGAAAAACGTTTCTATTTTACGTACAACCAACTTAAAAATGCCGCGGTTTCACACGTTTCAGATAATCAAATTATAAACGTTTAATATTAGTATATGTGAAAGGACTATGTCAGATATTTTAAAATGTATTACTAGTGTACGTAACCCCCAAAACGTTTTAAAAACGTCTCTGTTCGACCTCAATGGACTATTCAGTTGATATGGACGTTTTATGGACGTTTAAGAGGACAGTTTTTTTATAAACGCTTTAAAAACGTTAATTTATTGTCGTCAAAACAATAAAAAGGACGGCCAACATTTTTTTGTGAAAAAATCACGTATTTTTAACGTTACGATAGACCGTTATTTTTTCAACAATAAATGAACGGTGGATTTTCTAACGTAACACAAATTATCAACCAATGACACGTTGAGATTACGTTTTAAAAACGTATGTGTGTTTACTGGGTAACACATTAATTACTTTAAATACAGAAATAATGTAAATGGCATCTTAAAGACAGGGTTCTACTTTTTGAATACAGTGTGTATTAAATGTCCGTCTCCTTTCTCTATACATTCTTCTATACGACAGACAAAATAAGCGTTAACTCGTTGTCCTATGGAATAGCCTAAATTTCTTGTCGCATATTCCTTTTGAGCTCTTCTTGGCTTACCTTTGAGCTCTCTACTTTTTAAATATCCCCAAACAAAAAAGCCTGGGGCAATAATATCAGGAAATTTCGAGCACCAATAAAGATCACCGTTTCGAGAAATTAGTCTATTCAGCAATGTCTGTCGCAGGATCTCCATACTTATTAATACAGTATAACAGGTCGCACCGTTTTGTTAAAACTAAAAGTGATTTCATTCTTCTTCAATTTGCGATATAAAAAATGTCTGGAGCAAAATATGTGAAGATTGTTCACCGTTTTCTTAAAAAAAATATGTGCCGATAATTCTTGATGATGATACAGCATACCAGTTACTACTGAGTAATGTAAGGGCCTTTAGATAGATTTCACACGGGTTATCGGTAGTTCAATAGAGAAAATTCTGTTTATTTATCATGTCATATAAAGTAAAGTGTGCTTCGTTACTCATGAAAAGATGTTGTGCAGTATCAGGTTCCTCATTTCTTAACTCCAAAACTCAATCCGGCATTGTTCATCATGATCAGTTAACAGTTCTGTACCATTGCCATTTTATATTCATGAAAATTCATTTTGTGCGGCCATTCTTCGGGTACTTGTTAAAGATAAATTTAACGCGACCGCATTTCTTCTAACTGGTCGATTTGGGCTACGCAGAATTAATTATCTCACCCGTTCCTCATTTTCTGGATTACGTACAGATCGAGTCCTCCCGGTCGGTTGATTTCCTTCTCTCAACTGACCCATTATTTCACCAATTCCTCATCCAGTACGAAATAACACCTTGAGTCGAAGCATCACGAATATTAAAATTGAGATGAAAAAATAAACTTTGGGTTTGAATGATAAAATTAAATTTAACAAAATTTTTTCCCTAGTGCTTAAATTGAATGTGTAATATTTATTTTTAAATTTGATAAATTTATCTTATGAGTGTATTTAAAGCAACACCTCAACAGTTGGAGGCATGGAAACTCAAAATTGTAAAACTATATAGTGCATCGACCAGTTTCAAACAGCCTTAGTAACCAATAAAAAGGAAGCAATCAAAGACTAGTGTAAGAACCATTGTAAATAAAAACCCAAAAAGATCAGCTATAAGATATTTGACAGCTCTTGGATAATTTGACAGATTGGTTCATAGAATCCAATGTAACGATTTACATTTCATTTGTATACATTTCATGATTTGCTAGATTAGGAAATAAGCTATAAGACTAAGGATTTTTTAGTCGCTAACATAAATTTATCTATCAATTGGTGCCTCTATAAGGGTGTAACGGCATACAGATCGTCAATGTTTGTATATCATTCAATGAAGTTTGATAATAATAATGTTGCACTTATATTCGCCTAATCGGTAGCAACTCTATGAGTACTTCTTACAGATTTTTGAAAATGACACTAAAGTTAGGAGATTTGTAAAACTGAAGAAACCAACTCAATAATTTCCGAGAACCCCTGTGTGTTATGGTTTTAGTTCTAGCAGATACTACAAGTCTTTCAGTTGGAGTTTTTAAAATTAGATTCATAATTTTAAAATAACAGTGCATTTCTCTTGAGTATCTCTGTATTAAATTATTTTGAGTATTGGTCTTTGAGGAAGAAAAAGAAAAGGAAGAAGGGAAATCTTTTAACTGGCACTAACGTTGAAGTAGTTTCCGGAACCAAAACACTTTACACTGCACTCCTATGTGTTTTTACCAACCACCTTAGCCATCATCTGGAGATAGTTAGAACTAAACAAACCGCGACTTAGAGAACTAAGGATATAACCTATTTATACATCAACAATGGTCATGTTTCTATGCACCCGCTAACCAGTAACGCGAACCTTTGTCCAGCATATTTTTTTATAGTTATGGTTATAGTGATTTAGGTAAATTCTCAATATTTAGATAATTCCAATTCTGTCCTTGAAATGAAGAATTAAACAGAATTCATATACGTTTCGAATTTTCTTCTTTATTTGGAGAGATCGAGGAATTTCAACGAGTTTCTTAAGTTATAGTTTCCTAATTATTTTCATAACTAACCGTTAGTCATAGCTAAATTTTTAACTAATGTTTTTTTTTAAATATTTTGTTATTAATAGATGAATTTGCAAACTAACAAGGGGAAGGCCAGACGTTCAAGTCTCCGATTCCTACGAAACCTCGTGAGCATGCAGTCATCAATACAAACAACAATTTGTCCAAATAATAGGGTGCGACTCTTAAGCATTTCAGAGAAACAGGCCCTTGAATATTCAGAGTTTAGTTTATAAGGCCTTGGAATCACTTAATAGATTTCCAGTCGATGCATTTTCCTTTTAATAAATAAAAATTACTTATAAACGACATGGAAGAATAACATTTATTACTTTATACTTTTCAATGCATTATTTGAATACATTAATTTTTGCGTTGACTACCCTTATCAGTACATGACATGATATTTATCACAAAAAGACAGCAAATAAAGAGTACTACTCGCCTATTGTCCTACTCTTACTGTATACGCTAGATTTACCATAACAATACGCACTTGCGCACTGGAGAGTTATAATACTATGTAATATTATGCATGAAGTATAAAAAAATTAAACAAAAGGAAAAGTTTATTGACTTGCAATCGATCCAGCGTACTGGCGCCTTTGACACTTTGCTTCCTGAGGCTCGTGGTAGACTGAATACTTATAAACTGAACGCTAAATAATCACAGGCCTATTTCTCGGAAATGCTTGAGAGGCGCGCCCTATTATTTGGATAAATTATTATTTCGTTTGAATAGTAGACTTGGTCATCTGACCCTCCCCTTGTATGACTAGTCATTTTGTGTTAGATGTAATGATAATTTTGGTGCAAATTTGTCCACATCAATAACTTTTGTATGTTGGACAAACAAGACAGTCAATTTCAACTAGGTATAAAGAGTGTATACCGGGTGAGTCACGAATTGCGCTCGCCCCGATATCTCCTAAAATATTTGGAATAGAAAATTGAAATTTCGAGGGCTTATTATACGACTAAAATGCCATCTTTTCAATAAAAAATCAAGTTTGGTGCACATCCGGTTTGACCGGAAATGCCCACAACTTTCGATTTTTAAATGAAACACCCTATATATTTTTACATTTTTGGAATCTAGAGGAAATTTTGAATACAATACATCCATTTTGGTCACTTTTTTGATAAACATTAAAAATTTTATTAAAAAATCTATTTCTGAATCCAGAGTGCTGTGGTGCCCAAAATATATTTTAGTTTGTGTGCTACGTTACTATAAAAATAAAAAGAGCAATATGATTGCATTACTTAATTGTCTAGAGGTGTTTAAAATTTTTAAATGTGATTTTTACCCACTAACTCGGTTTTTTTTAAATGGGAAGTTAATCGTCCACCAACATTTTTAAATACCCCATTTTCATACGAATCTAATGATACCAAAATTTTGAGAAATATTTGATATTTCAGCCAAAATACAATGCAACCAAGCTTTTAGAAACATGCGGCTAATAGATTAGTGGGCTTTGGAAACTAAAATGACACATTTCCGTTTAAAATCTGGTAACCTAATAACATTGGAAAAATCATAGTAGCCATTGAATGTAATAAAACAATATCAGCTGCCAGACAGACTCGTGTAGTTATAGGCAATCTTGAGCTATCAAACATTTAATAATTGTGAGCGCAAAGAACGTTACAGGTAAGTTTAGCATAGGTATGTGGAGGTAAACACAATTACATCCACAAGGAAATTAGCAACAGAATGCGACATCAGTACGGTTTTCAGAGTTTTATTTAAATGAACGTAAATATCGGGCCTATAAATAAATAAAAATCAATTCCGTTTGAACAATTAAACTTAAACTAGGTAACAGTAGATATCCATATTAAAATAATTAATATAATTAAACCATAAATTGACATTATAGATATTGTTCAAAATGTCCACCATCTTTTTCTATACACAATTCGGCTCTGCGTACAGTTGCTTGAATGGCTCTACGCAATTCAGCCGGCGTTATTTCATTAAGAGCCCGTACAACTTTATTTTGCAGCTCTTCACGGGTATTTGAAGAAGTTTTATAAACTTTATTTTTGAGAGTGCCCCATACATAATAGTCGAGAGGTGTTAAGTCAGGTGACCTAGGAGGCCACCTGATATGACCTTGATTTGCGAAAAGGCGTTCACCATACAAGTTGTTTAAATATTCCATCACTCTTCTGGAATTATGTGGGGGAGCACCATCTTGTTGGAAAAACATATTTTGTAAATAGGCAAGAGGAAGTAAGTCAAGAAATTCTGCTGTCTGGTTTTGTAAAAAGATTAAATATCGTTCGCCAGTAAGTGTTCCATCAAAAAATATGGGTCCAATTATTCGATCTCCAAGTACTCCAAGCCAACAGTTAAACCCAAATCTTTCCTGAATATTCCCCCGCCCTACCAACCTCGGATTTTCTTGAGCCCAGTACCTAGTATTGTTTCTGTTAAACATACCTTGGTTCGTAAATCTACTTTCATCTGAATATAAAATATGAAAAGGAAAACCTGGGTTTTGTTGTACTGCATTTAAGAACCAGTTGCAATATACTAGCCTCCTGTCTTTATCATCTCCATAAAGATGTTGGTGTATTTGGTATTTATAAGACCGAAACTTATGTTTCTTTAAAATTCTGCAAACCGAAGACTGACTAATGTCGTTTTCCGTTGACAATTCCCTTGTTGATGTTGTTGGGTGTACCATCACAAATCCTAATACATCAATTTCTTTGTCCTCACTTACAATAAATGTTTGATGGTCATCTTGTTCATCGGGTTCGTTTCTTAATTTTTGTTCCACTCTGGCAAACAAGTGTCTGCTTGGAGGACGTCTGTTGGGATATCGTTGCTGATACAGTCCTGCAGCTGCAGTTGCATTTTTGTGACACTCTCCATATATCAGTAACATATCGACCTTTTTCACTTCTACTAAAATTATTCATTTTCTTTAATTTTTACTCAAAGAGATTTCCGCAACGCTTTATTTTTTTATCTGTCTGACAGCTGATATTGTTTTATTACATTCAATGGCTACTATGATTTTTCCAATGTTATTAGGTTACTAGATTTTAAACAGAAATGTGTCATTTTAGTTTCCAAAGCCCACTAATCTATTAGCCGCATGTTTCTAAAAGCTTGGTTGCATTGTATTTTAGCTGAAATCTCAAATATTTCTGAGCGGATTTTCAAAATTTTTGGTATCATTAGATTCGTATGAAAATGGGGTATTTAAAAATGTTGGTGGACGGTTAACTTCCCATTTAAAAAAACCGAGTTAGTGGGTAAAAATCACATTTAAAAATTTTAAACGCCTCTAGACAATTAAGTAATGCAATCATATTGCTCTTTTTGTTTTTATAGTAACGTAGCACACAAACTAAAATATATTTTGGGCACCACAGCACTCTGGATTCAGAAATAGATTTTTTTAATAAAATTTTTAATGTTTATCAAAAAGTGACCAATATGGATGTATTGTATTCAAAATTTCCTCTAGATTCCAAAAATGTAAAAATATATAGGGTGTTTCATTTAAAAATCGAAAGTTGTGGGCATTTCCGGTCAAACCGGATGTGCACCAAACTTGATTTTTTATTGAAAAGATGGCATTTTAGTCGTATAATAAGCCCTCCGAAATTTCAATTTTCTATTCCAAATATTTTAGGAGATATCGGGGCGAGCGCAATTCGTGACTCACCCAGTATATTATGGTCTGCCTCAAATATGGAAGAATAGATAATGTTGACCAGTCTACTTTCAGATACAATCGTAGGACAGAATCTAAAAACATAGTTATTAAGTACATAATAAACTGCAGAAAAGTTTCCCTAAAAATAGTTAGTTTTGCTGTCACAATACGATAAACTGTGACTCTAGATATAAATAGGTGGTTTTTAGTTTGTAATTAGTTACAACCTTCACCAGATAATGCCAACTCAGTTAGTGAAACGCTCCTCAAGTTTAGCGTGCAGTGTTTTGGCGTTTGTGAAAACTACTTTGGTCTAGGTAAATATGGAACAATTGATATAAATTAAGGCTTAAAGTATGATTCCTAAGGAGAAGTAAATAAATATGTCAATCGAAACAACAATTGAATGGTATAAAAAAACTTTTTTATTTATCTTTGCGCTGTATGTATTACAGTTTTATAATAAATTGCCGTGTAGTTTAA
>JANEYF010005178.1:0-103271 GCA_029963845.1 Rhamnusium bicolor | reverse complement strand
CCCTTTTGTAATGATCTAAAAGGGTGAACAAAAGCTTATTATTATTATATTATTATTGTTATAATAAATTAATTATTAATGAATGTCTCTACCTACCTCTGAAATTAAGTAACGTAGCGATAATAAGCACATTAGTGATGATAATAGCAAGTGCCAGGATAAAGATAATCGCAGCTTAGTGGGAGATTCCAAAGTGAACACGATCTCCGTGTCTTCATTGGAATCACTATTGAAGATGATCGTAGTCAACATTGCGGGACGTCCGGGACTGCTAACGCGCCGGAGTCGGCGTTTGGTTGATATCGTCGTGTGAAGAAATTACTCCTGTGAATAAAACAAAAATTGATATTAGCAACAGCAAGTTTGAGTAAATAATTATTGTTAAGTTCTAAGGGTAAATACAGGTTGCTTTAAGAATATGTTATTAGGGAATATAGTTATAGTTCATTGAATCGACCTTTACTTGGTGAACACCTTGGATGTGAGTACAAGTCTTTGTACTCACATCCGAAGAAGTCACTATGTTGGCGAAACAATGTTTATATATATGTATATATATATATATATATATATGTATATATATGTATATATATATATGTATATAGATATACACATATATATATATATATATATATATATATATATATATATATATATATATATATATATATATATATATATATATATATATATATATATATAGTTAAATTCGTTTTCCGGGTATACTCCTATGTAGGTGATAGGCCCCGAGAGGGGACCGTGGTTGTCTGAACGACGTTTCGGCAGAATCTCATCTGCCATCTTCAGGTTCTAACAGATAACTGCTTACTGCGGCTTCTGGTAACTCGAACTGAAAACGGATTTAACATTCACCACCCGCGAAAACCTGAAAACAACATATATATATATATATATATATATATATATATATATATATATATATATATATATATATATATATATATATATATATATATATATATATATATATATATATATATATATATATATATATATATATATATATATATATATATATATATATATTTTTTTTTTTTGAGGGAATGAAAAATTACCAAGAAGAGGATACCTAATTTGTTTTTGAAATATATATATTGTTTCGTCTACATTTTTATTCTTATAAATGTGTGTAATAAATATCCCCTTTGATTTTGTAATCCCGCGAATTTTCATACTTTTATTTTATTTTGTATAAAACATTTAGAAGTTTTTGCGACTTCCTGACTATCTTTGCGCAGTATAGATATAGGAAAGTGAAGTAGACATTTTTAATTCAAATTTTTATGCCGCGGAATAGCTCACTTCCATGATTATTGTTTTAAAGTAAATTTTGTAGTTTCAGTATTACAAGTAAAGTTTTGTCCTCGACGCCTTTTGTTTGGTAATTAATTAGTGACCGTTTAGTGCTGAAAAGAGTAGACTGTTCAAAATTCGAAGGACTGCCAGCTATCCTGATCTATCTCTCGTTCATCCAAGTGGTTTTAGAGAACTCTCACAACAAAACCACTTACCTCAAGAACTGCAATCAGAAGTAAGTAGCGCATTACTTTAACTCACCGGGAACGCCGTCTACAGTCCATTGCCTAGTTATTAAAAGCATTTTTTGTTGTTTCGCTACATAAATTTTGTAAAAAATTTTAAAAAAAAAAAAAATTGTGAATATCATAAAACAGTTAGTTATTGTAAATTTTATTTCGTTCAGATTTATTTATTTATTTTTCTTTCAAACAAGTCTAGAAAAAGACAAGACAAGACAAGAAATTGCACTGACAGCATTCAAGTCAGAGATGAGGGTTGCTTCTCCCTGATTTTTCTAACCATAAAGCCATAAGGATACAAGGTGAAAGAAACACTGAAATTAAGAAATTCACTGATGAAGGTATGTTTTTATAAAAACCTAGAAATACTTATTGTCCCCATGAGGAGTCCCTCCTTGGTACACAGATTTAATTCATATTCAATAGTTTTAGGTTGCACTAGTGCACTGAATGTATCTCTGTCCCTTTCTTATAACCAGCAACAAATAGAAAAAGTTCATTACCATGAACCAAAATACATGGATCTAGTGTATTTTTTGACGCTGAATTCGAATCCGTAGTTAGAAAAAAGATGTAGCGTGCCAGTTCTTTTTTTGCCAAAAACATTCCTTGAAATGGGGTTAAACTATAGTAATAACATAATAACGAAAATACATGGATCTAGTGTATTTTTCAACGCTGAAATCGAATCCATAGTTAAAAAAAAGATTAATTTAATTTGATTTAATATTGCGATCTATTAAATTTACCACTTAATGTAAGGATAAATTTCATTTCAGTTCAACAATTGTATTATTTAAATAAAACTTTTTTCCTTTCCTCTTTGAACTTACTACCACATGAATAATTCTTCGTTATTCTAAAAAATATAAGGGTTAGTGGTATGTTACTGGAAAAATAAACCTCTGCGCTCGTAACTTTACATTAAAAGATTAGTCAGAGGGTATTTTTGAAATGTTAAAGAATTATATGATTATTTTTTTGTCTCATATTAGTTGTCTACTAAACGTAGACATATTTACTTCACCCGTGGACATCCTGTATAAATTTAAATCTGAATAGTTATTTAAGGATTTTTTTAAAGAGTAAGCCGAATTTATTGTATAGATTGTCTTTTTTTGGTAAATGATTAAATAATGAAGTTTTCCTCTTGGCAACCCCATCCGTGGACACACTGTATACAGGGTGAGTCTCTATAAAATATCCCCCACTTATTTTGTTAATTCTAAATACATTTTCTAATTTTATGATTCTATCGTATGTCATCTTTTATGTAGATTCTGAATCATAATTCATCTTAAACGCTATAAGGATTTAATATATTAAAATTATGTGCAATACTGATGCGTTTTTTTATTAAATAAGTAAAATGCGAACATTTTATTCGGTGACATTTTATGAAACTAAATAATCGTATTTTCTATTAATAAAAAATAGCGCATCAGTATTGCCTGTAACTTTATTCATGTATTGTAAATCTATATGGTATTTTAGATGAATTTTTTATTTTCGTTTTCGATATTACTAACAGAAAAAATTTTATTAGCGATTTATAGATTTAAACTGAATATATGGTGAAAACGCAGCCTTAATTAATCATGTAGACCGTGGTAATTAAATGGGTAAAATGATTTTTTATTGTTTTTCTGAAGATTTCTCCTGTCTCATCTTTTCAAAGTCCGTTGAAAAGTGGAATAAGAAAATTAAAAATAAAATATGCTGTCATTAACAAATTTTGTTGGTGACATCATGTCTCGAAAGCCACTGACGAAAAAAAATTAAATGGCACGCATATGTGCGAAAATAGAAAAATCGTTTTATACCTTCAAGCATTTTTTCAAAAATGTCTACTGGCAAATTTACAGCGATATACAGGGTGGTCCGAAGTTTACCTGACAAACTTCGACACGTGATAGAGGGACTTAAAATAAGCCGAAAAGTTCCTATCAACTTACATCCCAGGGGATTGCTAACAAAGATACAGGATGTTAAAATTTTGGTGAAAAACAAACAATTTTAATAACTAAAATTACGAAAGCTATCGACTTGAAGTTTTAGAGGCGGTGATGATTTTTAAGTCTCTATTGTTTCATAAAATCTTATCTTTGTACTACCTCCAGTGGCGCCGCCAGAGGGTGGAGGAGATATATTTTTCGCCGAAACTATGTTACGCCACTGTTTTGTGCAGTTGATATTGAGATTATTCGATTCAGTGTTCAATTTGGAAGAAAGAAGATATCTTTTAGTTTCTTCTGTACAACGCTTACTTTTCGAGTAAAACGGCTATTTCTGCTTTCTCTACTAAAACAGTAAAACCTTTTCCTACATTAATGATAAAATTAATAATCCTAGTTGCCTTTGGTAAACAATGAAACAGTGTTGTCAGTCAATGTTTGACCTGTCAAAACTAGTGTTAGTGTTGTGTACCAAGCTACAAGATGCCAAGATTTTTCAGCAATGAAGAGTATGCTGATATTCATTTTATTTATGGGTTTTGTGATGGCAATGCTCAACAGGCAGTTCGAGAATACCGAAGGAGGTATCCAAATAGGGAGACGACCAAATGTTCAAGTTTTTACAGACACCCATCGAATTTTTTGCGAAAGGGGATTGCGAGATAACCGACAAAATAGAAATGAAGATCGAAGAAATATTGGAAGAAATGGAAACGGAAGAATTCTTAGAGCTTTTGGCGAAAATCCAAGTTTAAGTTCTCGCAGGCAGCACAACAATTAGAACATCCAAGTCTATAGTGCCACGAGTATTACATCGAGACCACAGAAAGCTTGTCATTTATATCCCATAGAAAATTTACATCCCGGTGATACAGAGAAGCGTTTAAATTTTTGTCGTTGGCTAATTAACTCTGTAAGGGGAATCCGAATTCTTAAGAAAACTATTATGGACCGATGAGGGCGACGTTTACCAGAGCTGGATTAGTGAATCACCATAATATGCATGTTTGGGCACACGCAAATCCTCACCAAACCCGCCTTCGATCATTTCAAAATGAATTTAGTGTAAATGTTTGGTTGGGTATTATTGTCAACAACATTTGTGGCCCACACTTCTTGCCGCCTAGGCTAAATGCAGAATTGTTTCGGGATTTCCTTACTCATGACCTTCTCGAAATAATGGGAGATGTCCCTTGATGTACGAAATGAAAGTTGGATACAGTTGGATGGAGTACCGGCGCATTTTGAACAGGTGGTGCGCGAATGGTTGGACGCTAATTATCCTGAGAGATGGATAGGTCGTGTGGGAAACAATTACAACGCCCAGGGAATTTGTAAGAGGTCCGGTGGCCTGAGCCACCAAGGTCACCTGACCTCACGCCTTTAGACTTTTATATGTGGGGTTATTTAAAAGAAAAAGTTTGTGCTACACCGGTGACAACGCGAGATCAGCTACTTGAGCGTATCCAACAAGCTTGCAACGAGATGAGGGAAAATCATCAACAAGTATCCACCGCTGTCAATTCCACAATTCAGAGGTGTCACAAATGTATTGAAGTGAATGGGCTCCAATTTGAGCTACTTCTTTAATTTCTTGTGTTTTCACTGTTTGGTAATGAGTTTTATTTATGTTCTTAGTTTTTACATAAATTCTGTAATTTATGAAATAAATGATAAACTTTCAATAAAGTTAATTTCAGAGTTATTAAAAAATTGTTTTTTTTTTTCACAAAATTTTAACATCCTGTATCTTTTGTTAGCAATCCCCTAAGGATGTAAGTTGATAGAACTTTTCGGCTTATCTTAAGTCCCTCTATCACGTGTCGAAGTTTGTCAAGTAAACTTCGGACCACCTGTATACTATAGATCTTTATACTAAAAAAGTTATTAAAATCTTCAGTTTCACAATATCTTTTAACTTTTATCTGTGGATAATCTGTATGAGAGGAATAAAAGGTTTTTCTAGAAATCGTTTAGGCTTACTTTGAGTGAATCGGATACACAACTTCCCACCGCCCTTCCATTCTCTTCCTAAAGGATATCCGCTCTAAGGATCACCTGGTCAGACTGAGTAATGATTTAAAGGCCTGAAACAGAAAACACGTTTAAATTAATGTAAGTACATGAAGATAGATTGTGAATAGTGGATTGGACCATGTCTGTTCTGACGTCATATAATTAACAATTATTATGCAACCTACGTAAAAGAGTTGGTTGTCTATATGTAACACTGATACTTGACCCTTACGCTCAGGAATATAAAGGCGATATTTTCGAGGATTACAAGAATTTTAGCAACGCAAATTTTATTTTTTTTGTCCCTTGAAAGACATGATATATATATATATATATATATATATACATATATATATATATATATATATATATATATATATATATATATATATATATATATATATATATATATATATATATATATATATATATATATATATATATACATATATATATATATATATATATATATATATATATATATATATATATATATATATATATATATATATATATATATATATATATATATATATATATATATATATATATATATATATTTTATTACTTTTCACTTTTTCGAAATTTTAGACTACGTGATAAAATTATTTTAAAGGACGAATTGTTAGAATGAAAATCATTAATTTCTTTAACCTGACAGGACTCAAATACTGCTATCTTGACTTAATAAATATCATACCTTGTGCCCTTAAAACTTCCGTTGTATTTTCATTGGACACCGCTATAGATGGAAAACCCTTTTTTTCCCAGACTTTTGAGGTTTTGGATCCATGTAGTCTTCGTTTATAAAATGTTTTGAACATATGAATAGTGTATGTATAATGTCTGTACTTGAAAAAACCTCATACGTATTTGTACCCATACATTTTGGCTATCGTCACTGGGTAACCTATACGATTAAATTTTTTCATTAAATATTTACTTCAATGTATAGTTAATGCAGATAGTTAGATTTAGCAGATAATGCTTGAACAATATAAAAATAAAACAATTCTAACCTGTGAAATGTCACGTGATATTCTTCCAGATATGACTTTGTTTTCAGTTTTTACATAAAACACAATTTCGATATACTTTTCCCTATTATTGTGCCAAAACGAAAAATAGAAGATAAAACAAAAAAATTCCTGATAGGAACGAAATCAAAGCAAAACAAAATGTCAAATCTCAAAAAAGATTGAGAAATGACAACTTTTGACAGAATAAAGATGAAGAACAAAACACAAAATTCTGTGGTTGTTGTTATTTAATAGTGTTTGTTTTCAACCTTCGTTTGGTCCGTTTTACAGTGTTTTTTCATTAGTAACAGTAATAATGAACTAGTCAATGTTAATATTTACGGTAAATGTCAAATACGTCGGCTGTTTGTATGCGGAACGTTTTCCAAATAGGAATGAACCAAATGCCATATGATTTGTAACTCTTGTGCAACGATCACACGACATTTGTCAGTTACGACCCGTCAAAGACGTGATATGAGGTCCTCATATGTCTTTGAACGCTGAGGAAAACATTTTTAAATTTGGTAGTGGACAATCCAACTTTAAGAATGTGTGCATTCATTCGCTAGGCAAACCGTACGTCTAATCGGATTGTATGGTGCCCTGTGAGGAAATAAACTATATCCATTTTCATGTAAAAAGAGTTAATTAATGTTCTACAGCAACAAGATTTTTTGTGTTAAAGGATGTGCCAACATCGAACAGTGATTGTGCCATATGATGTATTTGACACACGGTCATTCAACTTCGATTCCAGCAGTTCTCAACATGTTCGCACTTTTTGTTGAGAAAGGTCAGTTATTTTTTCTAATATTTAAGGTTTTCTTATGCACTATACGATTTATTATATCAAGATGTACTTATCCTCAAAAAATAATTCCCAAGTTTGTAAACACCCTGTATATATATATATATATATATATATATATATATATATATATATATATACATATATATATATATATATATATATATATATATATATATATATATATATATATATATATATATATATATATATATATATATATATATATATATATATATATATATATATATATATATATATATATATATATATGTATATATATATATATAATGTTCTTGTATACTTTTAGTAATATTTCTTTTTGTATATCATTATTCTGTTCTCTCTATGAGCACAACCGGTGAACTGATTTTTAAAATATACTATTTTGTTCGTTTCTTCTCCAACATGTGTTGGGTTATTATTTTATCTTTTAAAGAGGCTGGCAAGTGCCTTAAATTATTTGTATCGGTTTAGGTACCTACGTTTGTTTACAGACTTTCGTTTCTGTTGATATACAAAAAGAAATATTACTAAAAGTGTACAAGAACCATTAAAAAAAAGACGTTAATAAAGAAGTTAGTGCCACATTTAAGAATCTAAATTTAAGGTATGTTAATTAATTTGAATTTATATAATCATAGACAGTAAGTTAATTTTAGTAATTCAATTTTAGAATGTATTGAAAAAGGTATACATCCATACCGAAACGTTTATACGGAAAAAAATAATAATAAATGAATTCCATCATAATTTAAAAAAATTAATTATTAAAACAAGAACCATATTCCCAAGAAGAAAAATATATATATATATATTATATATATATATATATATATATATATATATATATATATATATATATATATATATATATATATATATATATATATATGAATAGTGGTGAGAGGTATGAAACTTCTCATATGGTCTGAATGCTACTATCCGACCGACATCCTCGATGTCTCTGTGGCGGATAGCGACGCATCACAGCAAGTACCGAGAGCAGCGACCCTAGCCCAGGTGGACTAAACTAATGTGATTAAATATGATTTGAAGGAAACAACTACTCAGCGGGCAAATACCCCGACCTGCATTGAATTACACCTTCAAATCATGATAGATCGATAGCCAATATCATTTGTCAATTCCTAACCAGACATAGATCGATTTCGAACTTATTTGTTCTCTTCAGTATGCCATAGGTTATTGAACAGACAAATGATAGTGGCCAACCTGCTAGTTATATACTAACTAAGGTGAAGTGAATCATGATTTGAAGGTGTAATTCAATGCAGAAATCGGGGTCCCGCTGAGTAGTTGTTTCCTTCAAATCATATTTAATCATATATATATATATATATATATATATATATATATATATATATATATATATATATATATATATATATATATATATATATATATATATATATATATATATATATATTACAAGTATAGTGCATTATTCTAACATTATTATTATTATTATTATTATTAACAAAGATTCTACAGTGCGCCGTACTGTATATATTCTAACATATATTGTGCATGGTGAATGGCAACTGAAAATTATTAAATATTTCTTCTAAGGGAGAAAAAAAATTCTGTGCTGTATTCTAACCCTCGAAAATGTATTTATATTCATAAGCATAAGGGTGAACTTCCAGTGTTACATATAGGCAACCAGGGTGTCATGACTTTTACGTAAATTGCATAATTAGGTGATGTCACACTAATATAGTCCATTCGTAAATTCAGCTGTAGTTTCTTATTTCTTTACATTATTATATAGATTATATTATTTACAAACATTAAATTCTTTTGGCTACAATAAATTAAAAATGATTTTGTCATTATTTAGTTGACCACCTTCTTATTAATAATGCATCTTGAATCTTAAATAAACATAATTTTCACAAAATTTTTTAACTTCCCTCTCGAAAGTAGCTGGTAATATAGGTTCGTCATACTAACGTCCTTTCTTGATACTTATTGGTCGGCAAAAAATAGACGTCCTTACGACGATATATTTTAGACATGCCTATCAATGTTATCTTTTTACGTCATACAGGGTTTTAAAATTGACGTCAATGTGACGTTTTTTGGATACTAGTATCATAATAATTATAACTCTAGGCTAAATACTTTTAACTATACTAAAGTCATATTTTTTATTTTATAATATCAAAAAAAACTTTGAGAATTCGTAGAGGCGTATAAATTGATAATATAATATCTTTTGACGCCCCTCTTTCCTTATTAGAAAGATCTTTGAATAAGAATTTCATGGCATTTAGTAGAATACAGATAAAACAACGAAGGTGCAGAAATTTTACTATAAAGTCGAAGTAATTATTCTTTTAGCTACAAACAACGTTTTTTTAAATTACGCGATTATTGAAAATACATAAAAGAATTAATTAGTTTTTATATGGTTGTATAAAAATTTATACAATGTAAACAAATTCACATGACATAAACTTGCATTTCTTATTAAAGTTCCCGCAGACGGCACTGGAATGACTCGCCGATATCCGAACTCTAATGATCAATTATCATATTATATTAAAGTGACACATTTTATTTTTTTACCTATAATAACACTAATAACACAGAGAAAGCATATAATAAGAAAAAAATTATTGCAATCGTGTATGAATAGGAAATGTTTACTTCATACGCAGATTTGCAAATTGACACTTGCAATAGCATGCTTTTGAGCTTTTACATACTTTAATTGCTTGGACAAGTCAATGAGTTCGAAATGTCTGTAAATTCCCACGAGCATCCCAGAGGGCGTGTATTGAATGTATAAATTGTACCCAAAATGTTAAACCATGTTATTCCGGACAAAGGGGATCGATACCTTGGATGAATGCGAGAGAATATAACTTTTGTTTCAAAGCTGAATATTATCCAATAAAATCATATTACTGAGATATGAATAATGAGATAATAAGTAGCAAATAAATGCCTTTTTAGAATTTGGGAAATGTAAAATTTTTTAAATATTTTACAATGCTATACATATATAGGGTTGGGCAAAAGTAACGAATAATCGCTGTTGCCAGTACATATTTTTTGAATAAATGTTTTAAGAGTTATAGTTAACGGCATCCTGGAAAGATAATTGTGTTTGCAGGATTTGCCTGGGGACGCATTATAGGCTCTTCTTATTAACGGAACATGACAAAATGAGCTCCCCTCATTGTGGAATAATAGTCAGTGAGTATTTAAATATTACATTTTTTGGCCATTGGACTGAACGAATAATGAACTGCACATTCCCCGGACCTATCTTTTTTTGATTTTTCTTTGCAGTTATGTAAAGAATAAAGTTAATAAAAAGATGCCCAATAATCTTGCAGATTTAAATAATTTATTTGATAGGCATGCACCCATAACTACTTCTCGAATGACTATGCCAAATGCTCCTTGGCTCACACATACTATTAAAGAAATGGTGTCACTCCGTGATAACGCTCGGAAAAAAATATGAGAATACAAAATCTGATGTTCATCTCCAGTTTTATAAAGAGATGAGAAATTATGTAAACAAGGCTATTCAACGAGAAAAGCGGGCGTTCCTTACCTTCAAATTTAATAATTGTAAACCAAATGATGCATGGAAAATTTTGAAAAATAATTGTATGGTATCCGAAAAAAATAAATGAAATACCTGCAAATATAAATAATATAAATGAAATTAATAATTTGTTCATAAATTCAATCCTTGCTATTGAGCCACCGGAACAGCTTTTAAATTTTTATAGAAGTAATTGTATTATAAACAGTGAATTCAAGTTTGTCGAAGTAAATGATATATTTGTATATGAAAGTATATGTAGTATAAAAAGTAATGCAATGGGTTTTGATGGTCTAAATATTAAACTTAAATTATGTTGCCCGTTTATTGTACAATATACAGTGAGCACGTAAAGGTTGGAATAAATTCCGTAAAATCGTTACAAAGCAAGTGACAAAAATTCGCTCAGACACGTCGATTTTTAAATTCATTTCTTAATTTGTTTATTTAAAAAATAATTGTTTACATACTTTTTTTAAAAAGTTATGACGTCATCGGCAATTTTTTTTAATGGCAACCCCCATTTTTAAAAATTTCATTTGAAAGAGCACATTTTTCTGCATACAGTACGTTAAATTCTAAGGCATGTTGCATGATGAAATTATCGAGAAAAAAAACAATTTAACATTAATAGCACACACGTGTTTTACTTATGGTCGAACCCTGGTAGAGGAACTGTTTTACGACTTACACATTTTTCATGTTTACGATTTTTTTCATTTACGTAGAAACGCGGACCTGGCTGTCACGTTAGTTCACATTTACTCGTCACATTATTTAAAGTTTTAATAATGGAACGTTGAAGTGAGAGACAGCGAATTGAGATTTTGGTGATGATTGGTTGTAGAGAGATGTCCCGAACACAAACTCGGGTTACTGAATTATTTAACGATAAATACCCGGATCGACCGATTACACAATCAACTGTTAGCAAAATAGAAAATAAGTTCCGAGAGTGTGGTCATGTAAGACATAATTATACGAGAGGTCGTCCTGCAATTTTAGAAAATAAACAGTTAAATGTTTTACTGACAATGGAGGACAATCCTTACAAACCAAGTCGCGAAGTCGTAGCAGAGCAGTCAATTAGTCAGTCGACTGTTTTAAAATATTTGAAAAAGAATAAATGACACTCATATAAAGTAACTTTAGTTCACGAGCTTAACGAAGATGATTTCGACCGCAGAGTACAGTTTTGCGAAACCATGATGGAACGATGTAATACCAATCCACATTTCTTAAGTCGAGTACTTTTCTCCGATGAGGCCACCTTCTGCTTAAATGGCGCTGTAAATAGACAAAATTGTCGATATTGGTCACATGAAAATCCACACTGGATGATGGAGGTACATACCCAGTTTCCACAGAAAGTAAACGTGTGGGCTGGAATTGTTGGGACTACAATTTTGGGTTCATTTTTTATTGACGGGTCATTAAATGGTGTAAAATATTTGGAGTTGCTCCAACAAAACATAATACCGGGACTTGCCGCACTGTACCCAAATGGCGAAATCCCTAATGTACCGGAGAACTCCATATGGTTTCAACAAGATGGCGCACCACCGCATTATTCGGTAATAGTGCGTAATTATTTAAGCGAAATTTTCCCAGACAGATGGATTGATAGACGCGGTTCATTATAATGGCCAGCTAGATCTCCGGACCTAACTCCATTGGATTATTTTTTATGGGGTTACCTTAAATCCAAAGTGTATTTTAATAGACCGAATAACATTGAGGACTTAAAGGACAGAATTAGGTACGAATGTGAAAGAGTTGGACCCGAAACAATTACTAACGTTTTGCGATAATTTGAATTTCGGCTTGGGCATTGTCAAGAAGTAAATGGTACGTAATTTGAATATTTAATTCAATTATTTTTTTGCTGGATTTTTTATTTCTTGTATTTCTGTTTTATTAAACTGTTAAAAGTAGTTAAGATTTTTTTTCGATAATTTCGTTGTGCAACATGCCTTAGAATATAACGTACTATATGCAGAAAAATGTGCTCTTTCAAATGAAATTTTTAAAAATGGGGGTTGCCATTAAAAAAAATTGCCGATGACGTCATAACTTTTTAAAAAAAGTATGTAAAAAAAATTTTTTTTTTTAAATAATCAAATTAAGAAATGAATTTAAAAATCGACGTGTCTGAGCGAATTTTTGTCACTTGCTTTGTAACGATTTTACGGAATTTATTTCAACCTTTACGTGCTCACTGTATAACTCACATAGTAAATTTTTGTTTACGGGAAAATGTTTACCCTGCAGTGTGGAAGAATGCTATAGTCAGAGTGTTGCCAAAAAAAATCAAACCCTTCCGAATACAAGGATCTTAGGGCTATTAGTGTATTACCTACCTTTTCCAAAATAATAAAACGAGCAATGGAAGTTCAGTTAAGGAATCATTTGTCACAATTTGATTTGTTACCATCAGTACAATCGGGCTTCAGAAAAAGACAGCTGTACAACTGCATTACTCCACGTTGTAGATGACATTATTAGGGCCACTGACCAGGGTGATTGTACAGTTTTAGTTTTGTTGGATTTCAGTCGAGCTTTTGATACGATTAATTATGATTTGTTACTAGCTATTCTTCATTATATGGGCATTTCTGAACATTCTACTAAGTTAATGAAAAATTATCTTAAAAATAGGCAACAGAAAGTCTGTATTGATGATGAAAATTCCTGTTATCTAACTGTCAAATTTGTCTCTTGCGAATATACTCGTCTAAAGCAATGTAATCCATTTTACTTTTTACAACAAAGGTATTGTATTTATAAATATTGTTGCTTTTGGGTAACAAAATGCAATAAAACAATTTAAGTAACAAATTTACAAAATGCATTTCAAAAGTACAGATACGAAATTTGAATTGTTTGCAAGCAATAATGTATGACTATAACAACCGTATACATTTTAGAAAACAAATCATTAACTGAGTAACGTTCAAACAAATAAGTTTAAAAACAATTTTTCGTATGTATTAAAAAAAAATACGGAACTATATACAGAAGCTAGCATGCGTACAAATTTATAGTTTATTTCAAACTTATTTGCAACAAAAAAAATGTCGACTTCTTTGATGGCGGTAGAAGAATCAAAGAAGCCGACTTTTTTTATGTTGCAAATAAGTTTGAAATAAACTATACTGTTGTCACAGTCTCTACCACGATCGTGTCCTATGAATAAGCATATCGTTGAGTATAGCCGAATCAAGCACTCTGAGCTGATTTAAAAATGAGGCCTGAGTTAACTCATCTGGAGCATTTAACCACTGAGGCGTGTATTCTCATATCGAGCAGCAAAAGGGTTAAAAGAACGAATAAGAGATGCAAGTCACAAATACCCGAAAATTTTCTGGCAAATTTTACAAGAAGTTTTGTAGATACGATTGGTTATTGTCAGGTAGTGAACAAGGTATTTTTTACATTTCTATTCATTCACTCTTAAATGCTTAATTTTACATCTTGTTAGTCTTAAAGATAATATATCGGGTGTCAACGAGATTACTGTCCAGGCTGCTGATTCTACATAAATAACATATCGATTTGAACTGTTAGGGGGATATATAGTTCATCTAGATGCAAAATTCAAATATCAAGACATCTGACTAACGTTTCCGGTTTGACAGCCTAAAACATGTATTGTACCCTATACCTCTGAAGATTTCTGAGAAAGTGTCATTATGAAAATGAATAATACCATTTTGATTGGAGTCTTCCGCCTACCTACCAGTACGTACATATCTGCTATCAAAAGGATAGTGTTCCAGCCCATAACGCCAGAATAGTGGCTCACCATCTCAATGAAGATTTTGACAAATGCTGGATAGACAATATAGGCACCCATGGACCTGTCTGGTGGGCTCCAAGATGCTCTGATGTAACGTCAGTAAATTTTTTCTATTGGGCCCACATCAATGAAAAGGTGGACAGGACAGAACTTCAAAATCTCCAAGAAGTTAGAGGTCGAATTACTATAGCTATAAATAAATTCAATAACTTCTGTTCAAATGAAAAATGTAATCAAGAAATTTAGAGAAGGAATTCACTTATGCCATGAAGTGAACATTTTGAATATTTATATTATGGCTGATCTCAAACTTTACATGCGTTACCATAACTTTTATTGTTTTGGTTTTGCGTTTTTTTTATTAGAATATCACCATTCTATTGCTAGACTGAGTCCATACAAAAGTTTGAATTTAAAATAATGATTTTTGTAGTATGTAGTTCATCGTAATCCTTAAAAATAAATACATTTTTTCTACCTTCATTTAATTTTTTCAAAATAGTACTATTCATGTTCATAATGATACTTTTGAACGTCCTTTTCTCAGAAATTATTATAGAGTTAGGTATACGGCACCATACATGTTTTAGACTTTGATTTTCCTTGAATCGAAGGATGTGGAATATACAGGGTGTCCCATTTAAAATAACAAAATGTGTATAAACTATGCAATGTATTTCTTGATAATCTCTTGCAGGCCGTATATGGATAACACCTCTTGCTCCTTATGTTGTCTGGAGCTGCCTGGAGTTGTCGATGGCATGGTTTTAATTCTCATGCACTTTGCAACGTAATACAATATTTATACAAAGTGTAGGGGTCCTAGGCTTTCACACTTTACTTCTTGTAATATTGTGATATTTGAATAGATTTTAAGAGCATTGTGGTACCAAAATTTGTCAATGCAGACCAGTTCATGGTAAAATATAGACATTGTAGGTCGAAAAAACAAGCGCGCCCCAAAAATGATGAGTTTTTAGAAAAAAGTTTTTTCTTGGATACACAAATTTGAGTGATTTAACCTGTCAACATACAAGTGATTACTTTATTAGTGGTTTTAAGCTACAAGTAGAATAATTAGATTGACCAAAAAACCTCCCAAGTTCACATTTTTATTCACTTTATTTTTATCAGCACCACAATGGCGGCGACAATAAGGGAGAGTTGGGCACGTTCGTCCTCATAATAATTTTCATGGCGTAATAAATCATAAATATTGTTTTAAATAAATTACATGATATGTAACTAGTTGGACATTTACCTACAAATTGTAGCATGTTATTTTGCAATTTTTTCTGTAAATTATAAAAAAACCGTTAAACATAGGCTGAATGTAGCCCCTGAAGGGTTATGTTCGGCCACCAAATGGGGTAGTTTCAGCATTTCTGATATTATAATAGTAATCATTTAACAAACAAGGTATAAAGTCGATACTAGTTTTTATTTATTAAAAATTCAAATTGACGTAACGAATTATTTTAACTAAAGCCGCATTATCAACATAAATACAGGAACATTTCTTAAAAATGCCATGTCTCTTCTTGACAACAGGATTTTTCATGATTGCTACAATATCATTTCGCCTAAATTTTTCAATGTCATCTATTTGTGGAAAGTGAAATTGATTTGTTTTACCTCTTTGCCTAAAATATTTAACCTCAAATGAATTATCTGAATTAATATTTTTAACACAGCATAATGCATTGCGGAATTTTTTTGATAACAATTTTACCAAAATGAAACTGTTTAGTTCAATATTGTCAATGACTTGTAAGAATTACAATCTTATGTTATCGTCACTTTCACTGCAATAGTCAATAGATGATATTTCTGACTCACTGGTGGAGCTTTCAAATACATTTTTCTTGGCTCGATTAACTTCTTTCATTTTAATTTTATCTTTAAGTGTAAATGCACTGTCATTCTCACGAGGTCTCTTTGATTTTCTGTCCTGTCTCCCATTCTTCTGTTTTTCAATTTTTTCTGCTTCAATTTCCTCTATTCTGTTTTTCTCAGGAGTTTCTGTGTATATTCTAGATTTGCCTGATTAGCTTTAAGTTTTCTTGACCTTGCTGGTCGTTTCTCAACTTTTTGGAAATAGTCTGACAGACTCAGGACTTAAAATTAAAGAGTGATTTGATTTGTCGCTGTTGTTTCAGAATTAAAGAACGATTTGATTTGTCGCTGTTGTTTCAGAATTAAAGAGCGATTTGATTTGTCGCTGTTGTTTCAGAATTAAAGAGCTATTTGATTTGTCGCTGTTGTTTCCTTTTTTTGTTATTGTTTCTGAACTCTCACATATTCCGTTTTCTATTCTTTCATCTTTATTAATTGTTGCTGCTCTTGATGTCAATGGCTTATTTGTGAAATCTTCCTCTGCTTCTGTCACTTGTTTTGTTGAATTTGTAGTTTCGTCCTCTACATTTGCTTCTTCATTAGGTTTATATTTCTTGAGTTGTTCTTGATGTTGGCGGCTTATTACAAACAAAAGTAGCATCAAAGTCATCTTCACTGAAAGCGGACGAATTACGAGACCATGGTCCTGGTTTTTCACATGAGCTTGTTATATCGGATGGTGAGAATGATTGCAAAAATGGCTTTTTTTGAAAGTTTAGGTATATGTCTTAGAGTGATTGTTTTTCCAGGATTACTGGACATCCAATCATTAAAAGAAACTGCACATCTACTTTTGAAAGGACGAAAACCCCAACATCAAGAGGTTGGAATTTATGAGATGTGAAGGGGTGGGGGAGTGATAGAACAATGCCACTGGCTCTGGCATAGTAAATAGCTTGCAAAATTGTGACTCGTGATTATCCATCAGTAACAATATTATTACATTACATTTGGTGTGGTTTACAATATGCCTCAGAGTTTTAACAAATCAGTCACCTGCCATCCACCCGGACTTATTTCCGAAAGCGACACTTAATGCTGGGCCGTCCTCTAAATAATCTTCAACATTTCTAATTCTCGGAAAGATGAAGATAGGTGGAAGTGCAATTCCTGTAGCACTGATTGTTCTCATAAAGGCAAATAATTCCCCTCCCTCGGCAGAGAATAAAAGACCAACTTGTTTTTCCCCTTAGGGACGACAACCCTCGGTGGATTTAAAACTGTAGTTATGCCCATTTCGTCCAAGTTGAATATTCGGTCAGGGGTAAATTTTTATTTGTTCAAAACGTTTTTGTAATTTAAAAAGAATTCTATGACTCTTGTTTTATTGAAGCCAATTCGTTTGGTCAAACTTGTGCTCTCCGGTTTTCGCAAACTTAAAGTTACATGTCTTTTCATAAAACCACGAAGCCATTCAATACCTGCTTTTTTTTCCAAGATTCCATTTTTCCAGATATTTACAAGCAGGAAATACTTTAGCACAATCATAAACGAAAATTTTTAAATGTTGATATGTCAAGCCATAATTCATATTTGAACATTGCTTTAAATATTTAACTAGCATATTCTCTTCTGACGTTGAAACACTTTCCTGGTTGCATATTTACATTTTTCTTTAGGTTCACTCTCATATCCGTAATTATTTTTGTTTAAATAATCTTCGACTGACATGGTTTTCAAAATATTCTTAATACGCAACTGTAACCTCTGTCTCTTTATACCATAAACTCTGGATGCTTTTCTTTGTGACACAATCTTTGACAAAATTTGCCTCAAAGCCTGACGCATGATACCTACATCTATGTTAGTTCTGTTGGTTTTTGGCTTGTAGTCCGATCATCTAAAATAAAATCGTCAAACAGACACGGCACCACTGTTTGATGGGGCACTTTCGGCCACCACCGAATCTGCCTCAGTAGCAATGGCCGAAAGTGCTTCAACAGGTTTTTATCATCAACAAATTATTTTCCAGAAGTATACCTTATAATATAGGTTATATGACTATTAATAATAAAATTAGATATATTGTGATTATTTCATCTCAAATTCCACAAAAAAAAATAATGAATTTAGGTAGTGGTACGACATAAGCAAAATTATTCTAAAAACTTACCTTTTGCCACCAAAAAACACTTTTATTCGCTATAACTTTTTGGCCGTTGTTAATCACTCTAAAGTTATTTGGGAGGTTGGATTAGGTGGAGTACCGAGCGTGCCCCCTCACCCCTAAGTATATGTCTGTTTCATACACAAAGTTGGTCGCGATTATAGAAAAGTAGATGTACGTTGTACCTATATAAAACATGTCTTAAGAGTGAAAAAGATATTTGTCTGGAGTATTTATAAAAGTATTGACAAATACTAAACGAAGTTACATAAAGAAGTTTTACTGAATTTAAATAATATATCAATAACGCGATATGTATATTGTATAAATACTACAGAAACCCTATATTTAATAATAGTATAAAGATAACTACCAACCATCTATATTAATCTATGAACAAGACATTTAAGTAAATTAGTTTAATAAGCTTCCTGGAGAAGTATCTTAGTAATTACATCTGTAGCAGTTTTCTATACATTTGTTAGCACAAAATAATATTTTGCAGAAGATTCATATACTTTGCATTAAGAATTCACATTTAAGCTGTATTTTAGAATTCTCTACGATGTCTGTAACTTCACAGGTTTACTGGGTACCTACTTCCACTATTCAATAATTGTTATGTAACAAACATACTATAAATTCTAGAGCTTCACAACATTGCCGATTATGTTACAAGTTTTACAAAAATTTGTTATACTTGAAGCAATGGAGAAATGTATTTAAAAATCGACCATTCCGAGCAATTTTTTGTTAACCGCGTTGTAATGATCTCATTGAATGTATTCCAAACTTTACGCGCGCACTATACAGGGTGAGTCTTAAGTGTGTAGTTATATTTAAACCACCGATTCTTGACATCTGTAGAACCCTCTGTCACATTTTTTTTAAATCCCACGTGTAACTGAGTTATCGACTCAAAAAAATATGATGAAATTGTTTTGGAACTGCTGGTTACTGGAAACATTCTATATCTTAGCAAAAATGATGTAATGGACTGAAGCAACGTTTCAGCATATCTTTTGCAATTCTCTAGGCGCGATTTTACAATCGAGTTAACATAAGTTGAAGGTTACCTAGCATTATATTTTCACAAAAATTGATGAGATTCTAATACAAACCACTTCAACTAAAAGTTACTTAAGCATAAAATATTTGTTGCTATAACCACTTCCAAAATAAATGTAAAATTTGAAAAATTCGAATTCTAAAAGTGTGAGTTTAGCTAACCCACGATTGAAAAACCGAGCCCTAGCATTAAGTTCATTCCCGAATTTATAATAACATTGGATGAAATAATTAGCTACTTAAACGATTAATTGGTCCACTTGAAATAATTTTTAAACATTTTGAAATACCTTTCAATGTGAGAAATGTACAATTTTGACTTTTTCTTGAACCAATCAACATTTCTTTTTAAGCGTTTCATACAGAATGTACAACTAAAACTAAATTTTTCGATGAACAGTGAACTTTTTAGGGAATTTCAGAGGAATTTAATGTTCCCATCTCATTTTTTTCAAAGTTTATAAAAAGGATTATTATTTTTAAGAAGTAGGTACTTACCCTCTGCTATTACAATAATTTGAAATGTGTAGGTGTTCAATAATTAAATCAGCTCTCTACTATTTTAATTGGTATCTAATAGTAAAACACTGAAAGTGCAACACAATATCAGGTGATGGAAAATAATTTACAGAATTTTCACACACTTGTTACTTTTTATACTGGTCATACCCAACAGTTTGCATTTTATTCCTCCATAATACTCTGGACGGTTAGGAGGATAGTATATGTAATTTTTTATAAAAAAAGATAATTTTTTTTTGAGAAAACAGCACTTTATTCGGAATAGGTCATTACATGATAAAAATTCAACCACGCCATAATGTGAACTGCGATATTAGTGTCGCATATGTAACCTTATGATCTTCACACATCTAACCACGCAACTAATCAGTGTTGCCAGACATACCATTTTCATGGTATTTATACCATTATTTTCCTTATGTACCTGCACTTTTTTTAAGTAATAAAACTATTATTTAAAAATTTCTACCATTTTACACCAATATTAGTAAAAGTTGATAAAAAGTAAAATTTAGGTCGTCAGCCTCGACCTCGGTCAGTTCTTCCATTAAAAAAGAGTAAACTGAATTAAATTTTATACCGTGTACGTAGGATCTTTATAAATCGGAACCTCGCGTAAACAGCGCTAGTTGTGCAATACCAAATAAATAAATCTTTTGCTGTTTTCTGTTGTTTCTGTTGCGATGGTAAGATCCGTTTTTTCAATGCTCAGTTAGCTAAATTAACCGTCAATTAGGTCAATAGAAATTTTTTGAAAAGCATCGTGATTTATTTATAATGAAATTTATAACCTATGTGAAAATCTCACACATCTGGCAACACTACACCCCATATAAAAACCAGTGTTATTGTAGTTCGCGTACCTGTCTGATTTAGAATTTACAAAAATGTGTTTAATACCGTTATTTATAGTTTTTTGTGATTAAATTTGTGATTTGAAGTTTTGAGTTATTATGTTACCGAAATTTATTATTTATAATTTGTTCCTTTGGTGGTTCATTTTGTGTATTAGGTAAGTAAACAAATCTGCTTTTTCGTTCTTTTAAAGTAAATGCGTCTTTTTAAAATGATTATTTTCAACTTTGATTCATTTTTAGAAATGAACTATATTAAACTTAAACTATAAATTAGAGTCAATAATAATAATTTTAATTACACAGAAAAAGTATTGCATATTTTTAATATTTGGTGTTTACGGGTTCTGTTTATTTATAAAAAGTGTCAGCATTACCTAATTTTACAAAGAAAAATAGATAAACAGATACTTTTAACATGTTTTATTTTAAGAGCAACCTACAAGTGACAAGTGTCGCTTTCCATAAAGGGCTAATCAATCGCGCCTTGGCCGCCTTGAAGTTTATTTCTTATTTTCGGCCAGTGTGTACAGATATCATGTTTTCTTAAAAGAGTTCAATGTTTTATAAACTATTAAATTTGTTTTGGTGCGGCATCTGATATTAAATAAGTCTAATATTGTCTCACAAAATGTCCGTGACAAAAGGGTAATAATTTTTTTAAAATTCAAAATTTGCAATTCATGCCATGCATGCAATTATAGGATAATTGTGAAGACGAACTCTGGCAGTAGCAACACTGATTTCAGTTACGTCATTTCTGTGAACGGCGTTTACAGAGTTATCCAGTGACTATCAAAATGTCAGTGGCTGGAGGACGAAAAAAATTATCATAAATTAAAAAACTTTTTTGTTCAAAAAATTTTTTTAACAGTGCCAATCAATTATACACGACGAAATATATTGAGGGTTAAAATATAACTACGCATTTAAAACTCACCCTGTATATGCCAAAATACTTCATCCGCTTTAATAAGACACTGCTATTCTAACCGTAAAGTCAGTATGAAATATTTTAATACTCCATAATATCTTACAACTTGGTCCTAATGGCTCTAATAAATTGTTACTTCTCTTCTACACCCCAGGTTCCTTAGCTGCCATTGACCTAGATTTCAAAAATGCCTCGAAAGTCGAAATATATTTTCACCCTTGATGACCTAGTACTTTTGGATAGCACATAAATCAATAGTTCGTCAGCTTGATAAATAACATTTTCGAAATAAATAAGTTACCGTTAAACACAGTAGAGTATGTGACTGATGTAACAAGTTGCTTGTTTGACTTTAATTATTGAATGTATTTAAATTATTTTAAAATTAAATAGATGTGTAGATTAAAATATAATAATCCACTGAAGTAAATATGACGCAATTAATGTACCGGGTCAAGGCTAGTATCTCAACTATTACAAATTGTAAGAGATAACTGAACCGAATTTATACAGTGACACAACTTACAGTTACATATGTAGAATAATTTGGCAATAACAAATATTATAAAGGTTATCCTATATGTAACGAAATGATTTTAGTTTTCTTTGTTTAATATGTAACCTTATAAAAATCCTTTATTGGGCTCAAAATATTTCATGTGTCTAAACTGAGCGTCAATGGATGAAATTTTACTTCAATTTTAAAACCTCCTATTCTAAAACTGTTTAACGGACATTTAAAACGGAGAAAGATTTGAAAAGGGCAATTTATGGACTATTGCATGTAAATTTTCGTAACACTTTCCAATGCAAAGGAGCAATAATACAGGATGAAAAAGAAACGTGCATTATTTGCCAAATTCCATTCTAGTGCAGTTTCTGGGGAAGTAATTGTTGACACTTCTGGTAACTGGCATTTTGAAAAAGGATGTCTTCCCTCGGAACGCTTGGGATTTTTTTTCAATACCTTAACTGGTTTGAAAAAAAAAATAATTCTTTCTTGAAAAATACCAATTTTTAAACAGGTTCTCACTTCAAAAAAATCTTTTTTCCCATTTTATTTATATGTAGTTAGTCCTGGCGGAGTTTAGCACATTGCTATTCCACCACTTAACCAGAATAGACACAGACAACAATCATTCCATCCGACATTTGCCAGATGCCGCAGCTGTGACTCGACGCAGGAAAGTGACTGGACTAAAATTAAAACAAGATAGATTTATTGGGGTTCAAAATAAAACAAAGAAGGTTTAGTGCCATATCCCCCAAAAGCAGTGCACATAGAGCTCTGTGTGTTGACTGTGCTCATCGAGGCCCCAAATGTGGCACATGGGAACATGGACACTAATTGAGTACTGTGTACTGTACTTTCCAGCCTTATTTTAGTTCTTGTTCCTGATCTATTCCATCCTAGATCCAACTCCTTAGCTACGCTACGCTGATGAGGGGCAATAACTCCGAAACACGTGTCCGTAGCTGCATAATTGTTTCTTTTTTGGGGGATATGGCACTAAACATTCTTTGTAGACTAAAATTGTTCCCATATAGTGCGTACTCTTTTCCTGTCAGGGTATATCAAGCCACTTAATCATTAACCCTCTATATAAAAATAGATAGCTAATGGTATAACTGAAACATCTCTGCTTGAAAAGTTTCAGCAAAAAATTTGGTTTAATGCCGATATTGAGTTTAATTTTTTTTTTTAATTAACATTTTTCAAGAAAAGATTAATTTTTCTCAAATCAGTTAAGATATTGAAAAAAATATCAAAACGTCCCGAGAAAATACATCCCATTTTTAATGCCCTGCAATTTTCCATAAATTACCCTTTCCGAAACTTTATCCCGTTTAAAAATCCGTTAACAATTTTAAAGTTACGAAATTATAGTGAAACTTCGCCCTTAACGTTTCAATCGAAGCTCTGTTTATTACATAATCACATCATATCAATTATGTCCTTTAAAATCCATGGTTTCGTCAACACCAATCCACACGTACTGATTTTTCGTATCCTCGGTGATAGTAATGACATAGTTGTTACTACTTATTTTTATCCTCACTCCGTCTACACACTGCGACATTTGTATGTAACCTGAATAGTGAATGCACACGGTCTAAATATCGCTGAGCACACACAGTTATTGTGCTTTTCTACCAGACCTCAGCTGGGAAGCCGGTCCAGGATTCACAATAATTGTCCGGTGTCTAATCATTACGCCAGTGTCGGTGGCGCAATTTGAACCAGCAGCTACGAGAGACAGATTATCAAGTCACACTTGCCATCGTGAGCTTTAGCCAACTTTTCCATTGAGCAGGTTTAGTTCTCAACCATGACCAAATTTTGCTCTTCGGTCTGTAACATACGCAGTGATGGAAATCCGCCATGTATTCCACGATGTTCTTTTAATTGCCCATTATCTCGCGTCTGTTGAACTAGTGTAACAAAAAAAATGACGGGGGAGGGGCGGATGAGCTCAATTCAAAACGGTCTGCATAAACTCTTGACGCTAGTCTAGCGTTTAGACGATATTTATCAGTAATTACCAAAATGTTTCGTTATTTTCATAAGCGAGTGTCATTATTACTAAACGATTATAAATAAACAAAATCAAAATCACGCACAGCCATATAGTCGAAAAACGGAAGTATCCTGCACCAGAATACAATGAAATCAGTATAATTATTAGTTGCACTAAAAATTATGTCAGTACTGTTAGTTGTGTTAAGATGCACGGACATACTGCATAGGACCAAAAAAAAAAAATACAACAAACGCGAGTAACCACTGTAAAGCCTGCTGGCTCGTTATGTGTATGTTTGTAGCATGTGTTTTATGTATTATGCTTGTTGCGAATATGTATATAATTTTGGTGCACCTTAGTTAAGTTAATGTAATGTATTTTAATAATTAATAAATCTTTTAAATTGGAATTGGAATTGGAGTTAAAAAAAATACAAATGCAAATATTTCTCTACCTTATTCGTATTTTACTAACAAATAAGGCTATTTTTCGGGGAACTATTTAGTTTTACGAGTACTGCTTACTGTTGCGAATCTCAAATGTGAGAATACTCTGTATATAAAAAAAAGTTGTTGATTATTTTGTTTCATATTATTTAATATTTATAACAAGAGAATTGTCACTGGCATAGGTGGGGTGCAATCTAGTACCGCCCTCGGCTGTTCCTATTACTGAACTGAACGGAATACTGATATCGCAATGTTCTAAGAATCCCAGCGGCAGCCGTGTAATATTTGTCACAAAAGACAGAACGAAGAAGAAACGAACATGCTGTAAAGAGATCTGTACAGTTTTGTTTGTAGAGATGAACGCTCTTAAGCAGGAAGTGTTTCAAATAAGAGACCCTTGAGAAAACACAGATCCACTATCTCGTCAATAATGCAAAAAATAAAACAATACCGAGTTTGGCTCAAAGAAATCTACAATAAAGTCTTAAGAAAATATTATACAGTATGTCCGCGGATGAGGTTTAGAAGAGTTGCTAAAATATTACACTTTTCGAGAAAATGTGATTCTACATAAAAGTTTTTACTTTCCTAAGAAATGCGATTCATGTTGAAAAACTTTGTTCTTTTTTTATATAGGGTGCTCAAAAGTTACAAAAACTTGAAATTCGCTGGGAGTAAACTGGCCTCATCTTCAATTTTGAAAAACAATGTCGAATAAAAAAAGTTGTTTCAAATTTTATATCCAACCAAAATCCAAAATTTCGATTGAATATTATTATTTTTGTTAATCACGAGTTATAACGCATGGTTTTGAAACATACGTTCCTATAAGGTACCCCTTTATTCTTAGGTAATTTATAAATTCAGAATTAATTATCTGATACTTACATGATGAAACCACCAATGCTTGCGGCTGGAAGGTGGCAAATGTTTTAGTGGGTGAATTCTGATAATATTCTGATAATATACTTCTACTCCTTCTCACTTTCTTTGGATATTAAGCACTGTTCTATAAATTATTTAAAAAAATTGTTAAAATAAACATATGCGTCAAAAGGATTAGTCAGACTGATTTTTGAAAAAAATGTTTTCGCTTATCCCAAAATGTCTCACACCTAAAAAAATATTAACCTACAAATTAAATTTAAATCTTAAATATTTTAGATGATTTAAAATTGATGTTTCGGAATACTCTGATTCCGTTCTCAAAATTAGAGGAAAATTTCTTTGATTGAAGGTTGTCATTTTAGCAATGTCAAACATGACAATTCTTTGTTTATATATTTCCATAGGATTAATCCTTTTGTTGCAGAGGTTTGTTAAACAAATTTTTTTAAATCATATATAGGAGAGTGGCTTAATACCGAAAGGTGAGAAGAAACATTATAGAATACCACAAATAAATAACTATAGACAATATACGTTTACTCTTGTGATCGCTAGTTAAAAATATATATGTGTGTGTAAGTGTGCGCAAGTGCGTGCGTGCGTGCCTGTGTGTGCCCTAACGTCAACCCCGGAATTGACATTATTTATCGCCTCCTACCGATCTCTAGTTCAAAGAGAGATTTTTTACATTTAAAGTGACTTCTACGCGGTTTTCCATCCTCCTTTTTTTGTAAGAAATTTAATTTCGCGCGATAGTAGGTAACGAAATTTAAATAATACATCTACCATTGATTAGTGTCCCTGATGTACTAGCAAATAGAATAATACTGAAATTATTTTCATTTCAAAATTTTATAGAATAACTTAGGAAATATTTTTTTTCTAAAATAAAAACAATAAAAATCTACATTAACTTTTCCTTTGTATTTGATACTTTCATTGTGGTCATAGTGCGAGATACAAAACTTATCTAAAATCAAGGTGTCCTCTTCTGCATGTCATATAAGGATGCATGTAACCTCTGTTTATATTTTGAAATAAAAAATCTCTCAATAAGTGACCTATTATATGGTATTATTACATGAAATAACCTTAAGGATGACCTATGTCATTTTCATGCAGTGCAAGTGGTATGTTGAAAAATTCAGAATATATTTTCCAACAGCTGAAAAATACAATCAACTCTGTTATAATAAAATTCCATTTAATGGCTATATTAAATGAGACCTGAAATCTTTTTTCTAGAACCCATGTTTACTTATTTAAAAAAATCAATTGTGACAAGAGAAAAATTGATTTAACGTGGATAACAAACTCTATATATATAACTAATTTAGTAACGTAGGTAGGTTGATCCCATATGAGTAATTATTCATGTTAAATCAAATAGAAAAATTCTCATAAATCATTAATAAAGAAATTTTATGAGAATTTTTCTATTTGATTTAACAATTAATTTAGTATTTTACCCTTTCATGTTTAGAAAATGGAATGATCAGTATTAATTTATTTTTAACTAGATTTAAATATACATATAGTTTTACTTAATATTAATTTTTAGAACGACATTTAGTAGACGTTCAGAAATTAAAACCATAATTTAACAATAATTAATATAACTTAGAAGAATACCGACCTATACAGTGAGCGTGCAATTCATATTATCTTCTCTAATAACGTCACAGTTATCTGGCTCCAAATTCATGTTTTTTATGGTCGCAAAAAAAACTCTTAAATAAAAGTCAGATATTCTTTTAAAAACTTATAATGAATATAACTATGGTAAAATTTTAGTCTGTTTATTTTTTCTATTACTGTTTCGCAAAATTTCATTCGCCGGATACTGTCTGTGGGAAGAATTTCCTGCTTTTTTTTATTTTGTAGGAATGGTATCCATTTTTCCTTAGAATTCATCTAACTGTCGTGGCACTTGAATTTACTGTCGCAGCAAATTTGTTCACTGAAAAATATCGAATTATCGTTGGTAATAACGCAAACTATGATTCCTAGCATTTCACTGTTATTGTCGACGACAGGAGGCCTCTCGTGTTTGTAGGGAAATACGCAGCCATGTTAGTCAAAATTTTGAATTATTTTATGCAGCATAGATAGAGGTCTATCTTTCTTGACGTTGCAAGTAATTCTTTTATTCATCTCACGGTATGATTTTGGCGGTGCCATTTAATAATTTGTTTTCTCTCTTGCGACTAATATACTTCCCTTATTCCAGAATGTAAATTTTTTGTCTGCAGAACTCACCTTTATTTCTGTAGCTCGTGTTCGAGGTTCGAAGCAAAATGGCATTGAGATTTGAAATGATAAACTGCGAACACCTCTTCTCAACTGTGGAGACCTCCCCGCTGCCAATGGTCAAACGTAAATTGCGCATACCAATGGCCGTATTCGTTTCTTCGTAGTTTTATCTGTATGTAAATGTATATGTATGTATATATGTGTATGTATGTAAATGTAAATTTGTGTATATATATATATATATATATATATATATATATATATATATATATATATATATACATGTATGTATATTATGTATGTATTGAACATATATGCATATATATGTTGCTCAAAATTTTTATTTTTGCATAAGTAGGCTACTGAATAATTACTGAAGCTTATTTTGAGTTTCACATAAGTTTCTGTGTTTAACACGTACTTACTAAAACAATTCGTAACACTAATATACATACATATATTAAATGCCAATAATTGAGTAAACGTTACAACTCTGGTTCTTACAACCATAAAAAATAAACAGGGTCATACTAATAGAAATAGAACTAAAACATTAATACAGCAAAGTGGAATATATTATAACATTTAAGTTACAATTAAAATTTAACCAAAAGTTAAATATTACCGAAGACTGCACTAATTCTTAAACTAGGCGGGAAAAGTTATGCAAATCAACGTAAATTCTGTAGTCTAGGTGAAAACACCGTTACCAGCAGATAGAAAACGACGGTACATTTCCGAAAAACACACAGCAACATATATGCAATAGCACTCACAGTCAAACTTGAGATTCGCTGCTGGTAGCTTCTTCATCGGAATCCTCGGCGTTAAAATATAATTGGCGGTACTTACAGGTTACAGGTGGTTATGCACTATAGCCCTGTCCACAGGAGACAAATTTTAACTGCGTAGCACCAAAATTAGCACTTCAGTGAGCGTACCATGTCATACACTATACAACTAAACAATATTGATTTTGAATTAATCAATAATCATTCCTTTTTAAATACTAACTCAAATCTTATATTTGGTTAACTACGGAACGATTAAAAAGTGGGCCGTTAAACATAGGTCAGCGTTTTACTACTATGTCATCACTAAGGCTATTTCGTTAATTGTGTCATTAATTTTTTTCTTATTTTGACTTATCCGACATCTCTCAAGGTGGCAGTCTGTAAAAATAGCTGTTGTAGTTTAGAATTAAATATTAGATGTGTTCTGTAATTTTTGATAACCTACTGAAGTTTACAAGTTTAATTCGTTCGAAATTAATAATAAAGGCGCCATTCTAGAGCTCACCATGGCAACCAAGTACAAATTGCAGAATTCCGTAAAACAATTTCTTGATTTGGCAGACTAGTTTACAGGAATTAGCTGACTCGGCCTAGTCAACTTGTTTCAAATCAATCACTAATAAAAGTGTTTGCAAATTTGATATGAAAATTTATAGTCAGTGAATCAACAAAAATCACGACAGATAGTCTTACCTAAGACAGACAAAAGGACTTATTTTTGTGATTTTTTTCTTCAACGGTAGTTGCTTAATAACATATACTTCCTGATAAATAATTATACAGCGTATACATAAAGTATGGAATAAGTTCATTATTTTTGAATGCGAAAATATTTTGGAAAAATCCTCGAATACGTCGGTACTTTGATTTTTTAGCTATGACGTCATCTACTTTTTTTAAATGGAATACCCTATATATTTTTTTCATTTTTAGAATCTCTATCTAAAGCTGTTTTCAAAGTATACTACTTAGGGTCCAGAGTTCATAAGTTTGGAGCTACAGACATTTGAAAATATTATTTTTTGGAAGTTAAATAATATTGTGATATTTTATAATAAAATTACAAATGAACAGTAAATAATAACATAAAGAATTAACTTAAGATTTGGATCTCATTTTATAAAGCACTTTTTTAGATGACCTTAAAGAAACGAGTAGCCCAATAGGTTTTTTTGCAATATTTTTTAAGTAGGCCGATACGGTCAACAAGAGTTCTGTCTTTTCAGTGTTGAATTAATAAATCATTTATTAAATTTGTGTCTTCTGCTTTATAACAATGCGTTTGTCTGCATCTCAGAGAATTGACGTTCTTATGATGATTGGGTATGGTGACAGGGTACGATCACAATAAGAAGTATGTGTTTTGTTTTACACTAAGTACCCAGATAGATCCATAAGCCAATCAACATTGGGTAAAATTGAAAAGAAATATATAGAGAGACTGGTTCCGTAGATGATCTACCAAAGAAAGGCCGTCCAGTTATTGAGGAGGATACCAAATTAAATGTGGTTCTGGATATGGAACAGAATCCACACAATAGCGTTCGTCAGCTTGACCGAGATTGTGATATTCCTTTTACTTCTGTACACAAAGTGTTAAAACAATAAAAGTCGCATCCTTTTAAGATACATTTTGTGCAAGAGTTATCTGAGGATTTTTCCAAAATATTTTCGTATTCAGAAATAATGAATTTGTTCCATACTTTATGTACACACAAAAAAGTCTATAACAGGAAATTGTTTTCGAATATACAGGATGAGCCAAGACGATTCCACAGAGTCGTGTAACATTTTGTTAAACGAAATGCCATGTATATTAGAACATTGAAACCTCTTTGTGGCCTCCTTTCACTCTTGTATTATTATTGACTTTCTCCCAACCACTTGGATATAATGATTTTTTTTGTTGAAAATATACCATTTACACGTGGTATATTGAAAATATCACTACAATCACAACTATCGATTTTAAGAAAAAAATATGTTTGTAGAAGTTATGACGACATCTGTATGATGACACTCGGCCATTTTCATTTTCTAAAAGTATACAGTGTGGCCAAAACGAATTTTTAAATTTACAATTCCTTGAACTGAATTTTCTCAATTTTTTAAATGGAGCGTAGATAGAAACCTTATTCCAAAGATGCATAGAAATGTATGTCAATCGAAATAGGCAACATGTGGAGCAATTTTTATAATATCTTCTCTTGAATTGCAAAAAAAAATTAAATTTTTATTGCTGAATTTTGCCGTTATTGTTCAATAAATCGAAAATGGTTACAAATAGCCATAGGGATATGCATACAAAAAATATTCGTTTTTCAATTCCACATCACATCGTCCAAAATATATAGGGTGTTGCATTTGAAAAAATTGAGAAAATGCAATTCAAATAGTTGTAAATTTAAAAATTATTTTTGGCCACCCTGTATACTTTGTGAAAATGAGTGAGTGTCATCACACAGATGTCTCATAACTGGTATTAATATATTTTTTCTTAAAATCGATAATTGTGACTGTAGTGATTTTTTTTTATAATACACGTGTAAATGCCATAATTTCAACAAAAAAATCATTACATCCAAGTGGTTGGGAGTGAGTCAATAATAATATAGGAGTAAAAAGGAGGCCGTAAAGAGGTTTCAAAAAATGTTCTGATATACATGGCATTCCATTTAAAAAAATATTACTTGACCCTGTATAATCGTCTTGGTTCACCCTGTATATTCGAAAATAATTTGCGGTTATAAACTTTTTTGTCTAGTTTATTTAAGTTTTTAAATTAAGTTTCTAGCTATCATAAAACTCGACATATCGAAGTCGGACGCACTATTGCCCCACCCTGTATATTGAATATAATTAGATTTTGCTACGCCATCGTCAAGTATATAGGCGTAGCTTTTGTTCTTCAGGGATTGTTTAGTTTTATTCAGTAAAAAATGAAACTATATATTGCCACGCAAGATTCTTATCTTTGGTTGTTTTTCTGACCTAAATTTCCCATTAACTAAGAGGAATACAGAGAAAGGCCCTTGTTTGAAACTAACAAAACTCACATTGGTATACAAAATTATGGTAAGAATGGAATCTAAATAAAAATTGAGGAGAAATTTGAATTCAACGCTAAAGTTATTCGTAGGTCAGGACCCTGAACGGGACGTGCCCGGTAAATGAGGGATATTTGCATACAATTTAAAATGGTGATTGGAACATCGTTCCTTCCACCCCTATAAATTGTATCGTTTTAGTTAATCAACTTGTACATATTGACTTGCGCTATTTTACCCGTTCTACTAAATGAGTATAAATAGTGTATACAGATTGTTCCAAAAGTAACACGAAATATAATAGGGCATTATAATTCAGAAGATTATGCCCTCTTTGTAGTCTAATTTGCAAGCTATTTCATTAAGGCATGGTATATCCATCTTCTGGTAGAGTGGCTGTTAGTTACCAAACAGATTAATTACTACGTCTCTACTTTTGCAAAACACTGATCACAGCGAAGTATATTCTCATATGGAATAACTGTTTTGCAAAAATAGATAAATAGTAATTATTATTTGACTGATTTAACAATTTTATTCTCAAATTTATCTGTTTGGTAACTTTACCAGGAGGTGGATATACCGGCCCTTAGAAACTTTAAAAACATGTCTTGAAAGAATAATTTAATTACAAAATTGTAACAGCACCTTCTAGCAAACTCTCGAATAGACTAATAAATATAGTAGTAGATGCATGTAAATTCAAATCAACGTTTAGTATTAAAAATTCCTATGAGTTAATTAATAGAAATAAAAATATTAAGTTGCCTGACAATGCTAAATTTATTTCTTTTGATGTACAAAATTTATTTCCTAGTATACCGCCAAAAGATACCATAAAAATTATAGAAAATTTAGTAGATAGAAATAACACAAACCCTGTTGTAAGATCTGAATTACTAAATTTGCTGACCACATGTCTAAACCAAAATTATTTCCAATTCAACAACGAAATATTCACATCAAAAGAGGGCCTAATAATGGGAAACCCATTAAGTCCTATTTTAACAGAAATTTTTATGGACCATATTGAGAAACAAATACATAAAAACAAATTAAGTAAAAGTTTTTTATACTGGTATAGATATGTAGATGATATTACAGCATGTTTTACAGGTACAACAAGACAGTTAAATAGTTTTGTAGAATTTATTAATAATTTACACCCTAATATAAAATTTACTGTAGAATATGAAAAAGACAATTCGATTAATTTTTTAGATTTAACTATCACAAAAATTAATAATTCACATGAATTTAATATTTACCATAAACCTTCGTACACAGATATTACGATACATAATAGTTCAACACATCCTGTAAAACATAAACACGCTGCCTATATTAGTATGATAAACAGATTAACTAAATTTCCTTTAACTGAAAATAATTACAGCAACGAATTAAATTTTATTAAACAAATAGCAGTGAATAATGGTTTTAAAGAAACTTTGGTTAACAATTTACTTAAAAAGAAAAATTATAATATAGCAATAGAGTCAGTTTATCCAAAAGCAGAAATCAGTGAATTAAGTGATTTAAGATATAAAACCCTTATTTATATAGGCCAACCTACCGAAAAAAATATCAGTTGAACTTACGAAAATACATAATATTAAAATAGCATTTAAAACTAATAACACTTAGGAAAATTTATTAAGAACAATAAAGATAAAACTAAAAAAGAAGAAAAAAGTGGAGTCTATAAGCTTACCTGTGGTACATGCCCTAAAGTATACATCGGACAAACGGAAAGAAATTTTGGAAAAAGATTGTCCGAACATAAACGTAGTTTTAATAACAATAAATCAGATTCGACGTATGCCAACCATTTGCTAGAGGACAATCATTCTTTTAATAATAATTTTGATATTTTACACACAGAAAATAAAGGATTAAAATTGTCACTATTAGAGATATTAAAAATCAATAAATTAAAGAATAGTAATATTATTTTAAATGACCAGCTAGATTTAAACTGTTCACCACTGTTAAATATTTTCTAAATTATTTTGTACCTTATTTTATTACCGTTCCATTTTATTACCCTAGATTAGTTAGTTGATATATATACCCTCACTTTGTAATAAAGAATTTAGTCTTGTACTCACCATCTGATGAAGCCACTATGTGGCGAAACAATTGTTATGAGTTAATTAAATTGTGAAAATCAAACATAAGTTTATTTTGTGTTTATTTACAAAATTGTAAATATGTGCTAAACTGTTTATCTGAGAAAGAAGTTGTCAACAATTTTTGTTCTTTAATAAATTTGTTTCTATTATTTTCCGGTCGTACCGTTTAAAACATATGGAGGATCAATTTTTTTTGAAATGTCAACTTTAACTTTCCATAACTCAATTACCTTTAGATAAATTCTCAAAAATTTTCATAGGGAGTGAGAAAGTATTCCATTTCAAACATTACATTTTTATGCCAAATCTCATTTTACGGAATAAAAATAATATTTATGTCACAAATTACTTTTTATACCATTGCAAAAATAAGATCAAAGTAATAAGAAAGGAAACAACATTTTTTTGTGAACAAATCTATTGAAGTAAATGTTCAAAGTGTCCATTATTTTATTCACAATGTGGCCCGGTGATAAATTTTTTCTGGTTGTCCTTAACAGTGAATTAATTGCTTCATGACTCCTTCTGATTTCATCCGCTGTATGCTAATTCTAGCTATTAGTTCTTCCCTTGCTTGAGTTTTTGATCTGATATCATAAATAAAATAAAACGTTTATAATTATCCCATAGATTATAATAATATAGAGAGGTAAGATCTGGAAAATGTGGGGGCCAGACTACTGTACTCCCACGACCATTCCAGCGGTTAGGATAAAGTCAGTTCAAATAAATCCTGACATCTATTTGATAATATGGTGCTGCGCCATAGTATTGAAAATGCAGTATTCACTCAGTAGGTAATGGGAACACAAGTTCTTTCATAGTGGAAACTTTACTACTCAGATTTCAGAGAATTGTTTGATTCACATTTATATTATTACCTATATGATTATTATTTAAATCAATGAAATACTTACTATGTGGTGGATGCAACTCTTAAGTATTCGCCCGTCATACGCAAAACTAGTAATAGTGAGGAAGTAACCATTTACCTGCAACAAAGTGAATTGTTAAACCAGTATGCTTTATTTGTTAATAATAAAGGTACAATTGATATATGGGATATATTTATTTATTTATTTACGTACACTGTTCAACAGGTAAAATACCCAATTACACAATAGGAATACAAAATATATTATGATAAAATATAAAGCATAAAGCTAACATAGAAAAAAAAATAGAAAATAGATTAAAATTATGCAATAGACAATGAAAATAACAATACATGCAAAAGTAGACTACACTTAACTGACAGAATATGTAATTAGACACATATACAAATAAGTGAAACAGATCTTCAAATATTATATTTCAATTAAAGAAAAACAAAATAAAATCACTATTTAATTCAAAACTCTACTTTTTATATCATTAAGGCTGCAATTTAAACAATCGAGGTCACTACATAAATTATTAAAATTGTATTTATTTTATTAAGACATGTTTGAATTTGGAGACATTTATATCTTTGACGATTGAGTAGATTTTTAAGTTATCAGCATATAACACACAGTGCAATGTTAGTTCCTTTACTATATCATTAATAAATATATTAAAAAGCAAGGGACCTAGAATATAACCCTGGGGAACCCCAGATATGGCAATAAACTCAGTAGACTTAAACCCATTAAGAACAACGTATTGAATCTTATTCACTAAATAAGATTTAAATAAAACTTAGCGAATCTGCGAGACCAATTTTTTCTAGCTTATTAAGTAGTAACTGGTGATTTTATTTCCTTCCTCAGGAAATCTATAAAGTTAAAATACTTATATAGAAAATAATTACAAAAAAGTATTTATTAAAAACTACTTACTCCTCAAAATTTAAGAAGTACAAATTTATTGCATAATAATACTAATATAACCTTGAATAGAAGTGATAACAATAATAGTAGCAACATTATTATAGATAATAATGAGAATAACAGTAATATAAACAATAATAATAGTAATATTTTCCGTTCACTACCCTATATTGAAAAGTTAACTCCAAAATGAATGAATTCATTCAAACATTTAGATATTAAAATAGCAAATAAGAACATGAAAACTATGTCAACGCTTCATAGTAAAATTAAAACTTCCCTTAAGGCAAATGAAAACTCTAATGTTGTATACAGCATTGAATGTAACAATTGTAATGGAGCATACATATGACAATCATCAAGGACACTAAAAGGTCATGTAACCTCACATATAAGTGATTGCAAAAGAAATGTTAAATCTTGTGCTTTAGCAGAACATGTCATCAATACAGGACATAAAATGAATTGTGAAAATGCCAAAGTTTTGACGGTTGAGAATAACTATAAAAAAGGGAACTTTCCTTGAAATGTTATATATAAATAAAGAAGACAATTTTTTAAATTCAGACAGAAAATTTAAGCAAGATTTATACTTATATTCTAAAATTAGAGAGAGATAATTATAGATAGTTACCTAAATTCAATTATTTAAACTAATAAAAATTCAAATTTTCCCACCATAAAATAAGTTGGCAGTACAGTTTAAAGATAACTATAGTAACCAGTTTGTGTACGAAATATTAAATGTAAAAGTTTTATATCTTTCCTTTTTTCTATGAATTGTTTTTTTAGGCCTATTGCTTTCGAACGCGATAACGTGGCTGTGATTTCATTTTAATTTTTTAGACGTGATGAATTGTTTAAATTGTTTTTCCGTCCACTTTGATTTTATATTTCACTAATGTTTGTTATATAGAAGTTTGTGTAAATGTTTGGTTTTCTTCATTTCAACGGGAAAATCTTTGTATTTCTTAACAGTGTGATGTTTCATAGACAATAACCTCAAGTTGGTAAGTAGTTTTTAATAAATAATTTTTTGTAAATATTTTCTATATAAGTATTTTAACTTTATAGAAGGAAGAAGGAAATAAAATTTTTGTTGCAGCCAAACTATGGGAGGTTTCCAGAACAAATCTTGAGGGCAAGGCTGCTTGCTACTCCAATAGAGAGTAGTATACTGGTCGACTTATATATTCATAAAAAACCATAACTCCTATGTAGGTAATTCCAAACTCGTTAGTTACGTATAAATAATTAATGACATCGAAAAATCGAAAAAGCGAAAGAGCTACAGGGCGAAAGAGTAATAGAGGCCTAACATTTAGAAAAAATTGAAATCAGAGTATGTACAAAAAATTGTATTACTTAAAGGAATTTAGAATGAATTTTACTAACCGTAGGTGATATGTGGCCTCAACGTGAAGGTACATAATAATATGTTTTCTTATGCATACTGCACAACACACAACTAAAGATTTTATTTAAACCTGACACAGTTTTTCGTTTAATTGTATTAATATAAATTGGGTACTAAAGAAAACTCAATGTAGCTGTACCATTCGAATACCACTTTTACAGTGAAGCCGTCGAAAAATTCGATTTGTCTTTTCCAATTTTTAAAGCAGAGGGCAATACTACTCAGAAGGGTGGAAAGCTACATCTTTTGCTAATTGATACTACTGTTTAAGATGAATATAGAGTTACTTTGATTAGTTTTGAATAATTTAATTAATATAAGTAAGTAGCCACTAGATGGTACTTTATGCTTAAAAATCAAATATAATTAAAATGGAAATTTATGATTTATTACTTAGCAAATGCGTTTTAAATACATTCATTTTTATATTGTTCAATATTTTGATATTGTATGTAATTTTTAGTTACTGTGGCAATTGAATTGCTACAATATTTATCTAGGGATTCAGAGATATATTGCGTTACCCACAATATATTTGTGGTGGTTGAACGACCCTTCGTAAATCCATGTTGATAAATAGAAATGTTCGTGTTTATGAAATAATATATACTATACATGAAGTAGGATTTCTAAGACTACAAAAGTTACAAATTACTTAAAGAGGTTTAACGTTCTTTATATCTACTTATTTCCCTTTTTATAAATAGGACACACTTTGGAATATTTCCATAAGTTAGGAATTTGGCGTTTTTTAGAATTGAATTAAAAATTATTGTCAAATATAATAGCACAATCTTTTAATAGGAATGCTGGTATGCCATCAGGACCAGTCGTCATCTTGGGCTTCATCCGTTTTAATGCCTGTAAGACATCTACTTCATTATATAACTATATTTATAGTTAAGTTATTGTTTAGATAGTCACAATCGATGGAATTACTCTCAGTATTCAAAGAGGAGTTAGTATAAGATTGACTAAAATAGTTGGCAAATGCTTATAATATGTCATTAGGATTTTTTAATGGTACATCATCAAAATACATTTCTTTGGATACATTTGTTGAGCTATTTTTAGTATTAATGAATGCTCAAAATTTGTTAGGATCGTTTTTAATATTATTATCAGAAATTTGTAAGAAATTTCTATAAGCTATATTTATGTCTCGTTTTATTTCAAGTCTAAAATTTTTAAAATCATCATAAGTCGAAAGATCATCAGTCCTTGTGTACTAGCTTTTAAGATGTTCTTTAAAATGTTTTTCAGACGGATATAATGTGGAGTATACCTACTGAACTGCTGAAATTGTGATGCGGTCTATTTAGAATATATAGAAACTCAAATAAAAATCATATCACATTGCACTAAATGGTCAGATCAATTTTTAAACAGTAGCACTATTTTCAGTTAAGAGATTGCGCACTAGCAACTATTTTCTATGTTTTCTGCTAAAAAACATCTTCATGGGGTAAACATGCTGGTGTAAAGCAAAAGAGATCTACTGAAGTAATATTTGGAAATTGGAAACTTTTTCAAATCACTTGCAGGATATTCCTTATTGAGACACCAATTCATAAAATATAACTATTTGGTACACAAAATATAACTAGACACTAATTTGATAAAATAAAATATAACTTTTTACTTGTTTCTAAGATGTCATTCATTACACAGCTTACTACCTCGATTAACCGTGGCATCTTTTAGAAGTTTTTAATTCACTGTATATTATAAATGAGATTTAAAGACTCTTCTATTGACAATGAAAAATTTTGTAATCGTGGAATAATGTACAGTATCAGGATATAATTGTTATGAATTACATGTATCGCCCCTTTCTATTTCTTCATTGTTGAAATATTTCTGAACCTTGGAGGTAGGTTTTGATTTACTCGCGTAAAGATTTGGTCATCTTTATAGATGAACATATAACCCTTTAAAAAGTTAGTAGATAGAATTAATGATATTTGTAGTTTATATCAGAATGGATTCTATATATGTCCTATTTAAATTTTTTTCGTATCGATTTAACAGTAAATCTGTGAAATAACAAGGGTAGATTGAAATCTACCAAGTTGACTAGTTCCTTTGACGTAAAAGCCATAAAATTGTTCATTCCCCAAAGCGAAAGCTAAAACAAAATAAAATTCGAGCTTATCTAAAATAGCGGTGGTTTTATTTCCAGTGGACTTAACTGATTTTATTATTGCCAAACAAATTAGTGATAAATTAAATTTGCAGCACTAAATTAGAATGGTAAATAAAATAGGTTTGTTCTTTGTTTCAGAAATGCATTTATTGATTTGTTAATTGAAATTGTTTGACAATAGCAGTTTTCATATTCGGTTATTCATATGTTTAGACTTCTCATTATAGTAATACCATTAGGCCCAGCAAAGACCTGTAGTATAATCTTTGGGCGTATATCCATCTTCTGGTTGGTTTGTGATGAATAAATAAATACTTAAGAAATACTGACAATCAATAACTTACTTAACTTTGGTACTGTCAATATTTCTTCCTTTCCATATTTTCAATGATATTGATTGCATTAGTTATTCCTTGTGATGGATATCTGTTTCTAATATAACATGCAGTGACTGCCTCTGTCAAAAATGACAAAGATACATACACCGACATGGTTTTTCACAACACACCAATACGCCATATAGGTACTGGCACTTGACACACTTTTCGTCAACCACCTTGGCACCATCTGGAAAACTAGTAAACTTGGTTGGCGAAACGCACGTCGAGTGATATAATGTTTAAGTGTTTTGTTGAAAACCACATTAGCGTTAGCTCAACACCTCCTAAAGGAGTTGTTGGTTAGCTTCACATCAAAGGTTCCAACCCGCTTCAAGAAGGATACATATATCTTTCATTCATTTCGATTAAGATTGTATTTTTCCTCTCTTCTATGCCATTTTGTTCTGTAGTTCTAGGTATCGTTAAGTTTCGTTTTATTCCACATTTTCTTAAAAAAAATTCTCGCCAAACTCCTGGTTGCAGAATTCTAACATTATCTGATGTTTTGATTTTCAGACTTATTTGATTTTCCACAAAATTTGTAATTTTTTATTGCTTCCAGGGCTTCACTTTTCGTTTAAAAAACGTACTTCGCACCATCTTGAATGATCATCAATAAAGATTATAAAATATTAAGCTCTTCCTAATGATGTGATTTTCATTAGTCCATATAAATCAGTATGAATAATTTCTAGAGTTTCTCTTTTTCCACTTGATTCGTTAGAGTGGATGGGAAGGATGTTTTTGACATTTTTCCTTAAATATAAATGTAACATCTAGAGAGCTGATCTTTGTTACTATTTTAGCTTGTAGAACATCATTTTTCTTGATAGTTTTCGTAAGATCTTGCTCGTTAAGGTGATAATTTAATACCGAAATGAAATACTTTTGAATATAACTTTTATACCACTGACGGCCTGACTGACGTAAGCCATACGGGATCGCAGTAGTAAAAATACGTTATTTCCTTTTTTGATTTGGCTCTTCATTTTTCTGGCTTTCATTTTTTCTTCTCTGTTCTGACTTAAAATCAAAATTTCAAGAGTATCTTCAAAACATTCTGGCATTTTCATATATACACGCCCATTTTGCCATGCCATGCCATTAAACTAACTAAGTTAGGTAAAAAGTGAAAAGTGCTTACTAAAGTGAGGTTACAGTTAAAGTTACATTCATTGAAAACTACAAAATCTTGACGAATTGTAGAAAATAACACTAATAATTAACTGCTAACCTGGTAGTATATCATTAGCAGTTAATTATTAGTGTTATTTTCTACAATTCGTCAAGATTTTGTAGTTTTTCAATGAATGTAACTTTAACTTTAACCTCACTTTCGTAAGTACTTTTCACTTTTTACATAACTTAGTTTAATTAATTATAATTTATTATAGAGTTCCTGATGAAGAAACAATAAAGGTTTCGAAAGCTTGAACAGAAAAAAGAGTTTTCCTTTTATTATCTGGTCACATGACTGAAATCCACGTTTAAAAATTAAAAATATTTGTTATGTATATATATATATATATATATATATATATATATATATATATATATATATATATATATATATATATATATATATATATATAATCATGTATCATCTAGTTCATGATGACCTTCCATTCGCATTCTACAGCTAGTGCCATCAACATTCTGATGTTCTACTGGAGAAAAAGTCTCTTGAAAATCTATTCCTGGACACTGTGGCTAACTTTTTTGCTACTAACCTAACTTTTCTTTTCTCAAAAATACCATCTGAATTAAATTTGTTTCTTAGAAACATCTATAAAAGATGTATAAATGAATCTGCTATTACATTCTTCCAGCTGAGCCCATCTGCTCCAGATAATGTTTTTTTTTTATATAGAATTTCGTATCTTCTTCAACATTATTAACGTCAACTGAGTTATATTGTGTACTTGATCCTTCTTTTCTTCCTATTCTGAATACTTATGTCTGTCCAGGTCCTTTCTTATACTTATTATCACTTTAGTCTGCATCGGTTTCATTTAATTGATTTCTACTGGCTTCGTCCATTTCTTTTCTCCCTTTCCCCTGGCAACAGATTTACCCATTTACATTTATTTATGCAGTAACTTTGCTGTATAAATTAACCTATTAATCTATTTCAGGATGAGTGTACTTTTTTTGATAAGAAAGTAAACGGGCATGAAATAAAGAGAATAAAAAATTTTTAGTTTCTTTTGCTCCTCAGTTTTAAGTCAACTAAAAAGTAGGTAATAGGTGAATCCCTTATAAAATTACATTTCCAACGCTGTGCCACCACACGTGATATGGTGTCATTTTATATTTTAGAAGGGTAGGTTAAGGGATTGATAATAAACTTGTTGTTACCTGGAGACATGTCTTCCTTGATACCTTTGTTAACATATCTTAGTGATTTTCAAATAAAGAACAAATATGAGAGATATTTAGAGTGGCTGGTTTTACTGAAAACCCTAGTATAATAAACACCACAGTACTCACTAGTTACAAGTTGTAATATGAGCATAAAAATACGTCTATGAAAGGGAAATTTCCAGAATACTATACAGAAGCACATCTTACATTTTTGTTGCGTCATGTATGCAATGGCACTGAGGCAAATCTTTTTCTTTATTAAAACGATTAAATAGTTAATTTCATTGGGTGTGAAAGGGGTTGCATTGCGGTCCTAAAACTTGATTTAGGATTAATTGCGTAACTAAACCAACTGCAAACTCAACTACTATTCATTAGAGTTTAGTTTGACTTTAAAACAATATATTACTATGGCGCAAATGGTAATAGTTTCAATTAGTTAGCGTTAAAGACATTGCCGGCTGTTATTCAATACATCTATTTGATTCATGCCTCAATTTCTTCAGTAATCGCGACTTTGCGTTTTGTGTTTAACGTTGCTTGTCAGTTTATTCAGTTTATTCTTTGTAACTACAATTTGATGAACAATGTATGCTGTGTAAGGTATTCCCAAACCCAAAATTCATCTACAGGGCAAATGCATGGGATAATTTTAAATATTTGGTTAACAGAGAAATGTTTCAAATAAAAGGTTTTTGTTAATTTTTTTTTTACATATTCTAGTGACTGCAATTTTGTAATCGTCAACTTTGTTTTTTCAAAAGGCATAATATGTTTTTTATTTTGTTTTGCATTTTTTTGCATACGACTGCATAGAATTTTCATGTAGTTGCATATTGAAAATTTCTAGCTCCATCAAATTTTCCGAACAAAGTCAGCTGTTTAAATAACATTAAAAGTGGCTATGCTTATTAATGGTCTATATTTTCTGTAAGAATGAGCCTAGAAAAGACATGTTTTTGTCGCACTTTTCGCTTTTTAATATCTAATAACTTTTGTGGTTTAGTATTAATATTTTAATATTCGACGTGTAAGTTGAGTATAACTGAGGTTGTAAGGAATATGGTTTACCCCGCAGAAAATGAACGTATTAATATCCATTTTGAGGAACAAAATTTAACAACAAATTCATTTACATAAACTTTACAGGAAACATTATAATACATTAGACCCTGTAAAGTTGAAAAATTAGTTTGACTGATATGGATAACTATATAAAAAAATAATCAATTTAACACATTTCAAAATTGTTCACTAGTTTCGGAAAAACACGTGATTATTATGGATTTATCGAGTTTTGGTTTGATTTTGTGGATTTGTTCACTTTTCATCAAACACCAATGGGATTTGTTAACTTTTCATTAATTCAAAAAACTATGTATTTGAAGAATGTGAAACAGAAAAATCGCGGAATCTTCATCTACTAAGTATTCGCACAATTCTTCTTCGTCTTATTCGACTCTTCATTAGAATCTCCATCAATCTCATCTCTTCCTCTCATATTTTCATTTCCATTGATTAAGTTTTTATAAAATTGCAAATCATTACACCGGCACACACAAAAAAAAAAGTTGTTTGTACATTTGACGCCACCTACCTCCCGACATGTATTTCGACCCGCTGAATCCGAATTTGAAGTCAGTTTGGACCGTACACCCTCAAATATCAAGTAAATTGAAAAATCGTAAGAAATAGCGAAAATTGGGTGTTTCGGTAATAAAAAAAAATTTGTGGATCTAAACCAAGCCTAATTTTTATGTATTTCGATCCGCTGAATACGAATCTAAAGTATATTTAGACCATAAGCCGTTTTAAATCTAAGTAAATTGTAAAAAACCCTCGAAAATTGCTAAAAATGGCAAAAAATTGTGATTATGTTGATGAAAAAAACTTTCATTCTGTTTATACGTCATTTTTTTATAGATTTTACAATTTTTCACATTTTCAGATTCTAAACTTGTATTTTATGCATAAAAAAATACAACAAACGTACTTAATCGTGTTTCATAGATTTTTTTTCAATTTTTTCAACTGCAATTTTTTTGCTATTTTATCGGTTTTTTTGCGATTTTTTGATATTTTGAGGGATTAATGGGCCAAATATATTTCAGATTCGGATTCAGCAGATCAAATTACATAAAAATCCTCTTCGATCCGGGTCTGCAAAATTTTTTTCATCAACATAATCACAATTTTTTGCCATTTTTAGCAATTTTCGAGGGTTTTTTACAATTTACTTAGATTTAAAACGGCTTATGGTCTAAATATACTTTAGATTCGTATTCAGCGGATCGAAATACATAAAAGTTAGTCTTGGTTTAGATCCACAAAATTTTTTTTATTACCGAAACACCCAATTTTCACTATTTTTTTTACGGTTTTTCAAGTTACTCGATATTTGAGGGTGTACTGTCCAAACTGACTTCAAATTCGGATTCAGCGGGTCGAAATACATGTCGGGAGGTAGGTGGCGTCAAATGTGCAAACAACTTTTTTTTTGTGTGCCGGTGATTATCGGTCTCCCAGTCATGAATGAAATTAACCCTTAATAATTATTCCCCCAAGTCGATTTTTGTTTTTTCGCGCCCATTTATTTTCCTCCTCCACCGATATGTCAATCGAGTTCATTTTTATTAATTTAAACACTGTCCTCAACACTTTCTTATTGCACAATAATTGTATATAAAGTAAAAAGTAAAAATAAAGTTGTATTTACATACCAACACAATATAACAACGTTATATTTAACAAACCAAAAGCTTCTGCGGAAAATGTTAATTTTATTTTTGTCTGGCACTGAAACTCCTGTGGAACAGAATCACATGTTTCAGTAATTTTACCCCACCTATCATTTTCCACTTCAAATAATTCTCCATGTCATTTTTCAACTAAAAAAAAAAAAATGAAAATGACGGTAACAAAATTGTGTAAGTTCTCTAAAATCATTTTGTAATATGAATATGGCTACTACAAATTTAATTTAATTTAAAACATTTTATATTTTTTTGCGGTATAAATTTTTAAAACATGTCTTCCAATATTTTCTGTATGTCATAATTGTATGACCAATTGGATGAATAAATGTATTATTATTATTATATTAAGTTATTTCAGACGTAATAAAATAATCATTAACTATTTTCTCCCTAATTTGTCCCTAATGTTCTTTGCGATATTTTATTAACAGAAACCTTGCAAAAATAAAATAAATTATTTACCATAGTCAAAATCACAATAAGCACAAAAATGTATGGCTTCAAACAAAAATAGAGATGCATTTATTAAAATAATAATATGCCCAAATATTTATTTCAAGTATAAAAATTAAAATAATTTTTTGACTGTGGGCAAAACTGTAGCTAATATGAATTATTTCAACCCAATTCATAATGCCATTTTTCATGTGGTTTCCTGTTTCACCCTGTATAAAAATTAAATGACTTGCAGTCCGAACTCGTCCAGTTACCTAGGAATTAATATCCCCAAATCCATATAAATGTTATTTTTTATATAAAAAATTAGATGTAGGTACCTTTGTTAGACATGTGTGAGGATTTTAAATACATCCTGTATAAAAGCACTTTTAGAAAAAGTATTTTTGGACGTCCTTTTATCGTTTTGAGGTAAGAACTCTTTGAAATTGCGATTGAAATCCATTTAAAAATTAATATTAGCTAAAAATGAGTCTCACCCAAAAGAAATAATTCATAACTTTGTGTTCGATGATTTTCAGTAACACCCAGTATGTTCACACAAAATTCCACGATGGAAAATATCTTCTTCCCAAATTAACATATAAAAAAACCAATAAATCGTTCGAAACCCAGAATCCCTCTTGTTACCCTGCTCTGTCTTTTACATAATATATTATTTTGTATTGCCTTTGTATATTTATTTAATTAATCACATCAAAATGATCCTCGCATGCAAAAACACAACTGGTTTTCGAAAACTTATTTGGATCCCGTCTAATCATCTTTAACCATAATTTCTTACGTTTTTCATGTTTTGGAACTTGGATAAAAGTTTTTCTGGTTTTTTATTGAGTGTTTTTACATATCGACACGATAAACCAGTAACATGATGATTTTGAGGAGTTGATCATTATAGACAACAATAATAACAATAACAATAATATTTATTTATAATTTGTCATCGTAATTACATTAAAAAATGAGAAATTCAAAGAAATAAGCTTATAAATAAATAGAACTTACAGGAACCCATTTAAGTTTTGTTAGGCGCAGGCAAAAACCATTCATTTAATTGTTCATTTTTTTCTTTTTTGTGATATCAAATCAGATCTTTTCTTATTAAATAGTTAGTAATCTACATTGTGTACAAAGGAAAAAAATATGTATACATATATAAACACACCCGCATATACACATATACACATACATACACGTGCACAGATACATACATATGCACACACATATACCCCTATACACACATTTTTTAATCTATCATTAATCTTATACTATTCCTATCTTCTAATCTTAACCATTTATTCACATCCTTCTTAAATTTTAGTATTTTATTATTTTCCCTTATTGTTAGCGGCAAACGATTATACAACTTTTGTCTTATATAAAGAAAACATTTTTGACCAACGGTTTTATTGCTTTTGTATGTTTTTATGTGTCGTTTATTTTTTTTCCTAGTATTATGGCAGTGATCTATTAATTCCAATAATTTTTTATTTTTAAATAAGTAAATTAATAACGTAGGTAGGTTAATCCCATATGTTATTCATGATAAGGCAAACAGAAAAATTCTCATAAAATTCCTTTTATTAGTGTGACCGGTTTCGTGAACAAGTAAATTACTTCAGTGAAGATGTGAAGTAATTTACTTGTTCATAAAACCTGTCACACTAATAAAAGGAATTTTATGAGAATTTTTCTGTTTGCCTTATCATAAAGTAAATTAATGTATTTTTAGCATATAACTGTCTCACATCTAATATTAAGGACTCTTGATAGAGCCGCTCTGTTGGATACATCATGGGTTTGTTCAACATTATTTTTATAATTCGTTTTTGCGTTACTTCCAAGGGAGCCAAATAGGTTTTTTTAACACCACCCCAAGCTATTATTCCATATTGCAAAATAGACTCAACTAGTGCGTAATAAATTACATTTAGTTGCTTGATTGTCATAAACTGTTTCAGAGTTTTAAATTTATAAATTAAAAATCAAATTTTTTTAATCACATTTTCGACTTGTTTGTCCCATCTTAAAAAACCATAAATAATTATACCTAGATATTTAATGTTAGTTGTGGATGTAATTTCATTTCCATCAACATCAATTTTACTGTAGAGGGGTAGATATTTTTCATATGAAGTAAAAGGCACGTATTTAGTTTTTTCCCAATTAATTGTTAACAGATTTGCATTAAACCATTTTTTTTTATTTTAGCCAATGATTCTGAGATCGTGGCCTGCATTTCCTCCCAGTTATTACCTTCAAAGATTATTACGGTGTCATCCGCGTAGGAGATTAAATTCCCTTCTGTAATTAAATTAAACAGATTATTCAGGTATATGGTAAATAATACTGGTCCAAGTACCGTACCTTGTGGCACCCCGTATGTTATAGTTTTTACATCACTAACTACATCATCAATCACTACACGGTGTGTTCTATTTTCTATATAACTGCGAAACAATTTCAAAGCCATGCCCCTGATTCCCATTTTCTCCAATTTTTCTAGCAAAAGCCGATGACACACCGTGTCAAAAGCCTTTGTTAGATTTATAAAAACAGCTATAACTGGTTTTTTCTTATAAACCGCTTGGTATATTTTATTTATTAAAGTTGCTATAGCGCCTTGTGTACTTTTGCCTTCACGAAAGCCAAACTGCATATCGTGTAATATTTTATTTTTTCCTAAATAACTATTTAATCTCAATACGATATTCAAATATTTTTGCGATTGCAGATATTAGTGATATTGGCCTGAAATTGTTGAGTTTAGTTTTATCTCCTCCCTTAGAAATAGGTTTGATGGCAGCTTCTTTAAAGTGAGATGGCACACATCCATTTTCAATTATATTATTTCTAATAAACGCAAGTGGATTGGATATATACACTGCATTTTTCGTTAGTACTTCGTTTTTTATTCCATCTAAACCAGGTGCTTTACCATCCTTTAACTTTAAAATAGTGTTATAAACTTCATGATTGTTGGTAGGTGTCAAATACATTGAGTGTGGTAGATTGCGTGATACATGTATATAGTTATCACCATTATTATTATTTTTTGGAATTTGTTCTGCTAGTTTTTCTCCTATGTCAGTAAAAAAATTACAAAATTCATTTGCAATTTTTTGTTTGTCATATGTTTCCCTATTGTCTTCTGATGTTATTTTAATTTCCTCGTATTTTTCCATTTTTATGTTTGTGTTTAAACACTCATTTATTACCTTCCAGACATGTTTTGACGACTTATTATTTTGTTCAAGTTTATTCTTAAAGTAATTGTTTTTTGCTTTTAACGAATTTATTTAATTTCTGTAGGTTGATATGTAATTACTTCACTTAAAATTTCACACAATCACAACACAAAATATAACACCACCTGTTTATATTTAACAACGTGTTTTGTCTGCTTTGTGTTCACTTGCACTAGGATAGTTCATGTACTGTGACGCCACCGGATCGATTTGCCCGGCAGGTATTGCTTGCGCGCGTAATGGATTAATTCAAAATTTAATGTTGAATAACTTTTGTAAAAGGCAACATAAAAAAAAATCCTTTACACGCGATTTTTCTATCAAGTATAGATTCCAAAAATGGCAAAATTATATTTTTTGTATGGGGCCTAACCCCTCTTTTACATATATATTGGCATTATTAAATAAAATGCGCTGTTAAATGTAAGAATCGCCTTAGGCTAAATTTCACCGAACATACTCCAACTTTTATTATTATTGTATATACATTTTTTTTGCGTATATACTCACTTATTAATAAAGACGTTTGTTTCCTTATTATTATTATTAAAACGAAATAATGTTCAAATTTGCCGTCGATTTAACATAGAACCTTTTTGCTTATACCTTACCTATTAAAATATAATATTCAAGATGTTTCAAAAGTAAACTACGATGTGGTATTTATAAGTAGATATTTGAAAATAAATTGTAAATTATTGTGTAGGTATGTCCGTTTCAGATTCATTATAGAGATACAGCCCGAGAAAGGGGCATTCAAAAAACACTTTCTTTAAAAATTGGCTTGAGCTACCATATGACACTGGAATGAGTATTTTGTTAATGACTCTTTGCCTTAATTTTTTTCGCAAAATGAAGTAAAATTTAAAAATAACCTTAAAACGTTACAAAAAATATCGGTACATAACAGCAGAATGACCGATTTCGACAAAAACAAATTCGTGATAATTTTTCTGATATTTAAAACTAATAATTATTACGTCGTAAAATTAAGATATCTCAACCTCCATAGCCTCCGAGTTTTGAAATTTTGGCCGGTTGCTCGCCGAGAAAGACGACATAATGCGCCGCAGGCGAATTTTTTTTCAAAAAAACATTGAAATGCAGTGTCACTCATTTTGGGGTGAAGTTCTCAAAACAAGGGTGCTCTTCTTTACACTTGCTTTTCGAATGAACTTGTCACATACAAACAGAATAACTGTGTCGTTCTGGTGTAAAACTTGTTAACTAATACTATACCTTTGATGTAAAATTTTTTGTCATTACATTGGACAATACTGAAACTTTTTTTTTATATTTCTTGAAATATTTAGTTAAGTATAAAACACTTTATGTTAATAAATATGTACTCCATTTTATACCATCTATTTTAAATAATTATTGAAACATTAGTTTTATTCTCTTGCTCAGTGGAGTAGTTGGCTAGGTCGCACGATGGAAAGTGTAACTACAGATCTCTTTATCGTAGCTGCCGGTTCGATTCCGCCATCGGCACTGTCTATATCGGTGGGAATCGTCGTGTGTCCGCGTTTTTTTCATCAATGTAACTTCCGCCCGTGTAGCCTCCTCGACTTTGGATTCAGGGGTTGTCTAATTTCTGTGGTATTTTGTTATTATTTATTTATTTAAAGTTTACTGTATTGTCACTTAACAGCCTTTCCATCAGAATGTTTCATTCAATGACTTCAGAATAGATAGACAAATAATTCCCTATCTTAATACACAGGAACTGTTGTGTTATAAATCATCTTGAGACATACTATTATTTTAAAAGGATGAAGATAGCTCATTGTTTATTACCATGCTCGGTGGCAGTGGCGTGTTAGAGAGGGTGCAAAATTTAAATTTTTGTCCAATATACATGCACATTGATTCATTTCCTGATTTGGCTTTAAAATAAAATTGTTTTTTGATATGAATAAAAATGCTCTACCAGCAGTGGCTGGTGAAATTTTGGATGGCTATATGATATATACCAACGACTACAGAATAAGTCATTGATATATACCTACATAATGTGATAAATTAAAAATCAGTCTAAAAACAATATTTCAAAAGGTTGTAATAATCAAAATTTCTTAATCAAATTTAAATTCTCTTCCAAATTCTAAAAAAAAAAAAAATAATTTTACAAATACTTTAGAAATAGTTTCATAAAAACTATGGTAGGTGATGTATTTACATGCAAAAATGTTTCACAAATTTTGATTGATTTTCTTTTACAAAATATAAGATACAGCCAACCCAAAATTTTAACAGTCACTGCTGTGTTTTCTACATTTATACACAAAAACAAAAAAAAAACAAGAAATAGTTACAATAATCTTTATTTTCTCAGTAACAACATGCGTGAATATATAAAATAATATCAATTAATAAAGTACCTACATTACAACTTTTTTTTACTACATTTATAGCATAATATATGGTAAGGGGTATGTACAATATGCATTTATAAAAAAAACAAGAAAATTAGACTACGAAATAAAATAAAACATTGAATTAAAATTCTTTATTGATTTTTAAATAATATAGTTTTTGTCAATATGCTTCTAACTCTCTGTTTGGCAGCTGTATCTTTCAATTTTGACGTTTCATGGTGAATTCGAATATTAAAATATTTTTCGGTAGGTATTTCAAAATGTGGTACTTTATTTCAGTTTTTAATATTATGTGCTATAATATTTTGATTAAAAAAGTAAATAATTTTTTTATATAATTCATGTCTATGCAAATAAGAATATAATTATTTATCAATTTAACTAATTATTTCAAGATGCTCTCATTCGTATTATCAATCAATAGAACTTATATAAACTTAATTTTGTTGTAATCATGTTAACTACTAACAGAAATAACTTTCATAATTACAAAAATCTGAAAGAATATCTCTAGATACTTACTTTTTTATTGGCGATTCTAACTCTTTGTGAACATCATCAAGAATATGTTTTCTGATATTCTGAGACTTCCCTGGATTCGTTATGGTGCTAAAATGAACCAACAATTATTGTAAATTGATAAAAGAAAAATGAAAAGTAAAATAAAAACATCAACTTTTGGCTAAATATGTTAACATTCTCAGGAAGAATTATTGTTTCATAAAATAAGAAAAAAAAACTGTGATCAGAAGTATTTACAATCGTACACCTGTTAATTGAGCAGGTATTATTTTTCTTATAACAAAATGATATCTTACCAAACTTGTTATTGTCCTTAGAACAACTTGGTAATTCTGGAACCGCCGAGTCCTTAAGATAAACTATGCCACTGGGTTTTGTTAAGAAGTCATATGATGTGAAGTGATCTGAGCACACAACACTATCTTTAGGAATATTTTCCTTTCCCAAATATTTCAAAATTCGAGAGATCCATATAGATCTACGTTCAATATTCGAAGGAATCCTAAAAACAAACAATACATTATATTTACTACTACTATTTTTGAAATAAAAAATATCTATTATATATTTTTATGTTTACAATATTACTGCACTGGACATTTTTAATTTTAGATTATGCTTTTATTTACCATTTTCCCGTTACGCCTATGGTAATGTCACTTACCTGTGGAAAGATTGATTAACTCCACTTTTAAAGGGAGATTTGCATATAACACAATATTTTCCCATTGTTTATTCACAAAAACAGAAAATGCGTCTTGAAATAACTAACAATCACAGTAAACACAGCGTTAAACTTAAGATACACACAAGCAACTAATGGCGACCAAAAAACGTAAACAGTGATGAACACCTGAAAATCGAACAGGGACTGCGCGCGCACAAGCGCATGTCCCTAACAACTGAGTACTGAGTTATTTACATCAAACTACAACAAATCAAGAGGATACTTTGTCTATCCTATTTCTGAAGTCATTGGTTTCATTACTCTTTCCTGTTTTCTCTAGTGTAAATACATGTTCGGGAAGCGTAAAAAACCAATGTAATGAACCCGATGAATACTATATGTATTATTTTGTTTAACCTTCCCGAGGATGTATTTGCACTAGAAATAAATAGAATAAAAAATAATTCATGAATAATGAACACAAGTGAATAACACAACCGATCTAAGGTAAAAATGGGCAAAGTGACTATATTTATTGAGTTAATTTAGTGACTCTTACTCTTATTGTTCACTCAGTGAGCTTATAACGTGCGGTTTTGCCCTCGTTATTTTTAATTCACTTAGTTTGCTGAAATGAAACAAAATAAAAAACAAATACATATATTCAAAAGTTAAATTACAAAAGGCACATTCAGGGCATGGTAGGCAAATAATTAACTAGGTTCACATAATCTTAAAATACCGAAATTATCAATTTCACTTAGTAAGTTTGTTTTTTTTTTCATTTTTAGGGCGCCACTCGCCTTTCTTTCTCGTTCATATATCGTCTAAAAAGAGTTACACGCACTAGTGCCGTTGAAAGGGGGAAAGAACGGTTATTCTTCATAAAATTGTCTCGCACAGCTCAATAGCAAAATAAAAACAAAGTCTAGGGGGCTTTCTCCCAGCTCTAGTTCATTAGATAGGCAAATCAGCCTGTTGATGCAAATTGGGTTTTCAAATTTCCAGCTCGCACTCACAACGGAAGCTGGCGGTTTATTAAAGAATAGGTACCTATTTTAACAATAAAAGGAAGAAAGATATCCTTACCTTCTCACATAGCTTTATTATGTTACATACTTCGTAACTCCTTAACCATAACAGCTCAACCAGACACAATCTTGAACATAATGCCAGCAACGTACACCACTAACTCACTCTTGTCTCTAACGCAACGTATTCTCAAGGTAAGGCAACATACCATCCACACTCCACCGTGGCTCGGCAGAGAGTCCCGAAACCTCTAGCCGTCTTAGCACAAGCGTTCCCCCTTTGTCCCCACACCGCAATGTTCGCGCTGGTGCACTAAAGGTCCAGTGGTCGCTTAGAATATCAAAGATTTACAATTTAGTTAAGTCGGTTCTAGAATTTTTAAGGTTGACCTCAAACCAAATTATGCAATTAGCATTAAATGAAACGCAAGTGAATTATATCTAAAAATGGACCGTTACAAGCTGAACTATTTAAGAATTTACGTGCAAGTCGCAAAAAGTACTGTGCGACTGTGGCCAGCCCAGCTGATCGCCTCACGCGGGAAAACAGCTGATCGACTCCGACCTGCATGAACATCCATTCCATTGCAAAACAAAAATTAGCGATCAAGATTGATCAAGAAGTAAAACTGTGAAGCAAACTGCCAGTGAGTAGGTACATTTCAAAAGGGTCAAGAGTCATACAAATAAAATCGAGTCAGCTAGCTGTGATTCACTTGACTGAGTCGACTCTTCGAGTTAACACACTCACGAGTTACTCACGTTTAATCTAAGCTAGGGTCAGAATAGATAACTCATAGTCATGATGGCAACCCCGCACCGAGCTCAGCTCTCTTAGTTTGTGTGTAAAGGACAAATACAATATTATTGGTCCTTGACCGGGTGCTATAGCCCCCGAGCACCCGAGCAGCCGGCGTCTATGTCAACCTCTTTGAGAGATTCTTGAGATTGTGCAAAATTTGTAGTTTCAACACGACACGATCCCATTAACTTTCGTGCTCACAATCACATCAGGAAATATTTTTTCAATCCCATTTGTATTGACTTTCAACAAAATTGGCAACGAATCCTCTATTTCAACTGGTTTTATATTAAAGCACGTCGAAGTCGCTGCGTGAATGGTAATTTTATGTAGAATCAATTTCGCTTTTTCTTCTCTGTACCTAATCTTTGCCTACACCTACATGTATTAAAACTTGATAGAAGCAGTAGCAGTAACTCCTTCAAAAGTGGTAACTTTATTTATAACACAAATTGCATTTGCTTTCACACGAAATGTATGTAAATACATGTGTTAATTAATATTGTGGCCAATAATTACCTCATATATCCAAATTTTATTATACAGGGTGTCCCATAATTAAGTACCTTCCTTGAACGGGGTGATATAACTAGAAAAAATAAATTCTGTTTTGTATATAAACATTTGTCTTAAATCAGTTCATAAGGGAGGTACAGCTTCTTAAAGGGGGTAAGTACAATACAGTTATTGGCCAATAAATTCGAATCTTCTTAAGTTGCAAAAATTAAATTTGGCCCATTTATTAAATTCATAATGTTACATACATATAATTTACTCAAATTGCACTGTCATTCATGACTTATTTGATATTTATATTTGAATAATAATAGTAATATTATTATATTACAAGATAGATTTATTGGGGTTCAAAATAAAACAAAGAAGGTTTAGTGCCATATTCCCCAAAAAGAAACAATTATGCAGCTACGGACACGTGTTTCGGAGTTATTGCCCCTCATCAGCATATCGTAGCTAAGGAATTGGATCTACGATGGGATAGATACGGAACAAGAACTAAAATAAGGCTGGAAAGTACAGTACACAGTACTCAATTAGTGTCTTCATGTTCCGTAGCTGCATAATTGTTTCTTTTTGGGGAATATGGCACTAAACCTTCTTTGTTTTATTTTGAACCCCAATAAATCTATCTTGTTTTATTTGTATGTGCCAGGTGGAAATGAGCAGTACACATAGAGCTCTGTGTGTTGACTGTGCTCATCGAGGTCCCAAATGTGGCACATGGAAACATGAAGACACTAATTGAGTACTGTGTACTGTACTTTCCAGCCTTATTTTAGTTCTTGTTCCTGATCTATCCCATCATAGATCCAATTCCTTAGCTACGCTACGCTGATGAGGGGCAATAACTCCGAAACACGTGTCCGTAGCTGCATAATTGTTTCTTTTTGGGGAATATGGCACTAAACCTTCTTTGTATTATTATATTAAGCGACTTAAATATCAATATATTAAAAACTAGTATTGCATCCACATTTTTAAACAATATTAGTAATGAACACTCTTGTTTTTAAATAATTAATTCGCCTACCAGAGTTTGTTCAAAATCAGAGTCTCTTCTTGACTTAATTATTGTAAGCGAAAATTTGAATGTCTCAGATTCTGTTATTCTAGCTCATAGCCAGACCATAATACTGTATTCTGTACTTTAGATATACACTGCGAAGATGTTAATATGGCAAAAACATTTCGATTCTTCTCTAATTTTAGTAGAGAAAATTTTCTTGTAGCTTTAAGCAGCATTGGTTAGCATTATATGTACACAATGACTGATATTAATGAAAAACTATCCTATTTTAACGCTAATTTAATCGCACTTTTTGATATTCTTGCCTAATGGCCTCGACAACATACGAATTTCGAGAAGGCTGGAAATATGCAAATACGTTAGTTTAGATCGCGTCAAAGAAGGAATGGCCGGTATGGCTAAAGTACATCGGTGGGGCGAGCACCCTTTTACTTATTTTTCGAAGGTACTGTTCAAATTTCAGCCTTGTCGGAATAAGTAAATTTCACCTCAAAACGGCAACCTATGACCTGTTATGGCAGGTAGTTTCCACCAACCAAACGGTTTGGCAATTTTTGTTTCATTAATAGGATGATACTAGCCATCATTACTGCAAATTTTAGTTTTGCCTAAATGAATACAATTTTGCAGTTTTTTTCCAATTTTTAAAAAATTCAAGAGTGCTCATCCCACCGACCTCCTTTAGCCATACCGGCCATTCTTTCTTTGAAATGATCTAAACTAACATTTCTGCATATTTCCAGCATTATCGAAATTCTTATGTTGTCGAGGCCACTAACTCTTAGACTACTACCTAAAACTAAGACTTTCAGTAAGAAAAGAACCAGTGAGCCTTGGTTTACTAATACCTTACGAATAATGAAAAAAAAAAAAAACTAAAGCATGGAATAAGTTTAAAAATACTAGAAATCATGTGGATAGAAAATATTTTTGTGATACGCGAACTATTTACCATACTGCACTGAGGAATGAAAAAAAAGCTTCTCTTAATTTTCACATTAATTAAAATTCCAAAAATTCTAAAAACTTATGGTCCACTCTAAAATCCAACGGCATTGTTAAATGTAACAAAACTTTTCCTCTATTCCAGATAACCTCTTTGACGAAAATCTTATTAACGATTTTTTTTATAGATTCTGTGCCACATGTACCTAGCACAAATTGAGAGAAATCAGTTTTTAGCGACTAACTTTGAATTTCAATATGCATTAGTATAATTATAACTTCATAACTATATTGTGAAGCAAAAACTGTATATGGTTGGATATTAGGATATTTCTGGAAAAATGCTTCAACTTTGCTTACCGTATATAACAGAACCCCTCACTCGTATTATAAATTTTTCCTTTGAAACTGGAATAGTCCCACTAATTTGGAAACATGTATTAGTTAAGCCAATACCAAAAAAAGTAAAATACGTGCTATTTCTGAACTTAGATTTATTAGTTTACTATCAGTACCCTCAAAAATAGCGGAAGGTGTTACCCATGGATAATAATTGTCGTCTTATGTGCTTAACAACGATATAATACATAAAACACAATTTGATTTCAGAAAAAATTATAGAACATCTATAGCCCTAATAACTATTCTTAATGATGTGTTGATCTCGATTAATTCTAATAAATTAAAAACTTTGACCTTGTTAGATATGTCAAAAGCATTTGATTACTTGAACACAGAACTGTTAGCAAAAAAAGATAAAATTTTATGGAATAAAGGATAATATTTTAATGTGGCTTACATCTTATTTATAAAATCTCTTCAATATGCTTGTTTCGATACTTCAAATGAGAGAAAAATGTCTAATCAACTCAAGTTAACTTCTGGAGTGCCCCAAGGCTAGATGTTGGGGCCTTTAATTTAATATCTGTACGGCAGATTTACCACGTTATAAAATATTGTTCTATTCATATGTATGCTGATGACGTACAACTTTATTTTACCTTTGACCTCTTAGATTCTGAAGAGGCCCAAATATACTTCATTGCGTAAAGCGATATATTAAATTGCTCTACAAAAGAATTATTGGAAATATTGTGGAATTATTTTAGTTGAAGTATGTTACCTTCCATTAGTTACTTTCCATTACTGCATACCTATCCTGTTTTATAATATTAAAATACAAATAACTGCAAAACGATGACGACTATCGAAATTAGCTTTTTTACGCTGTTCTTAACATTGGTGCCTTTTTTCGTTTTAAATGTTTAAAAAAATATATGACAAAATAATTATAACGAAAATTCACCCTCACTAGAATCATGAAATTTAGATTAAAATTTAACAAAATATTTATCATTATGAAATTAATAAATTATCCAAATTAAATTCTTTTAAGAGGTTTCGAATTTATTAGGTTTGTTCCAACAGCAGCCTCGGACCAGTTTGAAACCATCAGAAATAATCACTCAGCTGCCTTATATACGCTAAGCTCACTGTATTTACATTAATACTTAACTGGACGAATATTTCTGACGGTTTTAAACTAGTCCGAGTCTGCTGTTGGAACAAACCTATTGGCAAATACTGTTGTACTTACCCTCTTTAAGTGGTTGTAGCTCTATTATGGACTGATTGAAGGCAAATGTTTATAAACAAAACTCAACTTATTTTTTCAAGTTATACCACCCCCATGAAGGAAGGTACTTAATTATGGGACACCCTGTTGTATAGTAAAATATTAGTTCTGCCCCTTTTGTTACACCAGCACCAGCACTCCGGTAATATATTATTACTGAAAATTATATCAACAGGATGAAATAAAGTTTTGTTGTCAAAAATTCGTTTGGTACAGTAAAAAAGTACCCCTTTTAAATTTTTGTATTGTTGAAACCTAAACAATATATTTATCAACAATTAACTTTAAAATTACATGCGAGAATTATAATTATAAATTAGAAACAATGCTGGGCTCTGCAATATAGACATATACGTACATTTCTTTCTAAGAAAGAAAACAAACTTATTTAAATCAATATCAACAAAACAATTAATAATACCAGTTGAAAGAAAACATGGGTGCATTCTTGAAAGTACTTTACAAGTTCTTTAGGTGAATATTTATATTTAGAATTGTATGCGTTCTGTTTCAGGACTAATACAAAACAAATAATTTGTTTTGTTAATTATTATGTAATGTCGATTTAAAGTTTTATTTGGACCACCTAGCAAATAGGTACTTCGTGCGATTAGATATTTTACAATTTCATGAAAAGCTATTTTTGTCAGTTACGTTGCCGCATATAACTATTAATGATGAATGTGGTATAAGGGTGGAGAATTTCCCGCGAGCATACTTATATAATATACCGTTGTATTGTCTGGCTATAACATAATTTATTGAAAGGAACGGGATGTTAAGCGGTGACTGACATTACTACTAGAATGACTCTAAATGATGGCGAGGGAAAAACTGATTAGCTGTATAATTACATTTACGTTTAACGCCGTTATTAGCTAACAATCCACAGTGTGAACGTGATGCAATTTATAGTCTAGTTTGACTTGAACATCGATGTGAGTTTTATGTAAAAAGAAATTTTATTACGGCAAGTCATACGCAATATGGAACAAAAAAAGATGTTACTTATTGGATTTCTGGCAAATATGTGTCAGCGCACTGAAACTATCCCTAACTCTGCTATATGTATACAGATTTTCTCCAAAACGGTTCCTTTTATGTAAAAAAGTCAAAAATCGTTTGTAAAGCATAAAATTGTATCAAATATATAATACATAAGCCCTTAAACGTTTTTCAGTAGAAAACATGTTACTATGCAGATGTCCGCTGTGGAGCAATCTCATAGCCATTGTCCTCGGTACGTGGCATGTAAAAGATAAGTAATATCGTAGGTAATATATATTATAGTTCTTCTATATTTCTTTATCATCTGCGCCAACCTGAATGCATTATTATCGGGAACGTACATACATGTGACGTTACTAGAAGCGGCTACCGTTGGGCTAACTATTATTTTTAAATTATATCTGAACCGTCATGTCAACTTCCCTAACACGAATTCGCGTGCTTCTGGATTATAACAAAGTATGCAAATTTTATATATTATTGAGTTTTACAGTAATATCTTATTATATGAATACAAATATAATATAATGATAACATCAGTATGAAAATGTTGCATTTTTATGTTATATATTTTGTATAAATGATTTGTATTTTCTTTGATCAGTTAGGTATACATTTCTATTTGTATCGAATTTATTCTGACACTGACATACTTTCCCACGAAACACCAAAACACTACTACACTCGATGCGCGTTTCGCCAACCAAGTTGGCATCATCTGGAGAGGATTAAAACTAAACTTCTGGTAACAATTTACCCTATTTATACCTAAACTATTGTCACGGTTCACCAAACCGTCACAGTTCGGTGTACCGTGACCCACTAACCAATAAATCGGGCTATTTGGGATAGGCCCTCTGTCATTATTCATACTGTTTTTACACTTTAAGATTTCCAAGCTTTCAAATGCATTTAGCTGTCTAGTATTTGTTACATTCTTAATTAATTTTAAATTGCTAATATCTATTTTATGGTTGTTCTCAAACGCATGTTGGGCTACACTAGATTTATCTGTTCTACCATATTTGAGATGGGCCATATGCTCTTTGTATCTAATTTGAACTGATCGTCTAGTCTGTCCAACATATTTTTGATTATAGCCCTTACAGCTAATTTCGTAAATCCCCGACTTTTTGTTTGTTTCCATTTTGTCTTTTGGAAGGCCTAAAAGTTGTTGTAGTTTGTTTCCCGATGATTAAGCCACTGTCATACCTACATCTTTAAAGATCTTATCAAAACTACGGGTGAATCGAGGATCGAATGGAATTGATACAAATTTCGAATTTTCTCTTTCATTTTGAAAGGTCGAGGAACTTCGAAGCGACTCTTTAAATTTTCGTTTCCTAATTATTTTATCACTTAAACTTACAGAATATCCGTTACTCGCAACTATATCCTTAACAGGGGGAAGCTTAATAGACGATAGACTAGAAAATTAAAACTCGTCATTTTGTGTTGAGCACAATGGTGAGAGTCCTTAGGGATATATCTCAGAGTACTGGTATCTTTCCTGTATATGTTAAATTCTAACTTATTTTCACAATTTCTAATTATTAATACATCTAAAAATGGTAGTTGTCCAGAGTTATCAATTTCATATGTGAATTTAACTGACGCGAAACGATTGTTTAATTTAGATACAAAGTTATCAATATCGGCGACTTTTGTATCGAACACTACAAAAATATCATCCACATACCTAAGCCAAACCCTGGGGAAATACTCGAATTCTTCTTTTGCTTCCGTCTCGAATCTGTTCATGTAGAGACTGGCAATGAATGGTGACAAAAAGTTACCCACTGCTGTTCCTTCATGTCGTTCGAAAAAATTATCGTTGAATCGAAAACAATTTTGTTTCATGCAAAGTTTAGTGAGTTTAAGATATTCTTTTACTACGTCTTGACTGAAATTGTTTAATTCGAGTAGATCTTTAAGGTATTCCAAGGTCTGTGGTATCGGAACACTTAGAAACAATGAACAAACGTCAAAGGAGATCAAAATTTCACCTTCTTGCAACTGAATATTTTTCACCTTATTAACGAAATCGTTGGAATTATCACAGAGAAACTAGGTGGTGCAATGGGTAAATTTTCGAACTCTTCTGTTAGCCATTTTGATAGGTGGTAAGTCGGCGATCCGATTGCTGAAACAATAAGACGTACTGACTTTCCTGGTTTATGTATCTTAGGCAAACAGTACAATCTAGGTACACTTGGGTTAGATACATGTAACTTCCTATTTAAAGCTGAAGTAATAAGGTTGTTGCAGGATTTAATTACATTTCTTACTTCAGTAACTATTTTTGGTAATGGATTTCTAGAGAGTTCTTTGTAAGGACCATTACTAATCAGATTGTCTACTCTTTCATAATAGTCCTCTTTATCTAAAATAACAACCTTATTGCCCTTATCAGCTTTTAAATAAAAACAATCTTTTTCACGCAACCGTTTGATGATTTTTCTGTCTTGTAGATTTTGACTTTTTATTCACTTTAGTTACAATATTTGTCTAAGTAATGTCTTAAAATTCCTCGGTGATCCGTTGTACGTACAATTTTTTATGGTATGTAAGATGGTTAAAAAAAGTGTTTTTTAAGATTATCTCCGTTCTATTTAATTTTACGAATGTGAACGTTAATATGAGATCAAAAGATTAGATTATCTTCAGACTATATACAAAAAGGTCCTTACTAATTTTGTCATACGAGTTATAGTTTTCCAGGAAACTTGATGTAAAAGTTATGGCTTAAGCAAAAATCTCGATTTTACCACTCACTGATATTGTAAAATTATATTTTAAAAATAAATGTAGGTGAGCACGTTTTAAAACTTAAAAATGAACGATAGAAGTATAGAATAGATACTACTATACTCTATTATTTCAGAGTATGCTAAACATTGGGTGTATACCTGCTCCCCGCATTCTTGCTGGCAAACCATCCAGTTTTGGTTAGGGTTCGGCGTTTGTAGACGTATTTTGCAATGTTAGAAAACAAAGTTGCGTTGAAAATGGACAATTCGTGTTGTCGCGTGTTGATGAAGAAATATGTATTTTTTTTAAATCAAGCAATGGAACAGTGGAACAAAAATAGTTCTTTTTGAAGTTTTGACAGACACACAGGCAGCAAATATCATTTTAATTTACCATGCATTCTCCGGATGTGATACAATATCTTCTCTTTTTCATAGAGGTAAAAGTGATGCTTCTTGAGAATCAATTTCTTCCAATGAAATGCGATTTTTCTTAGCTATGTATACTGCTACAGTTAAAGAAAATTCCTTGATTAACTATTGTTACCTGTGCTTCTGTAAATTAGTGAGTAAAAATAAATTTGTGAAGTTACATTCACTATCACGTACAGCGAGAGAAACTGAAGAGCACCAAGTGCTGAAGTGCTTGGGTTGAACTCCCAAGATTGTGGATTATAAAACAATTTTTTTTGGAGCCAAGAAAACATCAGCTTTTTTTGCACCTGATTGTCTTTTAAATAGGAATTTTTGTAATTGTGCAAAAAGTTGCAGACAATTGTACTGCTGCCGAAAGTTGGGACTCTATTGCTCTTCTGTTTGCACCATTTATCACGGGCAATCTTGTCTAAATACTCATGATGAAATCGAGGAAAGTATAGAAGAAATGAAGAAGAAAATGTAGAAGAAATATAAAAAAGAGAAGAAAGAGTCGAAAGAGAAGAAGGATAAGGAAAAGAAGAAGTGGAAGAAAGATAAGTATCAGTTCTTGATAATGCATGATTATAATTTTAATATTCATAATTCCGATATATTGCTACCACTGAATAAAGCAATCATGATTGACTTCATTAATAAATTACATAAAACCTTTTCCATCAAAAATTCCTTGTTTTCTTTTTAATGCAGGACTTGATTATTAAACTTATTAATAGTATAGAGTAAAATCGAAGTATTTGCTTAAGTCATAACTTTTACATCAAGATTTCTCGAAAACTACAACTCATATGATAAAACGAGTAATTATAATATTATAATAACATTCAAATTCGTAATATTAACAGGAACGAGGATATTCGCGAAATAATATTTTAACCTTCTTACGCACCATAAGAAATTGTGCAACTATAGCACCCTGCGTGGGATTCCGGACCCAGGAGAATATATAAGAACAGAGAAGGAAGTTAACGCGGGTTTAAATACATTACAGTAAAAAACAATATGAATTAATGATTACATGCCCGCATAAAACAAACACAAGGTGGAAAATCCAAATTGCAAATAGCAGAAGGATGCAAACCGTGGACACATGTTTCTGACTAATTGGTCTTCATCAGCACGGTGTAGCTGAGTTAAAATGGTGGACAAAACTCAAAAAAGACACTAAAGGAAAACCACTGACAGGGAGCCAGTCGCACCTTTGTGGCTTCCACTTGGATGGCTCTGTATGAGAGCGTCGACCAAGCATAGCACACTCGGGAACTATAGCAACCTGCGTGGGATTCCGAACCCAGGAGAATATATAAGAACAGAGAAGGAAATTAACGCGGGTATAAATATAGCCAGCTTTGTATTGCCGAATAATCTGTGAGAATTGACGACGAGCGGCAGAATCAATAGGTAACAGTTCTTGAACTGAATGAATGTGAAAAGGATGAATTAGTGTAAATTTTTCAAAAATGCTTTGTAATTCAGAAGTTGAAAGACGATTTCTATTTGCGCCGTTTCCGAGAAACAAATTCTTGGAAATCGAGCTCAAAACACCGACATGTTTTTTTTCTACCTCCCATAATTTTAGAGGAAATCGCTCAGATAAAAGGGGTATATATTTAAGACATAATATAAACGTAATGAGGACGTCTACATAGCACATCCGAGATGTCTTATAGCCGACCATTTAAAGACGTAAGACATACACAAAACATCTTCGAAACGTCCATTGTTACAAATTAGTACTTCACTGGGACACCTTATTATGGCTCAAAAAAATCCTTCATAGACCATTATTAGGATATTCTCAAATTGCTTAGAAATCCAGTTTATTAGCAATGACATGTATATAGTACAAAGTAATTGATGCCAGAGAAATAGTTGGATATTGACAAAGAGCAACAGTGAATATTCATTCCTACTTCACTGATACTACTCGGTTAATAGTATTTATCAATTGATGAATAATATTTTCCCTCAGGCTGTCTCTTTGTAATTATATTTAAAAATCACGTTTTTCATGAAAACCGATAAGAAAAAATCTAAGAGGTTTAGGTTCGGAGATCTAGATGGCCAAGAAACAGGATAGTTATTATTAAAGCCGGTTCGTTTTAAGAAATTGACTGGAGTCGGGGTATGGTGTAACTTACAAAAGACTTACCTTCGTATAATGTCCATTAACAGTTCTTATGGTTGTCAGCGTACACATGCGTTAAAAAGCTAAAATTTTAGCAAACTGTAAGACATATAACTAACTTGTATTCAACTGGAGTCTAGGAGTGAAATTGTGATGACGTCACCGTGACGTCTTTTTGTACTAGCGAACATAAACTAAGTACAAAGTTCTTCAAAAATAATTATTCTGAATTAGTCAGCGAAAAAACTTAGATATTAAAAACATTTAATTTTTTCTGGTAATTAGTTATTTTATAATTTGTATTTTATACAGCGAACCCTGTTTCAAGTCAAACAGGCGTTAAAAAGAAAGCAAATGATGACGTGTACGGATTATGCCCTCTTCACCTGTAGTGAGAACCACGCGTCATTAATACTCCACTTAAGAAATCTACACGTACATCATCTGCTTTCCTTTAACGCCTGTTCCAGTTTATCAGCGCTCGGTGTATGTAGTTATTTATAGTTCCATTGTTCTACATCTAGTAATATGCAGAAATCTATTTTTAGTTGCTATAATAATAATAATATCCTAATTTTTTAAGCAACTCTCAAACTTAATTTTTTGTTCCATCTGACCTGGGCCCTGGCGAATTTTCATTCGAACTGTTATTTCATGTAAAAAAGATCAATTTGGATTTAAATGTATTTTTCAAAATACCAGAATATAAAGAAGACTGAGGACCTTAATTTGGAAATATCAAAGACGTGCATTTTTGTCCTTCCCAAAGATGTACTCAGGACGTCTTGAGGATGTCATTATTGTGTCCTAAGATGTTCAGACCAAATAAGGCCTAAAACAAACGTCTCTGGGACGACATGTGCCATCTGTGTCAAATCCCATTGAATTTAATCCATCCTGTACAGTCTGATGATAATAAGAATTTTAGTTTATTTGTCAGTAGAAAGTAGAAACTTCAAGCCCTTTTATGTCTTAATTCATTACTGTGTTATTATAACTAACATCTGGTACGTTTATTTAACATTCAGTTGTGAAACTAACTTGAATACTTTAAATATGCAGAGATTATTTAGAGCGGAAGTTGTATAGCTGTTAAGCCAAATAAACTTCGCAAACTTTAATACTTTGGTTAAAGTTCAAAGGTAGAGAAATAACAGACAGGGAAACAAAGACCTTAATTATCTGTTATTTGTAGAGACAATTATTATAGTCCCAAACTTATAGTTTTGCTAAATCATCAAATCAAATGTATTTCTTTGAGTTTAACAGTCATTTAGTTTAGCGTAATCATTGGCCATTAGTACGATGACAGTCAAGGATTTTGAAAAAGACTATTTATAAATCGAGAATATTCGAGTTCAAATTTCATATTTTTGGATTCACTCTTGTTTGTATTACGGTGTCTAGGCATATATATATATATATATATATATATATATATATATATATATATATATATATATATATATATATATATATATATATATATATATATATATATATATATATATATATTATAAATATGATTTGAAGTAAACAACTACTCAGCGGGCAAATACCCCGACCTGCATTGAATTACACCTTCAAATCATGATAGATCGATAGCCAATATCATTTGTTAATTCCTAACCAGACATAGATCGATTTCTAACTTATTTGTTCTCTTCAGTATGCCATAGGTTATGGAACAGACAAATGATAGTGGCCAACCTGCTAGTTATATACTAACTAAAGTGAAGTGAATAGTGGTGAGAGGTATGAAACTTCTCATATGGTCTGAATGCTACTGTCCGACCGACATCCTAGATGTCTCTGTGGCGGATAGCGACTTGCATCACAGCAAGTACCGAGAGCGGCGACCCCTAGCCCAGGTGGACTAAACTAATGTGTTATTAAATATGATTTGAAGGAAACAACTACTCAGCGGGCAAATACTCCGACCTGCATTGAATTACACCTTCAAATCATGATAGATCGATAGCATATTTCATTATATATATATATATATATATATATATATATATATATATATATATATATATATATATATATATATATATATATATATTCATAAACTTAACTAAACATACAGACTATAAATTAACCTAAAACCTATAAGCTAAAAACATGTACTAGACTACACAAAAGATTGGTCTAGTTTTAAAAATATTGAAAATAAGTAAAATAAGTATTCACCTAAAAAAAAACAAAAAAAAAACAAACTAAATTTCATATTGTCTATTACAAGAATGAAAGTGAAGATAAACAACATATATAAAGAAAGTAATAATAATACATAAGAATCATATAACCAATATTACTAATTTGATAGAAGATGTGACTTAATTTTTTTTCCTGAACTGATTCACAGAAAGACCTTTGAAATTATTGGGTGTAGTGTTGTAAATTTGTACTGCATTGAAACTAAATGATCTGGTGAATATAGCCGTACTGTGTAAGAGCATTGTGTGTTGGGAAATCTAATATTTAAATTGTGTATGACAGTTCTGAAAACAAGCTTTTCTTTAAGGTAGGCAGAGGTGACAAATTTATTAGAAACTTTTGAATAAAAACATGATAGTAGCATCTAACAATTTTTTCCATATTTAACCAGTTAAGATTAGCAAAAGCAGCGGAAATGTGATAAAATTTTCTCAAGTTGCAGATGAAACGGCATATAATTCAATTAATGCAAAAAACTAGCAAATATTTTGTATTCTAGTTCAGTCGATATATCTTTTCTCTTTAAAACTGTTATCAAAATATCTTAAATGTCTAACGTTTTGAAGAAATAATTAAACTACAAACCAACAACATATTTACAACGAATTAAATTTCATCTTTAATGATGAATTAGTGAATATGAAGATTGACTTTAAATAATGCTAGTTATGCACATAATGACGTCACACTAATGAAGTATATGAGGGACGTTCATTCAAAAATGGCATGTCCACATTTTTTCAAAAATCGTTTTACATTATTTTTCGGCTAACTTTTATCACCTCTATCGATCTACTTGTTCAAATCTGTTTAAAAGAAGATACGTTCCGATGAAATTGCCATATAAAACTACTGTTTTCGGTCAAAAGATGATATGTCCATAGTACATGGTTGGAAGAAAAGATCTGAAAAATCCAATTTCACATGAGAAAAAACAAAATGTTAGGACCCTTCTAGATAAACAATTTAATAACGAAGAAATTAAGTGGCCGACTCCTCCTGACTTAATTTTTTTAAAAGAATTTAAGAAGATAATGTAGCAGAAGAAGCTTCTGATGGAACAGAATAGGAAATTGAAACATCCGATTGCCTAGAAAGTGTAAATGCACATTTAATATACACAATGGTGTATTATTTTGTTGTTTTCTACTTTAATAGAAGTTTAATACGTAAAAACGGATTTAGAATTATTTACTCCAGCTACGTTCAGACAAAATAGGACATAAATATTAAGTTCAAGCAGAACCAGACATGTCCAAAAGGATTTTCAATATTCTTCTTAAAATATGAACTATGGGCAAAAAAATTTCTTTGTAGTATGTTTTTAAGTGGTAAAAAAATATATTTTAACACATTTAGAAATATATTTTTACAGCTCTGAACATCAAACGCTTTTTACATTTTTCTCAAAATCATTTTAAATGGACATGTCCCTTTTTGAATATATTCTATTCATTCTGCTATTTCTAAAACATTATTACAACATAGTGATCAGTCCTCGTAAAAATCAATTGACGAAATGGAATGCCTAATGAGATGAAACAGTTTAATCTTCCAGAAGAGATATGGTTCCAGCAAGATGTTGCAATAAGGGTCTTGATAAACGGCAACTCATTTAAATCAATGAATGAAGTTCACTGAGGCTACAGTTCTCAGAAATCCTCATAATTAGTAAGAATCTACCGAATGCAGTCTTATATATTTTAGTTAGTCAGGACACTGCATTTAATAATTTTATTTGTTATTTGCCTATTAAATTTCTTGAAATATCAATTTTTTTGTTGTTTTTCTTATATATTAAATATGTTTAAAGATAAGGAAAACGTTGGTGATTTTTAGGGCATGATTACAGAAAATCTATCCGAAGAGTAATATTTTTAAACGTTGATTTTATTTCGTAAAATTTACAACTGAACAAACTATTCCAAATGTGAGCCTATACTGTATTAAATACTTACATTCAATTATTACTAGAGTTGACAAATCGGTCCGCAAGTCATGAGCGGTACCTGGTAGAGAAATAGTCAAATACGTAAGTGAGATCTGTTTACTATTTTGACAAAGACTAACATTTGATTTCAGTCTATTATTATGCCACGTGGTGTGTACAACGTAATTTATTTTTTTCCGTTGTATTGTTGATAATTTTATTTGTTGTGTTTCATTCTCGATATTAATTTAATAATACAGTGTGTCAGACAATGCATTATAATTCATAAAACATAAAAAGAATTTAATAATTAAAAAAGTCAGTGTACAGAGAACATGTGGGTGATTGTATGTACACAGGAGAAATTCCAAAAAACCTGCTTAAAATAATGATTTTTTTTTCTGAAAATAAAAATTGACTGCGTCCGCGGTGGGGTTTGGAGCAGGGAAGGCGTGTCTGTGCATTGTAAGGTGTGAATTCTCGTATTTTTTCTACAATAGTGCTATAATAATTTGTAAGGTGTGCGAGACAGACCTGATACTGAGACAAACGTGATTGTAAACGTCACGTAAATTCTGTGCAACATAAAATTTAAAAAAATTTCGTGCCTTCGACAACACAGTTTATATTCGATTTACTTTTAATGCTGACGCCTGTGATGTTCCGCTGCACATACTCGGTAAACAACCATTTCAGGAGTTCTGGAATAAATACAATCCCAAGATGACGTTACCAAGTCGCACAACGTTGCGTAACTATGTACCAACTGTAAGCGAAGACATTGTAAATGAGATCAAATGTATACTAAAAAATACACGACTGTGGTTATGTGTTGACGAGACGACAGATTGTAAAAAAAATTCTATTTTAAATGTTATAGTACGTGTACTGGACCCTCTTAAACCGACATTTCCACTGGTACTAGCTAGCAAAAGACTAACTTACTGGTCAAACAATTACGCGGGTGGTGCTGCTTGGCGACTTTAAAAAAATTTGACCTGTCAAAAAGTCAAGTGTTGATGTTTGTAACCAATGGTGCCGTGAAAATACGTTTGGTAGGCCGTTCTTTTCATGAACACGGCTGTAGGTTGGTACATGTTACGTGTAAAGTGCATGCTTTACACTTTGTAGTAGAAACTATTCGACAAGGTTTTCCAGAGGTAGATGCATTAATAGCAAGTACAAAAAAAGTGTTTCATAAATCTGCTAAACGTCTTCACGCATTTCATAGCATACATGATGTTGCGAAGTTTTTACAGATCTTTTCCAGTTTGTGATAACCAAGCTAGTTAAGAGAGTAAGTTGTGCTTACGTTGTTATAAATTGTAACAATTTATTGTTTTTATTTCGAGTTAATTTATCTTATTGCACTTATTATGATGCGTACGCCTATGTCCTGCGGGGCATTTTTGCCAACTCTAGTGATTACTAGTTTCACAAATATCGAAAAAAATTTAAAATGTCAAAGGGAAAACTCATATCATGAGTTAAATTATTCCCACTAGACATATTATATTTTATTAGTAAATAATTAGATTCTTGTTATGTAGAATGTAACATAGCACAAATATTATGAATAATTTTCTAAAACAAAGCAAAATATCTGTTGTGGTCAGCACATAACTCTCTTACACCAGTATATATCATCCTGATTAAAAAAATCATTCTATTTAATTCTTCACTTACCTCAATTAAATTTTAATACCGTACCTTGAAATGTTTCATTAAAATTTTTAGATAATTAATTATCAGCGTCATTCGATACTGGCACTAATAATTCATGTCATATATTTTAATAATTTTTTGTTAATGACATTGACATTTTTGTAACTAAATTAGACCTTTCAAATGTCCAAATGTCCATTTTATGAGGCCAAATGTGTAAAATATTTCAGTCTACATCAGCTCTATTTAAGTACTTGGAAAATATATTTATATTATTCGCTTGATATAGTAGACATGATTTATAATCTTTCATCAAAAATATATATTTTTGTAAAGTCAAATACAAAGAAGCTGGCTAATTTTGCTTATCACCGAATTTTTCATTGCCTTTGGCCTTTAGAACAAGTGTACCAAATTTGAAAGCTGTATCTCAAAAACTGTGGCTACTATCGCGATATTACAGACCTGCAGACAGATTCTTTTTCATGAAGTTATGTTTTTTCATTATAATTCGTCGAGATTCGTCCAGAAATGCAATAAAATTTTTAAACGTATTTCCCGAAATTTTCCCTTTTTTCTTCTTTCATTTATTATGTCTTTTCTGGTGGTACCACATTCACCAAATTTAATGTCTCACCTAAAATGTTGTTGACAATCTTAACTGCCAAATCTGGGAAGTCTCCCATTAGTATGTTTTGAATTATCGCGGATAGATACACACACGCACGCACGCACGAACGCACATACCCACGCACGCACCCACGCACGCACCCACGTACGCACGCACTCACGCACCCACGCAAGCACGCGCGCGCGCCCACACACGCACACGCTCACCCACGCATCGACAGACATCATTTGGAAATAGGAGGGTTCAAAACATATATATTAATCAAAATCTCGCAGTCGAAAAAAAATCACGATTACTATACTTCCATATAATAGGTATAAGAAAGTAAAAATTTTGTCTGACTTGTTTTTATGGTTAAGAATTTAGAAAAGAAACAATAGTATAATATACAACGAATGTGTAATAATGAGTATTACTTAAGGATGAAGTAATTCATCCAAATAAGTAATAGACATTACATACAATTTATTTTTTCCACGACTACTCAATAGACCACATTAGTTATGGCGTCATATAATTAATAATAATTATGAACCTACGAGAAAGAATCATGGCACAATAGTTGCCTATATGTAACACTGGAACTTGACCCTTATGCTCATGAACATAAAGACGGCTCGCCCATGCAGCACAACGTCTATCATTCTTATCGGATCTCATCGGGGGGTTCAACAAATACGAACATTTACTAGCGCATTCAAATCGGAGTAGTGGTGGGTGATATCGTGATTTTCCGGTATCAACGTGATTCGTTACTGCGATTTTTTAATATCAGTGATATGATCACGGTTCAGCAACTATGCTCAGTCACAGTATACAAATTGTTTTGTATACTGTGGCTCTGTAATGACAAATTAACTCATCGTTTGCGTTCACAGTGAATCACATGAATGATTCCGTTCCGAGATCCTAATCTCTCTGAGCTAAACTGTGATCACATTATCGTTTTGATGCAAATTTTTTAACAGTCGTGATCCGTGATTTTCTGATATCAGCGAAAAAATCACAGGTAGTGAAATATCTCCCATCACTAGATGGGAATGATAGTGTAAAATATAAGAAACTATAGATAGTGTTATCATATACGTAATACACAAATAAATTAACTCATTATTTTACTACAAATAAATATACAGGTAATTAATAAAATACAAATAAAAATCTGTATTCGTGGAGAAGTGCAAGTTAATTTTTAGCAGAAATATACAAATCGCTAAATCTTAACTTTGTTCAGATAATACATGCCATTATTTATTCTCATTAATCTTTTTTAAAAGTGGTTTTTTAAAAGATTAATTAAGATATTTATCACAAATATTTGTTTTCGTTGTCAATAAGTTTTTCATCTCTCGGATAAATGTGTCTTGAAAATTAATCTGACGTTCTTCGATAAAGTCCAGAGTTGATTTATTACCTTTACGCCTACTGCTTTTCTATTGAGGACCAAGGCCTAGAAGGATTCTGTTTTGCGATTTAAACTTTGATTAAGTTATTTTGGATATTAAGCAATGATGTTCCTTAATAAGAAATATTGATTAGGGTTTACAACTCGGGATTAAAAGGTTCTCTCATGCTGCAGTTCTGTCGATCAACCGCATAATGAAGAAAGTTATCAGTAATAGCCTCAGTTGGACGTCTCCAGAGTTGGATTTTGCCATTCGGTCCACTGGAAACAAGGAACCTGATATTCTACTAGAGTAGTTGTGCATAACTTATACAACATATTTTCTGACGGTGATCTTGAATTCACAATAAGCGGAGTGTCCTCAAAATATATCTCATGCACTTTATATTTTCTAGATTTATACTTAATACTTTATGTATGTATACAAGGTATGTGAAAGTAATGAATAAAACTTATATTTCAGGACAAATCTCGGACAGGTCGATATTGTTTATTAAATATGCATCAATGAATATTTTGAAATTTTTTAACTAAAAAAAGGTGTAAATATTTTACAACAAAGGTTTAAACTGCTCCGCTAGTACTAATTGACAAGGCCAAGTCCCTCATAAAAGTTCTAAATTGCTATTTATATGTTTTCTGGACGTATACAATATGTGTATTAGACAAGGGTATCTTAAATATCAACGTTAAATGTAAACCAGAAGTAGACAACCCGTCGTTGTTTAGCGAATTTATTTTCTATCTAGCTGTCGTGCGGTCACCAATGCACATTGCGCGCAATCTGATGCCAAATTTCAGTCTTCCTTCAATGTATTGTATCTAGTATTTTAATACACATACTGTATACATATATTTCTCTCTTATATTCTTATTCAGTCTTTCAGATCATCAGCAATTTCAAATCTATTCAAGTACACTCACTTCTTGAATTAAATCCATACGAAATAATTCAATGGTGTTAGGTTTAGAGGTACATCTGGCCACTCCACAGAACCACCTCTCAATCCAGTAATTAAGAAAATCCTCGTTAAAATATTGTTGAACATTTATTCCAAAAATGAAGTGATATCCCATCTTGCTGAAGCCATATCCGTTTGTGGGCAATGCTCGAATTATTTGGAAATATCAAACTAATGCTGGAAGAGATTAAAAAATGAAAGCACCACAATAGCGCAATTGTCAAGAAATAACTGCTCCCATATTATATTTCCCATTAAACCATACCACACATGCTCAATGTTGCCTCACAATTTTTTATGCAAATAATTATTGAATAGAGGGATTTAAATAGTTGAAAATGCTATAATACGTTTCTTCTCAAAGCAGAAGTACCATTCTCATTTTTTATAAGATGTCTATACGAAGTACCTTTTAATGTCCTCCGCATGCACCATGCATCCCTAATTGCCGGTAATCGGGGGTTTTGCCTATTTCAGAAATAGATAGAACGAAATCGATTGCACATTCTTTACCTCATTTTACCTCAGAATTCCGTTGATGAAGGGGTCCAATTTTGATATCTCTACAAGGAACTTATGATTTTTCCACGCCACCTTCATTTTTTATAAAAATCTCTTATATAACCGTCAAAACAATGGAAACCCACGACATTATGTCATCATAGAAAATCAGAAAATATAAGCATTTTTTAAGTCAATGCCAACTATTGTCCACTGAAAACAAATGCAAGTGTCTCTTGTAGAGAAAAAGCAAGGAGGCTGTGACTATTTTTATCTCTAAGATCCAATTATCCCTTAACGTTTCAATTGACGCTAAGTGTTATGTTCTATCTACATAAAGCCAAACCCCAAATATAAATAACTAATTTGTTCTTCATTCATATTTGAAATACCGTAGCCCTATTAGGAAATAATTTTAGATATTTTGATATCCTTTTACTAGTTTATTTATCGGAGGCATGTTACGAAATATGAATTTTGTTATTCCCAAAGCATATTGTATCCGACCTTTAAGAATTTATATTGAGGAATAATATCTCCTTCACACTTGTATATCTCTAAACAAGAACTTATGAGCTTAAAATATGTACTTTTACTTGTCATCAGGTAACCTTCCAATAATTAGACTGTAAATATGCCACAACAATATGTCAGGCATATGACAGCATAGCACCCATATTGCTCGCGAGCAAGAAATCTGGCTAAATAACACAATTCATGAATTTGTTATATTATGACTAACTGTCTCTGATTTGAGCATAATTAAAGATTGATCGGGCAAACGCCATGTTTCATTTTTGAGAGTAGTTCGTGATCTTTATTTGAAGATTTGAAAACTTATCATAATACAGTGTTTTATTTAATTGCTAAATAAAATGCATTTTCTAAAGTTTATAATACTGGAAGAGGAAGAAACTGAACCTAAATATTAAAAAGTTTACTAGGTCCAATGTAATTAAAACACTACTGTATTAACTTGCCGACGTTTCGGTATAATTTATAACCATCCTCAGGGCACTGTAAGATATAAATAAATTGATTGTAAGTTGTTCTATAACTATATGAGTGATAAATCCTAATCCAAACTAATAGTGAAGAAATAATATTGAACAGTTAATTAATTATTCTATAACAGATTATAGGAAACATGTACTTATTTTAGGCACTTCAATTATTATTTAGAATTAGTTATAGGTTAGTGATATATAAAAATTATAAACAAATACTCACATTAAAATTTAGTGTTTCTCGTGCATAAAAAACATAGTGGCAGGAACATACTTCGTAGCTATAATATTGAGTTTATTGAAAATTACTCAGTATATCGGCGCATACAGAAATAAGAAATGTTTATCTCAGGTGTGTCCACTTGAGAGAAATTCTATCGAGAAATGACTCTCGAGAGTATTTCTCTCAAGTGGATACGCACCTTTAGTTCGCGTCATTGTCATTAGGTTTAAATTGTGGTCTGGAAATTATGATTATATTAAAAAGTTTGTCAACAGAACCTTATCGCCTTGGTGTACAAAACAAACTGAAAATGATAACAATTGTCAAGGGAGTCCTGTCATCCTCGTATATGAAATAAACAGTAGGTAAATTATCACAATTGATATATAAAGAAAACAGTAAATTATAAAAATTGTAAAGAGGGACTAGTTGCTTGGCAAACAAAAAAAAACAGTAAATTTTGACTTATGATGACAATCAGTATATAAAATATATGAAAACAATTGACAAGAGAATCATATCGAGTTGGCAAATATAATATTAATTATAACGTTATCCAAGAGTACTTTATCTCCTAGATCTGTATTTACAGATTTATTGCTTTATTTAAAGCAATAATTCATAACATAACATTATCCAAGAAATGCTTCTTAGTTTGTAATCAAAATGCATTGTCCAAGAGAATCTTACAGTCTTAGTTTATAAACAAATAGTAAATTGTAACAATTGCCAAGAGAGCCATATCGAAGTAAATAAATGAAATATTAATTTATCACTAATCGGAGGTCGTATACTTCTTGATATACCGTGTGTACAAATTCGATGTTCATCATTGGAATCTTGGAAAACAAAAGAGCTATAAAGTCGCTTAAATAGGAGGATTTAACAAATTTTATGCTGATTCAGAATTTGTTAAGAAATCATAGCTAACTGGGACATTTTTTGAGATTTTCTATGAAAACGAAAATTTTGTGATTTCTTTAAAATAGTTTTACTAAATTAGTCCTATAAAAAACAAATTTTCCTCAGTATGTGATTATTAGAAACCTCTTTTTGAGAAAAACGAACACTCTAATATGGCTATCAAAAAAAAGTTACTAGGTAGATAAAAAATTTTCGTTTTTTCAGAAAATCTCAAAACTGAAATAAAATTCCCTATATCATTCCAATTTTCAGGAAATCATCATATATACAATAAACTCATCTAACATACTCTGCACTGTGTAAGGAACCACTGTAATATTAATATCAGAGATTTATTTAGGCACATGAATCATTCACAACATCCCTGATTAATAATATTACTAACTATAACACATTAATCACAGTACGTTCAGAGCCTCGCATCGGGTACAACCACATACGTTGTCATGTTCTGCATGTAGCCTGCATTGCGTTCCACATAGGCCGCAATTGTGATGCGGCCTATGTGGGTAGAACATATAGAAACTTTAATACTCGCCTAAAAGAACATCTAAGGGAGAAAAAAATAATGCTAGAGATTAACATTTTGCTAACCATTTACTAGACACGAAATATTAATTTGAGGAAAGTAATAGTTTTAAACCACTACATGTGTAGAATAAAGGAAAACTACTAAACACACTTGAAGAACTAAAAATTTATGAATTAACAAAATTATATCACGTTTCATTAAATGGTCAGGTCAATTTTGAATCAATAGCATTATTTTGAGTTATTTATTAACTAGCAACTGTTAAGCTACTGTATATTATATTTAACAGAATATGTATACAACTGACTATACATTGGTGAATATGAAAGATTGCAATCCTAATATTTAAAGAATAAAACATTCTAATCATTAGTTTTATGCTTTATCTTTAGACAGTCGTATTGATAAGTTTTTAAAAAGTAATTAATAAGAACAGTAACATTCTTATAAATTTTTTTATATATGTTTTGTTGTACATATGTATATACGACAAGACGTAGTCAATTGTTTGTTTATTTATAATTATCACTGTAAGTATCCAGACTTTTAATCTATTTATTACATAATATTAGATTAGGTTAGGTTATTGTGAGTGGGTCCTTGTGAACCCTCCACTGCAGCCATAAGCAGGCCTATTGTGGCTCACTCCTAATTATATTTCACCCAATAAGTTCAGTCTCCTAATGAAACTGATAACTTTATTGGGTGAGAATGTGTCCAGATCCTCTGGCAGAAGTTGCTCTTTGCCAAATATTGAAAATCGGATCTTCTCCACAGCGGGACAGGTGCATAAGACGTGGTCTGCCATCTCATCATCCTCCAAGCATAGACGGCACTCGACGTTTTCCACTAGGCCGAGTTTATGCAGATGATAGTTTAGTCGGCAGTGCCCGGTTAGAGTTTTCAAGTTTACCCTGTTTAACTCTAAAAGTTTCTTAGTTCTTGATTTCAAAGAGTATTTTATAAACGCCTTCGAATGAACTAATCCTGGTAACTCTTGCCAATACTGGAGAGTTTTCCTTTCAGCCTAGATTGAGATAGCCATCTTAGCAGTACTTGAAGATATGCCAAGGGTCGGTTCTGGTCTGATGATTCGTGATCCTGCTCCTTCTCTGGCCAAGGAGTCGGCTATTTCGTTACCTTCCATACCAGAGTGGCCGGGCATCCTGACCAGAATCACTTTGTTGTTTTTGCTCAAATGATTTAGAGCCTTCTGACAGTTCCATATCGCTTTGGAGTTACAGCGGTAGGAGCCAAGAGCTTTTATAGCTTTTAATTGATCTGCTTGTAACATGCATATATTCCAGCCTTAGTAGACACAGTTCAATGGCATGAACCTTGGCCTGAAAAATAGTTGCATTAGTACCTAGACTTGAGGATATCCTCACCCTTTGTCTGCAGATATGTACTCCGGCTCCCGTTCCCTCAGGATTTTTAGAGCCATCTGTAAACCAGCAACTGTCTGCCATCAGTAGGTGGTTTTTATTCCATCCCACTCATCTCTTTTCGGAAAAAGGATGTTGAAAGTCAGCCCATAGTTGGTCATGGTAGGCACAGTATCCGAGGGCATTCTCAGGATGCTGTGACTCTATGTCATCCAGAAACCTGTTCCTCTTCATGATACTAGTCTGCGGCATATTAATGGCCGCTTGTTGCAGTCTATATATTACCCACCTGGCCTCTCTCTCCAAATATATATGAAGAGGTGATAAGTCCAAAGAGTTTGGCTTTGGCCGTCCGTTGTAATCCTTTCGGCCACCAAACGATGGATCCGTATGTTATCATGCCCCAGGATTTACCACACATACGATGACATGTCCATAAGGACAGTTTTGCTTTGTGGATTACCTTTTTCAGATGGGAGTTCCAATTAAGTGATTTATCCAGAATGATTCCTAGATATTTCACCTCCTCTGCAAATGGAATAGTTTCACCCATTAAGGAGGGAGGTCTTAAGTCCTCCAGCTTCCTTTTCTGGATGAATGGTACTATTACTGTTTTTTGAGGGTTCACAGATATCTGTTCCCTATCATACCAGTTACCCACTGCATTCAGTGTCTCTTGAAGAGTATTAGATATTACTCCTTCAGAGTTTCCTCTGACTAGTATGACTAGATTATCTGCATATGCTTGAACCTCAACCTCCCACACTGTGAGAATAGCCAGTAAGTCGTCCACAAGAAGTGACCACAAAAGGGGGCAACCCCACCCTGCGGGCATCCTCTTGTGGCTCTAAAGCTGACTGTTTCTCCCTGTAGAGACGTCGTTATAGTTCTGTTTGATAGCATAGCACGAATACAGTCTCCTATAGTCGGCTCAATTCCTCTGGCGGCTACTGCTGCATATAAGGAGTCGGGCAGTGTATTGTTAAATGCTCCCTCAATGTCGAGAAAAGCTCCCACCGCAATTTCGTTTATTTGAAGGGATTGGGTGATCTTCTCGGCTGGGTTGTTGAGTGCTAGTTCTGTTGATTTTCCTGTTTGATAGGCATACTGATGGGTATTGAGGGGGTGATGGTTCGGGATGTTCCCCCTGATATATCCGTCCAGCACCTTCTCCAGGCCTTTCAACAGAAAATATGTCAGGCTAATTAGTCTAAGTGATTTAGGGCTTGGTTCTTTCCTACCCACTTTTGGCATATAGACTACCTTAACCGCCGACCAACTAGATGGGATATAGTTCCATACCAGACTAGCTCTGAATAATTTATTGAGAAATGGGAGTAATATTTCCAGTCCGTTTTGTAGTAGATCTGGAAAAACTCTGTCCTCTCCTGACGATTTGAATGGTTGGAAGAATTTGATGGCCCACTCAATTGCCGATAGTGTGATAACCTTTTTAACTGTCAGCCAGTCATTTTTATCAGGTCGTTTTAATCATCCTTCTGACGGTGACAGCTGTTGGTCATTCAGATTCAAGCACCCTGGGAAGTGGTTATGTGCTAAGAGCTGTAGGTTTCTTTTCCAGAGTCCGTATATGAGCGATCCGGTCGCCTTAACGAGCCGAATTCCCACGTCGGCTCTCTGGAAAGAATCTTGTGGATTCTAGTACTGTGAGGTAGGTCAGATATACTCTCACAGAATTTCCTCCAAGATCCCCTTTTTGCTTTCCTTATTTTTTTTGTTATAGTCTGTTAGAACAGATCTATATTGGTCCCAGTCACCCGAAGCTTTAGCTCGATTAAAGAGATGTCGAACTTCACGGGAGTTCACGTAGACCCAACCTCACTACTGATGAGATGTTTTTTTTATATATTTGTATTTATTTATGCATTCATCTGTAAATAAGGCTATTATCTTTATGAACTTTTGTCCAAAAAACTCCGACTTTTGCGAATAAAATGACTTCATAGTGAAATATTTGTACACTATACATTTATGTAAATCATATCCAAATTAATTAACAAATAAACAGTTGCATGACATAGATACTCTCACAGCCTTCATTGTTAGTTAATTAACATGAGCTTTATAAAATAAAGACAAATTTAAAATTCTGTTATTTTTATTTCCTATAGAAATTGAATTTTCCCTAAGATTTTCTCATTACCCTCATGTTCTAATGACAATGACATAAATAGATGTTATTTTCATGAGCTATTTTTAACATTGGTTCATTTGTAGTTGTTATAAAACGGTTAATATTTGAGTATACATTTTTTTCTGCTTTTTAAAAAGGCGAGTGGTTTATCGTAATTTTCTATAAGCCAAATCAAAATCTACCAACGAAAATTGTCCACGATTAGATTTTTGAGAAAAGGCTGATTAAAGTGCCAAAACGTCGTTTAAGCCATTTATGATAATTTTTATTGTTTGAAAGAAATATGATAGACCTTTCACTCAAGGTTTAAAATGAAACTGTAATATTATACTTTCGTAGAAAAATTTCAGCGGCTAAGATATCAGTATTAATTGTTCGGCTTTATTTGAGATACTGCCCATATATGTTGAGTGCATACTGGATCAGAAAGTCAAAAATAAAAAATTACCAATTTCAATGAAATTTGTATTTGGGTAGCTGACACTAAACCTGGCGTCCAAAATTGACAGTTGAATAGTAGCAACTGAATTTTTTCTATTAACGTACAATAGCTTAGCTTCATTCAAGCCCTAAGTATTAAGTGAAAGATCTGTCACGTATATTTCATAAGATAAACATTATTAAAAAAGGACGATATAGCGCTAATGGACACTGGCACCTGGTTTTTTTTCAGAAACCTGACGTGATAGACTGTTATTGTTGGTAGATTTGGATTCAGCGTACAAAAACTATGAGAAAATACTGTTTTTGTTCAATTCCCAGAATCCATGCAGACCAGTGTTAATAATCGAATTGTTTCATTCCTTTGAATTTTCATTTAATGATAATCGTACATTTTTATTTTTAGATATAGACTTTCATTTATGATTCTTCATTAGAAAATCTGTATTCATTTTTAATATCATTAAGGCTTTATTTGTTTTCCAGTCCAGCACTGAACATGCAGTTCGTCAATTTGTGCTCACCTAGCATGTTATCTCACTGTTACTGTAGAAAATAAATTAACTATTTGACCTAATTTTAGCATGTAATTCGAAGTACGGATAGGCTTGGTTTCAGTTCAACTTCGCTTTGATAGTGTTTTGCTTTGATTGTAATTAAAAGTAGATATATCACGTAATGAAGCGTTGTTCATTATTACGGGGGTTTTTATTGATCGTAGAGATACATTTTCTTCTCGGAAAAGTTCAGACTGTTCGACAGTAGAGTTGATATAGATGAGAAGTGATGAATTTAAAAATTAATATGATTAAAACTTAAAGTTAACCAAGCCTGACGAGAAATTGATCTAGGAATAACAATGATGTTACCATAACAACTGAATATTATTTGAACCGCAAGTAAAATGATTTGATTTACTTGGAAAAATTAGTTTAGATAGAGAATGATGAATGAATGCATACATGTGGAAATTAAACGACACGCAGATGCAGGTAAATCATAATAGGTAACTAGTCAAGCAATGGAAATTAATAGTTGAGAACATTGTTCCAAACTTATCTTGCTGTTTTTGCACTTGAATTTAACTTGTCAGGTGACAATGGTATTACTTTTCTGACGTTCATTGCTGTTAGTTTCTGACAGATGTAATTCAAAAAATGTTTCCGGATTCTTCAACATTAAGATTAAGCATACAAGGTGATGTAATACCCTGTATCACCAAAGAAATCTTGACACAACGGACCCAATACCTTCCCAAAACATCTTACCTCCTTGGTCGGAAAAATTAGTTTAGAGAGACAACGGGACACACACCAAATCCAAGTATGCTTCCCAAGAAATTTATAATTTTTTTAGTGATTTAAAGCAATATAATAACATAGTCAATATAAATGACCATGGGCACGACACATACCCAATCCAGGAAAAACTAGTCCTCGGCCCGGGAATCCAGCTCGAATCCCTGGGCTGAGACGCAAGATAGCTTCTACTGCTCATATATTCATATTGTTAAATGTTTAAACTGAAATAATTAAGGATTTATATGGGGGAAGGAAATTAATAGGGTCTAATCGTAACCTATTATATTTAATTATTCTGTTGAACTCTTGAATTTTTGGACGGTATTTCCTTTGTATGACATTAATTAAGGAGAAAAGTATAAATTTTTACAATTTTTATGATTAAGCAATATAATGACATAACAATAAATGCGGGTACTAGTGGTACTGCTAGTGCCAATAGTTGATGGAGGAAGAAATATGCAACAAATAAGGAAAAGAGTATAAAGAATAAATAAATACACATAGCGCTTGATACAATTTATTATTCAGAATGACTGAAGTTTGCCATCGCATTAGTATACATGGTCACAACTAATATTCGTTCTGTATTCGTGGCTGTCAAATTTGAGCGATTTGGACTATACATATTTGTTTGTACAAGAAAAATGAACGTTCCATATCTACTGAGGTTAATGGTGCAAATAATTTTCACGAATTTTACACATTGTTTTGTATCCCAGGTTGAAATTAATTAAAAAATATATTGTATCAATTGAAGAAATAATTTGCACCAACGTCTGTCAAAATATGTTCTTCAAAATTAGTTAATTTTGAAGATTAAGATGTTCTTAGTAAAATCAAATTGTATAAACGCCATAAACAGTATAACTTACTTTGATTATTAAATATTTTGCTGGGCAACTACAAATTTCTATTACCATTTGAAAGACAAATATACTTACAAACTCAAAGTTTTAATTATCATTAGTTATGTTTTTTTCCTAAATGGCTGTATAAATAATTGAAAATACTGTTAAATATTTAATGAAAACTTTGAGATCACTAGACGTTACACATGCACGAAATTTCACGTAACATGTTGGGCTTTTAATGTAATTTAATGTCTCTCATTTCTTATTTATGTGGGAAAAATATTTGGATCAATAACACGTCATTTACATTACATGGAATATTCATGTTGCTGACATCACAAGGCAAATAAATAATTGTATATCTGTGAACTATGTAGTTACCTACTTTTTAATCTTTAGTTAGTTAAACAATAACGATTGCTCTACCAATTTGACACGTCATCAGTATGATGTGATGAATCAAATTTAGTTAATGTATAAAATAGTGGATACAAAAAATTGTTGACACAATAAAATTATTTTCCCATACAAACTTGTTTGTCTGTTTGTGCCTGTGTCTTTTGTAAATATGAGATTTTTCTTGTATTTGTCTGCACGGTAAAAATACTGTAATCAAGTCAGTTCTAGTTAATACTAGGAAAGATTGTCAATAATACACTTCACAACATTGCACTGTAAAGAAGCTATTATAATATTTTCATTATTATAACTAGATATAAGCAAATGAAAAACTTAAAATGTGGCAGTTATTCTCTTTTATAAAAATTTCTCTTTGAAACCTAACTCATAACTAAAGCTGGCCGAGGTGGCTGGAGTACAGCCACGGTCTTGGGCTGGCGTCACACTTACCGATTTAGAAGTGATTTATGCTGCAGTCTTATTTGAAAGGTTGATGCGTGAGGTTGTACCTATAAATTATACATAATGTCAAACGCGCCAAAGGGTAAAAAACGACCGTACGCGGACACAGTGAATAAATTTATCGGTGAATTTCCGTATTTATTCTATGACGGATGCAAAATAATTTGTAAAGTTTGCAATCAAGACTTAATGTGCTGGCACAAAACAGATTGTCGTCGTCATATCAATACCGTGCAACATCAAAATAAAAAAAATGGCATGCCTTTGACAACTCAGTTTATGTTTGATTTATTATTAATGTTAATAGCCTGTAATATTCCGCTACACATACTGGATAAACAACCATTTCGGGAGTTTTGGAATAAATACAATCCCCAGGTGAACTTACCAAGTCGTACATCTGTAGTTCATCGTTACGTAGATATATTCCAGCTGTTCGTGAAGACATTGTAAATAGGATTAAATGTGGATTAAAAAATACACGGCTCTGGTTACGTATTGACGAGACGACAGATTGTAAAAAAAAATCTATTTTAAATATTATAGTACGTGTACTGGACCCTCTTAAACCAACATTTCCACTTTTACTAGCTAGTAAAAGACTAACTGCGTGTACTGGCGAAATAATTACGCGTGTGGTGTTGGAGACATTCGAAAAATTTGAACTTTCAACAAGTCATGTATTGATGTTTGTGACTGATGGTGCCGCGACAATGCACGTGGTAGGCCGTTTTCTTCAAAGAGACATTTGTAGGTTTTTACATGTTACGTGTAAAGTGCATGCGTTACATCTTGTGGCAGAAACGATTCGAAAATGTTTTCCAGAGGTAGATGCATTAATAGCAAATGCAAAAAAAGTATTTCTCAAATCTCCTAAACGGCTTCGAGCATTTCACAGACAGTGTTCTGGTATCCCTGAACCACCAGAGCTGATTCTTACACGTTGGGGAACGTGGTTGAAAGCGGCTTTTTATTGCTGAATATTTTCAACAAATAAAAGCTGTGATACTACAGTTCAACCCTAACGAGGCTGCAGCTATTAGGGAAAGCCAGACAAGCTTTCAAGACGTTTTCCTTGAAACAGGTCTAAAAACTATTAATAACAATTATAGAGGACTACAGGACGCAATAGAAAAATTGCAAAATAGTTCGTTGTCGTTAGTGGAATCGCTGCAAATAGTGGACGACGTAAATACACAGCTACAGGCTATAAATGACGCAAAAAATAATCGCGTTAGTGAAAAATTCGAGAGTGTATTACAGAAAGATCCTGATTTTAGCAAATTAAGACAAATTTGTGATGGTGCATCTACAACTTCGTTAAGTGAGTACACAGATTGTTTTTCTTATGCCTGTATTACATCCGTAGATGTCGAACGGTTATTTTCAAAATACAAACATATTTTTTCACCAAAGTGAACATCGCTGACGGAGACAGCTGTAGAAACATACCTGATGCTATTATACTATAGATCTTCCCCACATTGTGATGACGACAACCAAACTACTTCATAAATCTGCTTAAAAGGGTGAGTTTTATACAAATTTTTATAAAATGTAACATTATTGTTAAAATTTATTTCCATTTACTGTACTTATTCAAGTATTATGATATGATGTAAACATATGAGTCATATGACGGCTCTGTCGGCCAGGTGACCTCGGCCAGCTTTACTTATAACTGTTAAGAATTCATATTAATTAATTATTTCAATTTTTAATTAAGTATATAATTTTGCGGGCACAACCAATCCCTTCGACTTTGTCATAGTCGCAACCATGACCTGAACCCGGAAGTCAATAGACAGTGAACCAGCTATCTTTATCACTTAACGTTCTGGCCCACTGCGTTACCAAGATCGGTAGCATTAATTTTATAATCCAATATTCATTGTGGCAAATACCCAAGAAAGTAGTTATTTAAAAATAATTCGTCTTTTACTTATCTGTGATAAGTAAAGAATGATATCTAGTACTTCACTGGTGTCATATATTAATACATGATCGGTTCAGTGGTGTAAAGGGCAGTGTGACACGTGCGTCCACCCAAACTTCCCGAGTTCAAAATCAGTCAAGATCAAGGCGATGAGGTATACAGATATGAGTATAACTCAAGAGAAGTGTATGAATAATGCATCAGATGCAAATAGGAGCTATGCGGAAAAATTTCCACACAAATATCTACCGAAAAGAAAAATATTTTTTAGAACCGAACTCATCAACAACTTCGCGAAATCGGCAATTTAAAACCACGAAATGGAAGGTATGTAGGACGTCTAAAATAAGTAAGAACTCTATAAATTGAGGAGAACATATTGGGTTTTGTAGCAGAAGATCCCATCAGTAGTATTAGACAATTACTTCCCAGAACAGATGCTAATTTTTACTCAATGTTTAATTTTTTGGCTGATGGAATTCCAAAGGCAATAAAAGTACCCTACTAGTATCATACGTTTAACGTAAATTTCTGGGCTAATTTATTTTTACGGGTACATTAGAGCAATACAACTTTTTCGGCAATAACTTATTTCAAATTCTTAAGAATACGATAATTAAACGAGGACAAAGATTGTTTTTATGCATGATAGTGCTCATCCCCATTTTACTAGAATAACTAGAAGCTAGGTTGCACACTAATTTTCCAGAAGGGTGGATTGGTAGAGGAGCAGATGCACCTATCCATTGGCCAGCACGTTTCCCAGACCTTTATTCACTTGATTGTTCATTATAGGGCTACGTAAAATCAAAAATTTATAATACGAAATTAATACTCTTGAGGAATTGACAATGTGAATTATGAATGAATTCACAAACATTCGAAACAATCAAGAAGTGTTGCAACTGGTAATTCATTTATTGGAGAAAAGAACAATGTTAGCATTGACGAAGACGGAGATCATTTAGAGCAGTTGCTTTGGATTACGTATATATTTGATGTTATATTATTTTTTTAAATATTGTCAATGAATAATATTTTAATTGTTATTTATGCACCATGGGAGTAAAGTGAGTGTTTTAAACCCGGCATGAATAGTGCAAGGGATTAAAACACACTTTACTCTTGAGGAGCATACAATATCTTTTGTACGAAAGGCCATAATTTTGGTTACAAAAAAATTATGTAAAAACTAACTAACAATCACACTACTGTTTTTACATTGTTAATACCTCCCTATTAACTAAAAAAATATCCAACAAGTCCTAATACGTACCATTTTTGTGTGAACTCAATAGATCCTATCTATGTATTGCCAGGTGTAATAAATTTTATGATGGGACATTTTCAGTTTCAGTCTTGTTTTGACCTACCAAGTGCCCAATTGTGTCTGTTAGAAAGTATTTTCGTTTGTCTACATAACTCAGTTACGACAAAAATGTCCAGTCCAACGCGCCGAAGTTGCAAAACCTCACCTGACAAGTTTTATTACATTTGTGGAGAATTCCTTGTGATGTCACAAGCGAGGCCATTGTCTGAATATGTGAAAAAAGTGTATTTTCTATATTTTGGAGTTTTAGCCGAAGATCAAGACAAGCATTACTCCACGTTTGCTGTGTAGCATGTCACTAGTGCAGTGGATGAAAGGGAAAAGAAAAGGTATGCCTTTTGCGGTTGCAATGGTATGGAGAGAACCCACCAATCATTTCGATGATTGCTATTTGTCTGTAACAAGAACTGAGGGATATTTCAAAAAAGGAAAACAAAAAATCATATATCCGAATTTGCCATCAGCCCTAAGACCTGTTCCTTACAATGCATCAGACTTATCAGTGCCAACTGCGCCTTTAGATTGGCAAAATATTTTTTTTTTTTTGGGAGGTAATGGAAATAGTAACCATTCTTTAGACAGCCCAGACCAGTGTGAAGTCCCTTTGTATATTCCAGAAAGTTTTAGTGACCTTCACTTAATTGCTCAAAATGATTGAATGACTCGGTACATGACTTGGGGCTGTCAAAACCACAAGAACTTTGTTCCCACTACTGGTAAAAAAAAATACCTAGAAAAAACTTTTAAAATAAAATTGTATTTATTGAGGTCTCCCCTTATATATAACATAACAATTCAGGCACATTTTAAAAAATAATCAAATGGGGGATTTAAAATAATAACACTTGTAGGGTTCAAGGGCTTTACAAAATATTGCAGTTTTCTTTGTTTGTGGCACAGTCGTGCAGTAAAAGAACATTATGTGAAGAGAATTTGGCAGGAAAGGAAATAATTTGAACCAGGAACTAGTAATGTTAAATATGTACCCTTGTAGACCCTAAAAATGTTCTTTTACCACCTCTTCATATTAAACTTGTGCTAATGAAAAATTTTGTAAAGACTATGAATAAAGAGGGTGAGGGATTTAAATAATTAAGAGAAATTTTTCCCCAATTAAATGACGAAGTCATTTTTATTGGTCTTCAAATTAGAAAATTGCTTGACTATGTAGATTTTAAAGGAACACTCAACAGACAGGACTCAGGGAACAAGAAGGATGAGAACTACAAGCAATTAGTAAGCGAACTTTTAGATTCCTACCAAACGCTTGGTTGCCTTATGTCTTTCAAAATTCACTTTCTGCATTCTCACATACATTTTTTTCCTGAAAATTTGGGTGCGGTAAGCGATAAGCAAGAAGAAAGATTTCATCAAGATATCAGGGACAATGGAAATTCGTTATCAAGGACGATGGGATCCAGTCATGATGGGTGATTACTTTTGGTTCTTAAAACGAGACGGTTTGACCCCCCATAAAAGAAAAAAATGAACTGCTCATATGTTTTCCAAAAATTATTCTCTCTCTTTGTAGATATATCTAGGTAAGCCTAATATATGCCATATACATCATTGATATATAGATAAAAGTTTAACAATAATGTTTTTCCTGCCCATAATATTTTATTAATGTAACAAGAAAACGTTACGTGTTACTACTTTTTGCTTGTCATTTCTGTAATCAGAAGGCTTTATTCTAGTGGTATATACTATTCAGGTACATGTTACAAAAAAAAAAATTTTTTTTGTCCGGCAATGAATTGGCCACGAAGCTTTTGTATTTTATTCCAAATTTATCTAGGCATTCTTGTATTTAATTGTCTGTTTGACATTATTTTTTATTTAGATTACTAAATATTACTAAATATTATTAATTACCAAATATTATGAACTATGAAATTTACCTTATTAATATTAATTTCAATTTGAAATAAGTTACATTTTATGGTTTATATATCTCCTTTCTTAATTTTTTGTTCTTTCCACCATTAAAAGTTTTACATAATAAAAATGTTGACGTTACGTTGTGTTTGTATTGTTCATTGGTTTCCATGTTGACTTTAAATCCCTCAGGGAATAAACGCTCGTTTTATTCCCTATTTTGAAATAGTAACATACTGTTTTATTCTCGTTCGTACAAAAACAATTTTTAGTCTAGTTCACAAGTTAAAAAGGGTGTTAATTAGTGATAAAAATCGTAAAAATATGAGCTCATTGGATTCGGGATGACGTCTAGAAAAATGTATAAAAATTGTTTACCAGCACATAAAAAATTGCAAAAGTTATTAACAAATTAAGATAAAAAAAAGTCTTTTAGTTTTTTGCAAATAATTCAGAAACTGTTAATAATTAAGAAATTTAAAAAAAAAAATTCTTAAAGAGGACGAAATTTCCGATAAAAAAAGTCCTAACTCCCGGAACTATAGATCAATTATATAATTTTAATGTGAAAATAGTGCTCCGCGCGGCGAGCGCGACGCTGCCACAGACCTCAGAATTGACCGTAGCAACAAGAACAATTTTTTTTAGCTATAAAGTATTAATTAAAAAATTTCAAAAAATTTATCGGATCATTTAGACATCCCAAGGAACAATATCCACTAAAAAAAAATTTTTTTCATCCATTTTTCATAAAATGCGCTTATTGTTAATTAACAGATTTTTTTGGAGTTCACGTTTATGTTTATAATCAGATAATTGTTAAACTAAAGACGTGAAAATTATAACCGATACTGGATACATTGTGACAAGTATACTTTACGAAATAATCACATCACAACATTTTTAATTTTTATAGTTCATTAGTTATTAATCTTTTACGTTAACAAAAAACGAATAAACGATAAAAAATGTGAAAAAATTTTTTTAGCGATATTATCACTGTTTTTCAAAGAGAAATGGATATGATCAAAAGCTTATTCGGTAGATATTTAATCACTGAACAAAATTGTCTTGAAGGTCTATTACTGTATCTGCAATATTTAATAAGCGATGTCATAAAAAATTCGAAAATGACAAAGAAACCTTAATTTTTTTATAAACAAATGCGTATAATAGTTGATTAACAATAGTTACAAACTAGGTGGTTAACTCATTTTAAAGATTAATTAATCCTTTATAAAAACGATTTGAATATCCATTGTCGTATATATCTCTAATAGTTTAAAAGATATAGAGGTTAATAACTTAACAAAAGAAGGACGCACTTCCATGTCGAAAGTCCTCTAAAGAATTATAAATATACAAATGTATGATTATGTTACAAAAAAATAATATTTTATCAAATTTGCAATCAGGTTTTAGGAAAGGGTTTAGTACGACAACGTTACTGCTAAATGTTACAGATAATATAATTAAGTCTCTTGACAACGGTTTAGCTACAGCTCTCATACTTCTCGATTTTTCAAAAGCCTTCGACACCCTTGATCATGTTTTGCTTGTTTCCAAACTCGAATATTACGGTTTTGATCCAATTTCTATAAATTTTTTTATCTGTTATCTTAGTAATCGTCGTCAGCAAGTTGTTATAGATAATACCTCTTCCGAAACAGCATATATAACATCTGGTGTTCCTGCAAGGCTCTGTGTTGGGGCCCGTATTGTTTCTTATATATACTTCTGATATGTTCAACGTAGTTAAGTATTCTGAAATACAGGCATTTGCTGATGATACCCAATTATCATATTCTTTTAAGCCCGAACTTGTTGACATTGCCTGTACACACATAAATCATGATCTTAAAAATTTTTATTTGAATATTCTAAAACACATAATTTAAAACTTAATGCGGATAAATGCCATGTTATAATATTTTGTCCAAAACGTTCAGAACAATTAGTTAAAACGCACCTAAAGGTAATGATACAAAATAAACCCGTAAATATTGTCAAGAGTGTAAAAAAATCTAGGAGTTATTTTTGATTGTAGATTACGATTTGAGGAATATGTATCCCTACTTATTAAAAAATCATATCTAGCCTTAAAATTGTTATATAGTAATAAAAAAATTATAAATTTCGAACTACGAAAAAAATTGTCAGAAACATTAGTGTTGCCATTATTAAATTATGGTAATACATTGTATTACCCCTATCTTGCTAAAATTACTCAAAATAGGTTACAAAAAATACAAAATTGTTGTCGATTTGTTTACGGTTTAAGGAAATATGACAGTTTCGGCAAAAATAAAGCAGCTTGGATGGCTCAAACTGGATAACATTTACAAGTATCATATGTCGGTACTTATTAAACGCATATTAGCTACTTCGTCACCTCCGTACTTGCGGGAAAAAATTTTGTTTAGACATGATTTACACAACGTAAATGTACGTCATGGCTCTCAGATATCCTTGCCTCGATTTTATTCAGCCTTGTTTTCAAAGTCGTTTACGTATAACGCGGCTAAAATCTATAATATTATTAATGATACATGGAAAAACCTCCCCTTAAACAACTTTCGTAAAAAAATTAAGTACTCCTTGCTCACTTTCCAATGAATTATAAAAATTTAATGATATTATTCACGGCATGATTTCTATTCTATTCTATTTTATTCTATTCTGTTTAGTCTATTTGATATCTCATTATGTTTGTATATAATCTTTCTCACTTTTTTTTATTACTTTTGCTATATTATCCTGTTGTTGTTTTTTCATTGTTTTTATTGTTGTTTTTTCATTTTAAGTTTATAAATTAACATTAATTTTATATGTAAAATTTTAAATAGCTTAATTTTATTTTCTTGTATACGTCATCTGCTTATAATTAGATGTAAATTATTAGGTTTTAATAGGGTTAAGTAGAGTAGCTTCGGCTAGACTTCCCTTTTCTTTTGTATACGAGTATTGTATATTACAATGCTCATGATTAAATAACGGCAATTTATTATTATTATTATTATTATTAATTTCTGTATAGTAGCAAAATTGAAAATTCTATAAAAAATCGAAAAAAAAATTTTTTTGTATTGGTTAAATATATGGTTGTTTTTAGTATTTTTTTTTCTATAAAAAAAATATTAATACATTCGACCATTGTTTATTACAAATTGTTTATTAAATAAACAAATAAATTTTAAGCGAAAAAAAATTTTTTTTACTTTGTAGAAAATTGCAAATGATAAATTTAGAAAAAAAATCTTTTGTAAATCTATTATTTAAATAATGAAAAAAAGTTAAAAAAGAGAATTGACAATAAAAAAATTTGTTTAAGAAAAATTTAAAAAAAAAAATCATTCCACTAATAAATTGGCAAAAAAATGTTTCTAAAATTTGCAACTAATCCATTTGTTTATAACATTTTTTTAAACAAATACCACTAAAAATTTAAAAAATTGTAAAATCTAATAGTGTTTTGATATACAAAAACAGTGATAATAAATATTGATAAAAAAAAATTTCACCTTTTTTATCGTTTATTAGTTTTTTTGTTAACGTAAAAGATTAATAAATAATGAACTCTAACAATTAAAAATATCGTGATGTGATTATTTCATAAAATCTACTTGTCACAATGTATCCAGCATCGGTTATAATTTTCACGTCTTTAGTTTAACAATTATCTAATTATAAACATAAACGCGTACTCCAAAAAAATTTGTTAATTAACAATAAACACATTTTATGAAAAAATGGATGAAAAAAATTTTTTTAAGTGGATATTGTTCCTTGGGATGTCTAGATGATCCGATAATTTTTTGAAATTTTTTAATTAATATTTTATAGCTAAAAATAATTTTTTTTGTTGCTACGGTCGGATTCTGAGGTCTGCGGCAGCTTCGCGCTCGCCGCGCGGAGCACTATTTCCACCATTAAATTAAAATTATTAATTATGGAGGTGCAGTTCCGGAAGTTAGGACTTTTCTGTCGGAAATTTCGTCCTTTTTAAGAATCTTTTTTTTTTTTATTTTTAATTATTGAGTGGAATGAAAAATAATATTAACTGAAAATTTTTGTTAATTATTATTTACTAAATTTTATTATTCTTTCACAGATAAGTATAACATATATCTTTTTAAACAATTATTTTCCCGCTATTTGCAAAACGCCAAACTTGGATTACAAAAAAGATAATATCAACATTATGTTCAGTACAACTGACTCAATAATGTTATTTTTAATTTCAACCTATTCTGTCTAGTAAAACACAAAAATAAATAAAACACAAGGTACTCACCAGTTGACACTCACTTTAAAAAACTTTAAAATATCTACCGACACGTGTTTCTGCTTGCCATAGCGTCATCAGGGTAGCCAGCACATTTAAAGAATCCAAAGTAAGGAAATTTGTAAACCTTAATGTAATAAACATTAATGGCTTCAGAGAACAGAATAATTTAAATTATATGAGTGGAAATACCTTAGGGTCAATTAAATAATTTAAAAAACAAATTAAGTTCCTCTTCTTGATAAAAGTTAAAATATAGAGTGGAATGAAAAAATAATATTAACTGAAAATTTTTTTGTTAATTATTATTTACTAACTTTTACAAATCTTATCAAAGATAAGTATAACATATAGCCATTAATGTTTATTACATTAAGGTTTACAAGTTTCCTTACTTTGGATTCTTTTAAATGTGCGGCTACCTGATGACGCTATGGCAAGCAGAAACACGTGTCGGTAGATATTTGAAAGTTTTTTAAAGTGAGTGTCAACTGGTGAGTACCTTGTGTTTTATTTATTTTTGGTTTTACTAGACAGAATAGTTGAAATTAAAATAACATTATCGAGTCAGTTGTACTGAACATAATGTGCATATTATCGTTTTTGTAATCCAAGTTTCAGCGTTTTGGCAAATAGCTGGGAAAATAATTGTTTAAAAAGATATATGTTATACTTATCTGTGATAAGATTTGTAAAAGTTAGTAAATAATAATTAACAAAAAATTTTCAGTTAATATTATTTTTCATTCCACTCTATATTTTAACTTTTATCAAGAAGAGGAACTTAATTTGTTTTTAAATTATTTTTAATTATTAATAGTTTCTGAATTATTTGCGAAAAACTAAATGCCTATTTCTTTTCTTAATTTGTTAATAACTTTTGCAATTTTTTATGTGCTGGTTAACAATTTTTATACATTTTTCTAGACGTCATTCCGAATCCAATGAGCTATCGCCCATATTTTTACGACCTTTGTCACTAATTAACACCGTTTTTAACTTGTGAACTAGACTATTTATAGCAATACTAATTAAGAAATAGAGAATGTCTCAGATCAAGGAAACATTTTTTAAAATACCACACATAAAAGATATATATGATCCTCATGCGTTAGATGCCCTCAACTTTTTCTTTTTAAATATTAGTAGAGTAATTCCAAATTTTAGAATGAAAAATCATGTCACTCTAAATTTTTACGAGAGAAAAATGCAAATTATTGGAATGACGACCCGAATAAAAAATCAAATAACTCGAGAACGGCTCATTATATCGTATATCAACAAAATTCGTCTGGCAATACCTCGTACCCTACAAAAATTCAAAAATGGGTTTATTATACCATTACATCTAATATGCCTTTGTCTAAATATTGAATTGCTTAATTACCAAAAAAATTTAATTACTTAAATATGTTATCCGGTAAACAATCAAATGTTTATTTAACAGGAACAGTTAATAATAATACTAAATTATTTTCTTGTTCCCCTGTAAAATTTACCTTTGGGCTTACGAGATATTGCCGTTTCACAAACGAATTCCTTTTTTGAGCCTATTTGACCAAATCATATTTACCTTATCTCAAAAGTTAAAAATAAAAAGTTTATGGGGTAAAAGGGTGGGATTATCCTCTTAAAAAAGGGGTGACAATTCCAGAGCTTCATTCAAAAATGTGTATTACTACCCCTTATTTATGTCTAAAATTACAGTTTAAAATTTTATTACGTTTTTTCGTATTAGTTGATATTTTTTTAATGTAGTGCTCGATTCTTCCCCAACAAAATTTGGAAATTTTTTAGATACGAGATAATTTGAAGAAATTGTGGTTTATGGTCAATTACCTTTCAAAATTTTTTGGGTTTGTTTTGATATCGGGAAAGGGGTCCTACAATTTGTGGTAAAATTCCTCTTTCTTTCAAGCTTTCAGGCATTTCTAAAAAAAGTGGCTTATTATTTTATCTATAGTTATTCATATGTGATTCACGGGAAAAACGAAATGGGACTAGTGCTATGTACCTACCCCCAAAAGAGATACGCCGATGGATACTTGTTTCGAAGTTGTTGTTCCTTTTCAGGTATATCGTAGTTAGAGAACTTGATCTGGGATGGGTACATTAGGAACAAGAACTCGCATAAGGTTGAAAAGTACAGGTTTCATGGCTACGTCGTTGTGTTTTTTTTTTTGGGTCCTTCGCACTAGTCACTACGTATTATAAATAATCTTTGACAAAACAAGCTCTTATTAATGAATGATAATTCAAATCAAGCATGATGATTTAACCAGATTATTATTGCAATAATTTTGTTATTTTAGAAGTTTCAAGAAATTTGTACATTATTCTATTGTCAAGTGTTACAAAAAATTAAAGAATGAGAGAATATAAACTTCGGAAGAGAAATTATTCGTTTATATGCTTTGGGATTTTGTGGCGTTGGGTCTGTAAACACAAAATTTAGAACAGGTGTTTGATGTAAGAATACTTCTGTAAACACGAACATATTTTATATTACTTGTAGGTTTCAAACGAGTCTTGATAAAAGAGAGAAATGTTTGTGAATACTTTAAAAGCCACTAGAAACTTCTGAAGTATCCTGAAGCTTTACTACAAAGGAGCAACTGTTTGAGATGAATCAATCAACTTCCTAATATTATTATTGTAGTGATATAAAGAAGTCTAAGTTTTACAATTATTACTTTAAATAATTATTGTTTGATCGATGGAACAAGAAATATTATTATATTGTGATGAGATATTAAAATTTTCTACTGAATACATGATGTCTCATCGGGAACTGCTTCGATCCATATAGGGAAACAACAAATTTTAAAAATGTAGAGAATTACTAATGTCAGTGAGATAAATCGAACAAAAGTAATTAGATATAAGCATTTGGTACTTACGGTTATACCGCAAGTAGTTTCCAACTAGCTTATTTTAAATTGAACACCCAGTGTATTTCTGATATTTCGAAAGGAGCATAAAATTCTGAATCGAAAACATACAGCATATGCTATCCCAAGCAACATTCTGACGACGAACCGACGTTGCTGTTCGCAACTAAAAGTCGGTGTGCGACGTACACAAAACGTCGGGCTGACCCATATTTGTACTAATCTGGTCAATAAAATATGGGTCGATTCGACGTAGAGGGCCGATTTTGGTCGTTGTGATTACCGACCAAATGTGCACCAAATTTTACGTCAGCTTAAGTTGGTTGTCAGGCTATTACCAACCTTATTTAAAATTTGCCCTTAATCTGACCTACAAAAGTCGGGTGTAGGTAGTGAAACTAAGCAATTTTGTATATAATTCTATTTGTCATACCTATCTATTTATATAAAATGGAGTACGTATTATATACAAAATACTTCGATTAAAATTTTAATAAATCTGGTGGGGTAAAAACTGAAACAAAAGAATTTTTATTGATACATATATATAAAGTAGGTCGAAAAAATATAGTGAACCCATAAGAATAATATTTATTTTAAGAACGAAAGTGCTATTTTTATTTTTTTACTTACAAAAATATTTTCCCTTTCCAAAGAAAGCGCAATTGAAATATTGTTCAATTAATTTTACGAGTAAATAAAAACTTTTTTGCCTACTTTATTTGAAAAAATAGGCAAATTTTGTGTATTTAAAATAATTGTACACATAATCAACATGGCCGCCTATTATTTCCTTCTGTGGAACCAGAAAATATGACGAAGGCGACAATAAGTGCAACTATTTTTACTAACAGCGACGTCACGGTTAAATAATTTTACTTACACCAACTTTTAGTAGGCTTTGGTGCAGAAATCTGCACTGTAACGAAGTGATTTTATTTGTTAAGTTAAGTTAGGTAGCTAGGTGTTATTTGTCTGTTTTGAAAAATATTTTATCCATTATAGTACTGCGCTTGTAAATAATAACAGTTTAATTATTAATTAACGATAGGTAGTATTGATATGTTTTTATGAACATTCCAAATATGCCAAGTTGCGGGCAGTACGTGAATCGTGAAACGTGAAACGCGCATATTACCCCCGCACTCCTGTGTCCCGCGCTACCATGAAGGAGCCCGAGGCTGAAAACAATTAAATTGGTTGCCGTCCAGCTGCCAACCGAGGAACCACGCCGATCAGCACAGTAAGTAAACTCAGCATCCGAGGACAGTCCGTTGCTGCCGCCCGTACCGTCCAGACGTGCCGACACCGACCGCTCCAGAGAGGAAGCCAGCCCAGGATCCGGAAGTAGGTAGCAAGGTTTGATAAAGGTTTGGTAAATAATCGGTATTACTTGGCTGGTGAGTACTTTCCGGGCTTTATTTAGAGTTTATGAACCGCGAGCGCTAAGACGTATCCGCCTCATATCCTTCCCTAGAACGGGAGAGCGGCCGAAGGTTGGAATTAGAACCGCGTTACACCGCGTTACACCACGTGTTCTCCAGGCCACCTGAGCACGTAAAAATTCTGCAGGGTGACTTGGAGATACTAGCATTTGATACCGCGTGTCCTCTAGGCCACCTGCGTCCGTTTTTTTGGCAGGGTGACTTAGAGGTATTTCCGTAACCGCGTGCCTGCCAGGCCACCTGAGCACGTAAAAATTCTGCAGGGTGACTTGGAGGTTTCCGTCCGTAATCGCGGGTCTGCCGGGCTACCTGAGCACGTAAAAATTCTGCAGGGTAGCTTGGGAGTTTTGGCCTTACCGTCGTCGTCTTAGATTTGCAACTGTTCGGCTTGCCACTCCTTCCCCCCCTCCAACCAGAACCGCGTTACACCACGTGTTCTCCAGGTCACCTGAGCACTTACAAATTCTGCAGGGTGGCTTGGAGATACTAGCATTTGATACCGCGTGTCCTCTAGGCCACCTGAGCCCATTTTCTTCGGCAGGGTGACTTAGAGGTATTTCCGTAACCGCGTGCCTGCCAGGCCACCTGAGCACGTAAAAATTCTGCAGGGTGACTTGGAGGTATCGTCCGTAACCACGGGTCCCCGGGCTATCTGAGCACGTAAAAATTCTGCAGGGTAGCTTGGAGTTTGACCTTACCGTCGTCATCATCAATTCGCCACTGTTAGGCTTGTTACTCCTTTTCCCCCCCCTTACCGTAACCGCATTCAACCGCGTGCCCTTCAGGCCGCCTGAGTCCGTTTTCTTCGGCAGGGCGCCTTGGAGGTACTAGCTTTGGCATATCATAAGACCGGAACCATCCATCAGCCAAGCGATAGTAAATAACCGCTTTAGATAGGCATAGTTTGCTTGTATTGGCGCTTGCTTCCCCCTCCTGGTATCCGTCCGCCGTCTGCTTATAACCGATTAATTTATCGTTGCTTACCGTTTCACCGCTTCATTCACCGGCGTACCGTATCGCACCGCTTGACCGCCCGGTTACTGCCCCGCTTGTCCGTAGTTAAGACCGTAGTAGTATAAGACCGCTTGTAGAATAAGACCGCTTGTAGTTAAGACCGTTGTAGTATAAGTTGTAGTTACTAAGGTGTGTATAAAGTGTAAATAATAATTAGTGTGTAGAATAAATGTACATATATTGAATGAGAGTCTGTTCCTTAACTGTAGTATGTAAGTTCCCTTTTTCCCGACCCCTGGCTTAGCCGTATCTTCACTGCAGTTCCCCGGCCTCTATCGTCCCGCCGATAGAGTAAAGTGGTGTTTCTGCACTCTAAACAGAAACTGGCGCCCGAGATCTCCGTACCGTGAACACCGCCGTAGTGTTGGGCGTCAAAGTGACACTTCTGCTCTTGGGTAGAGCAACGAAGTACGTCACAGCACTAACACTAACATTTCAAACAATCGCTATAATATCGACCGTCTGTTGTAGTTGGTGTATAAATCTTTACTAAATATCTACCAATACCTGAATTATCGACATTAATTTTGAGGTTATGTTAGACCAAGGCCCAAAATCCTAACACCAGCCGACGTTGCTAGACGACTACGTCAGTCAGCAACGTCTAACCAACGTTGGAACGTTACCCAAAAATTACCTAAATCTACTTAATCAGTTACCAACATCTAATCAACGTTGGATAATAATCTAAAAATACACTCAACGTATTAAGTACATTTCTGACATGAAATCAACGTTGGTAAATGTGCTAGATGTAAATAGTAGGTTTGAGAGGTCCAACCTACGTTGCTCCGACGTTGTATCATAACTATAAAATTTAAGACGCTACTTGACTATTATTTGTAATAATTCTGACTTTATAATTAGTAAAAAAGTAGTCGGTAGTCGGTAAAATGTTACTTGGGACGAATGTAGCTACCTATCAAGTCGGTTACCAACGTTATACTGAAGTAGGTGTATTACCGAAAAATTAATTGGAGCTACTTAAGTTAGTCATTAACGTCTAACCAACGTTGGTTAATAACTAAAAAGGACCAAACCTATTAAGCCACTAACCAACGTATAACCAACGTTGGCAAGTGTTCCATAACAAACTTGACCTATTCAGTCACCAACGTCTACCTAACGTTGGTAGGTTACTCAAAATTTAACCATACCTATTTTAGTCAGCTGTCAACGTCTAACCAACGTTGGTAAGTTATTCCAAATATAACCATACCTATTTTAGTCAGTTGTCAACGTCTCATCAACGTTGATAATGACTTGAAAACATATCAAACCTTATTAAGTCGTTTTCTAACGGCAAATCAATGTTGGTAAATCGTCCAGACTTACAGTAGGTTTGCGAGGTCGACGCAATATTTGGTTCGACGTCGTATTACAACTACAAAATTTAAGTTATTACTCGACTACTATTTGTAATAATTCTGACGTTGGAATTAGTGAAAAAGTAGTCGGTAGTTGGTAAAATATTGCTAGGGATACCTAAACTCAGCCGTTTCGGAGATATCTGACATTTTATATAAAATTTTACGGGTGCACCACATATTGGTGCCAAACGAACATATCATTGCCAAAAATCTGTAACTTTGTAATTTTTATACCAACTCTTATAAAATTTGGTATGTGGAACAGAAAAGGGTTAAAGTTTAACGATATTACAAATTAGTAGGAATAGATCAATCAAACAACAAAACTACTTTTTAATTTAGTCGACGTTTCGCTATATTTTTATTATCATCCCCAGGACTAGTTAAATTGTTCATAATCAGTAATACATGAAACAAACAAAAGCCGGTACAAAACATAGGTCGAAGTAAATACAATATTAAATACATGTAAGCTCTTTGTTTTATCAGTGATACACAGCAAATGATTATTTACAAGTACACAACAAGGTCGAAGTAAATGCAATATTAAATACATAAACGGTGTTTACTTAATCAATGATATACAGCAAATGATCATTTCCTGTGTATCGTTCATAAAGTAAAGACTGTTTACGTATTTACTATTGTATTTACATCAACCTACATTTTGCACCGGCTTTTGTTTGTTTCATGCATTACTGATTATTAAAGTTGGCCGAGATGGCTGGAGTACAGCCACGGTCTTGCGCTGGCGTCACACGTGCCGATTTAGAAGTGATTTACGCTGCAGTTTTATTTGAAAGGTTAATGCGTGAGGTTGTACCTATAAATTATACATAATGTGAAACGTGCCAAAGGGTAAAAACCGACCGTACGCGGACACAGTGAATAAATTTATCGGTGAATTTCCGGATTTATTCTATGACGGATGCAAAATAATTTGTAAAGTTTGCAATCAAGACTTAATGTGCTGGCACAAAACAGATTGTCGTCGTCATATCAATACCGTGCAACATCAAAATAAAAAAAATGGCATGCCTTTGACAACTCAGTTTATGTTTGATTTATTGTTAATGTTAATAGCCTGTAATATTCCGCTACACATACTGGATAAATAACCATTTCGGGAGTTTTTGGAGTAAATACAATCCCCAGGTGAACTTACCAAGTCGTACATCGTTACGTAGATATATTCCAGCTGTTCGTGAAGACATTGTAAATAGGATTAAATGTGGATTAAAAAATACACGGCTCTGGTTATGTATTAACGAGACGACAGATTGTAAAAAAATTCTATTTTAAATATTATAGTACGTGTACTGGACTCTCTTAAACCAAGATTTCCACTTTTACTAGCTAGTAAAAGACCAACTGCGATGTACTGGCCAAATAATTACGCGTGTGGTGTTGGAGACATTCGAAAAATTTGAACTTTCAACAACAAGTCAAGTATTGATGTTTGTGACTGACGGTGCCGCGACAATGCGCATGGTAGGCCGTTCTCTTCAAAGAGACCATTGTAGGTTTTTACATGTTACGTGTAAAGTGCATGCGTTACATCTTGTGGCAGAAACGATTCGAAAATGTTTTCCAGAGGTAGACGCATTAATAGCAAATACAAAAAAGTATTTCTCAACTCTCCTAAACGGCTTCGAGCATTTCACAGATAGTGTCCTGGTATCCCTGAACCACCAGAGCCGATTCTTACACGTTGGGGGAACGTAGTTGAAAGCGGCTTTTTATTATGCTGAATATTTTCAACAAATAAAAGCTGTGATACTACAGTTCAACCCTAATGAGGCTGCAGCTATTAGGGAAAGCCAGACAAGCTTTCAAGACGTTTACCTTGAAACAGATTTAAAAACTATTTATAACAATTATAGAAGACTACACGACGCAATAGAAAAATTGCAAAATAGTTCGTTGTCGTTAGTGGAATCGCTGCAAATAGTGGACGACGTAAATACACAGCTACAGGCTATAAATGACGCAAAAAAATAATCGCGTTAGTGAAAAATTCGAGAGTGTATTACAGAAAGATCCTGATTTTAGCAAATTAAGACAAATTTGTGATGGTGCATCTACAACTTCGGTAAGTGAGTTCACAGATTGTTTTACTTATGCCTGTATTACATCTGTAGATGTCGAACGGTCATTTTCAAAATACAAACATATTTTTTCATCAAAGCGAACATCACTGACGGAGACAGCTGTAGAAACATACTTGATGTATTATACTATAGATCTTCCCCACTTTGTGATGACGACAACCAAACTACTTCATAAATCTGCTTAAAAGGGTGAGTTTTATACAAATTTTTATAAAATGTAACATTATTGTTAGAATTTATTTCCATTTATTGTACTTATTCAAGTATTATGATATGATGTAAACATATGAGTCATATGACGGCTCTGTCGGCCAGGTGACCTCGGCCAGCTTTACTGATTATGAACAAGAAAAAGACAATTTAACAAGTGCTGGGCATGCTAATAAAAATATAGCGAAACGTCGACTAAATTAAAAAAGTAGTTTTCTTCTATTTTGATTGACCAATTCCCACTAAGTTTTAATATTAATATATAGCAGATCACTAAACATGCAAGAAACTAAAGTTAAATATAAGCAGTGAGAAGCCATTAAAATGTTATTAATTTGTTTATTAAAATAATAACAAACATTAACCCTTTGAGCCGCAAAATTTTGCTTTTGTGCCAATCCTTATGAAACTTGGTATTTTAGGGTATTTTGGATCGCTGAATCCGAAAATGACATCAGAATTCCAAAATTCAAAATGGTGGATCCAATATGCCGTCCTCAAAATCCAAAATTTAATCCTTTGTTGTACTTAGGGGTTTTTGAGATTCCGATTACCATTTTTCATATAAATTCATGGAAATCTCAACACTAGTTGTGGAATAAGATTATAAATAATTTAAACTGCGTCTGCAGAAAATGAGGAATAACAATTTTAATCGTCCAGCAAAGCTAAAACTTCTTCAACGCGTTTTATTTGTGTTTGTGAAGGTTGGTTTCTAATGCTCGTTATAAATTGATCGGATGTGCACAGCAAAGAATGAAAAATATGTTCATTGGTCGCTGACCTGAAACATTTTCTAGAATAATGCAGTTTAATGTTTTTATAATCTTTGTTTCTAGATTTTTCGGCATCTTTAGATAGCTGTCCAAGAGCTAAAATAGCAAGGTACCTAATTATGTTCTTCAGAAATATGTGAACTGAAGAGGGCATGTAATAGAGACCAATTATATCTGCTTACATAAAGTTCAGCTGTAGTGCGTGTGTAATCATCTAATTTTGTTGCATTAATTTTCTTATGATATGGAATATTTTTATCACTTCTTCATCAACTCCTGTTATCTCAGACGTAAAAGTAAAGTTGGAAAAAACTTTCTTACAGTATGCAGTACTACTGTTTTGAAGTGTAATATATTCATGTAATATTATTTCTTTCAA
>JANEYF010005177.1:60000-101542 GCA_029963845.1 Rhamnusium bicolor | reverse complement strand
GCGGGATTGAGTTTAAAATATATAATTTAAATAGTCAGTTATGAAATAAAAACAATTTTCTGCTAGGAAATTTTTGACAGCTTTTTTGAAATATTTAATAAAAGTAATTTCCTTAATGTGATCCGGCAGCTTGTTGAAAAATAATATTCCCATAAATCTGGGGCTCTTCTTGTAAATAGATAAAGTATGCATGGGAATCAATAAATCATTTTGGTTACGAGTTTCGTAATTATGATAACAATTACTTTTTAAAAATTCGTCAAGATGTAGTTTTACAAAAGATACTAAAATCTGTTCCAATAAGAGCACAAGATTTGAATTGCGCGCCAGTTTGGCTGCCATGGCGTTACAAGATTATGATATACCAGGTCGATAGGACAAAGACGGGAGTTAGTAAACATGAAGCATTACACGATAGAACAACGTGTTCTGATTGTAAACATTATTATTAAAATGGTGAAAGTTTGATTGCCACGATTCGTAAAGTGCGTACAATTTTCGGTAGAAAGAATATTCCCCATTCATCTACTGTGAAAAGAATAATCGAAAAATTTGGAAGTACTGGTTCGGTTAGTGATGTGAAACAAAAGACACGAGCTCGTAGGGGTCGTTCAGAACAAAACATCACGGCAGTTCGCGAGAGCGTAGCCGAGAGTCCAGGGACGTCATCGTGCACAAGAATTGGACGTTACAACAGCCACTCTTCAGCGTATTCTTACTAAAGATTTGCATCTCCATGCCTACAAAACCAATGGACTCAAAAACTTCTGCCAACAGACCATGCACAGCGAAGAGAGTTCACCAATTGGATCCTTGGACAACAAGAAGTGAATGCCGATTTTGTGGACTAAATCATTTTCTGTGGTGAGGCCCATTTTCACCTCGATGGCTTCGTTAATAGGCAAAACTGTCGCATTTGGGGCTCAGAAAATCCACGAATGATCCATGAGATAGCAATGCATCCAAAACATGTCACGCACTGTTTGGTGTGCATTGTGGTCTGGAGGAATCATTGGGCCGTTTTTCTTCGAAGACGAGGCAAGGAATGCAGTAACGGTGAAGGACGAACAATATCGCGCTATGATAACCCAGTCTTTTGTACCTCAATTGGAAAATATTGCTCTCGACGGCATGTGGTTTCAGCAGGACGGTGCCACTTGCCATACCGCCCGTGAAACATTGACGGTCTTGCACGAGTCTTTTCCTGATCGTGTCATCTCTCGGTTTGGTGGCAAAAAATCAGTTCTTCCAACAAGATGGTGCAGCACCTCATAATATCAAGACTGCTTCAGAATTATTAAAACCAATTTTGGAAATAACTGGATAGGAAGTAACGGACCAGTGAGGTGGACATTTCAAATCTTCATATTTATAATGCAGTTCAGAGTGTTATGAATATATGTAATTTATGTATCGAACATAATGGACATCAGTTTGGACATTTACTTTAATTTCAATTTTTATTTTATAATTATTATATTATAAAATTAGATATAAATTTCTGATTTTCTGGTCTTGGCTTATTGAAGGACCCTCAATTAATGAGATTTACTTTTAACCTCTTATAATAGCTTTATTAGGTCGTCTTCTTTTTGGATGGCGATTGAAATATATTTTGGATGCAATATCACAAGTGTTATTACTTTGAATAAAGCATTCTAGCAAATCATATTTCTCGTAATTTTCGTGAGACATCTTCACTTTTACGATTAAATGGGGTGTAATTATGACGGAAACGAAATTATTAATATGCAATTTTCTGACAAACGGATAAACACTGGCATACACGACACTGTGTGTCATGTATGACAGTGTTTATGTTACTTGGAATAAATATAAAGAAACGCAAAAAGTAATCTATTAAAAGATTATTTTCGCCATTAAATATTTACATATCAAAAGCGACCCCACATATGATATACAGTTTGAAAGAGAAAAAAAAATTTCCTTTTTAATTAAACCATAGTCAACTATGATTCCCATTAAAAAAAAATTGTGTGCTATAACTCGAAATTGCACACAGAAAACAGTGCCTCAAGAATGTAAAAGTTGTTTTTTCATAACATTACAAACAACCAAAATATTAACATGTGTCTAAAAGTCGAAAAATCGAACTTTCGTTTATAACTCGAAAACAAAAGACGATAGCAAATTTTTGTTTTCGCCAGTGAATTTGACCCAAAAACAGAGATTGAGAATGTGCCTTCCATTTTTTGTATCTCTTACAGTTATCGAGTTAACATATACAAACATCGAAATTTACCCACCCTGTACGTTAAACAATTTCATAATTATTGTATATACCTAGCGAAAATATACTCTGTAGACATAGAGTAATATTCAGTCAGATTAATAAATAAATTGTCTAAAATGTCTTTTTCTTATTAGAATTTATATACTTACATGCAAACCGGCACTCGATGAAACATTTTATTAACGTCAGAATTTAAATAATAAATTGCATGACATTCAATAGCCAAATAGGTTTTTCGAATTTGGCATCGTTTACATTCCTTCCTGGTCCCGGCTTGTCTGCATATCTACGACGTCTATTGGTCGATATAACATCGCACAGAAATATATGAGGCGGTGTGTGTGGTGCGATTTGTTGAATACGTATTATCAGTAAAAACACGAAAAGTCGATTTCAGAAAAATTGGTTTGTTTCTTTATAAACATAGGAGAATGCGAAAATATCAAAAAGATTGATTCAAACATCGCATAAGGAAATAATACGTTCTTCTCATATGGATTTGCCAATAAGGAAATTGAGCCCTGAGAGCATACTCTACTCCAATTGTTTATAAAATGTATTTTAAAACTGCCAGAAAAATTGAGACCGATCAGGCCGTTGTAGAAACCTAATATATTTATTCTATTTTATTTGTTTCAAATGCAGAAAGTTTACTTCAAGTAAAATTAAATTAAATAGTGGTTTTTCGAATATACAGGGTCAGTCAAAAGTACAGTAGAACCCCTATTATCCGTGCTCCATGGGACCGGACGGGGCACGGATAATTGAAAAGCACGGATAATCCAAACATTTATTTTTTACATAAGAAACTGAACTATACATATGTAAACATGCACAGAATAATTGAAAACACAGCTTACATTTATTTTAAGTAACTATACTTTTAAAATAGTCAGTCATTTTGGTCTGTGTTTCATTTTTTCTGTTTTTCTTTATTTGCTGACGTATTTTGCGTAAGTTTAAAATATTGACTAACTCAGTAGATTCCTGTTGCGCAAAATAGTCTAACAGAATATTCACAGCTTCTTCGGCCTCCCGGTTCGTTACTCGTTTGGTGGTTAACGTGTCATCAACTTCTTCGTCTCCACTCTCATGTTCGGAAGAATTAGGCTCTACTATGCTGGGCTGACTTAAAACTTCTTCAATTAAATGGTTGTCGTTAAGCAGTTGATAACCCGGTTCATTTTTATCACACTGAATCCATCTTTCAACTTCAGTTTCTTCAATTTCAGTGAACTCATCGGCGTTGCGTACTAATGCCGTTAGTTCAGTTATGGTTGTTTCTTCCTCACCAGGTGCTAAGACAATACTTTCGTCTTCCTCCAGCGTCATTATCTTGTAAAAAGCTCTTTTTAATAGTCGTATGTTTCACCCCACTCCATGCATTTGCCACTGTGAAAATTGCGTCCTTGATCGTCATCGATTTCCAAAATGTTATCATGTCAACTTCATCCAACGAATTCATCATTAGCTCTGTCCGATAAAAGCGTTTCATTGTTTCGATAACACCTTGTTCCATCGGTTAGGCAATTGATGTCACATTAGGTGGAAAAAAAGAATAAAGAAATTTCCATCGGCAGACCTTAGAATTGCTTCATTGGGATGAGAACGAGCATTATCCAGAAGTAAAACGGCCATTTTGGGGCAACTTTTCCTTATTCAAGTAAGACTTTACTTCGGGAATAAATTTTTTATCTTGGAAGATGTCACGAGTTATCCAAGCAGCTTGCTGGTTATAATAGTGAACTGGGAGAGTGTGTATATTCAAATTTTTTAAAGCACGTGGATTTTTTGACTTCCCTATCACCGTCAGTTTAAGTTTATGGCCGCCAGAAGCGTTGGCACAACACATGACTGTTATACGATCTTTACTGATTTTATATCCCGGTGCACTTGTCTCATTACCTGCAGCTAACGTTTTAGTAGGTATTGCCCGCCAGTATAGCCCGGTTTCGTCCGCGTTATAAATTTGTGCAGGTTGTAGATTATTTTCCGTAATTATGGTCTCCAGATCATAACAAAACTCCACCATCGCTTCCCCATCTACGCTGAGCTTTTCGCCTTGAACAGCAAGCTCACGAATTCCGTGACGTTTCTTAAATCGATGTAACCAGTCACTTGATGCATTGAACTGTTCATTAATTTTTAAATTGTCGTGAAGAATCTGTGCTTGTTTGGCACACATTGGCCCCGAAATAGGTACACCTTCCGCTCTTTGTTGAAGAAACCACTTGGAAAGCGCTTCATCGAGTTGTTGAAAAGATGAGCCTTTCAATGACTTTCGTTCAGATATATTTTTAAAACTGTCTGACTGAGATATAAAAGTTTGTAGTTTCGCTTTGTTTTTGATAATATCACGTACTGTTTGCTTTCCTACATCATAAATTCGTGATAATGATGCAACGCATTCGCCCTTTTCACTTTTGTTTAAAATTTCCAGTTTTTGTTCAATTGTTAAAACTTTTCTTTTGCGTTTAACACGGTGATTCGTTGCCATTATTTTTAAAATAAACACGCGTGCAGAAATCGATATGTAGCAACTCACTCATCTGTGACACAACCAAAACTAACTAAAACAGGCCATGCATTCTTTTCATATGTATTAGCACAGAAGAGGGGGGGTCCCCTCTTCTGTGATATTAGCAACCGCAGCCGTCGTTTACTACTTAAACACGTGCCAAAATAAAAACACACATAAAAACGCGTCCCGACAAATTCCTAGACATAGCACGGATAATCCGCACCCCGGATAATCCGCGCACGGATAATCGGGGTTCTACTGTACATCGAAACACTCTTTAATTCTTAACTGGTCTGTCGTTGTCTGACAGTCTACGCTATAAAAGTAATTCTTTCTTATTCGTTACTGGAACCGCCCACGTACTGCCCCTTCTATCTAATCCTTCTCATATTGGAGCATGATAGGTACTCATGTTCGTAGCGGGGATGCGATATTTTCTTACAAGATATGATAAGAATTGGTTTAGTCGTAGTCTATCAGACGACACCAGACCGTTACAGTCACTCTTTTGCGTATGAGATATTATTGTGAATATGGCCGGGCCATCGAGACGTGTACGTTTAGGAGATGAAGGTTATGAAGAGACTCTTCAAAAATGGTATGACGAAAAATATGACAGTGAAAGTAATGTGGATGATGTGCCGGAGGATTATAATATTGAATCCGAACATGAAACTAGTTCAGAATTATCTGATTCTGGGGATTCTGAGGGAGAAGTTGAAGTTGACGTAAATAATAGTGAAAAAACGTATGTGTATGGTAAAAATAGATATAAATGGTCTACTTCAGAAGTTTATCCTTCGTCTAGAACTCGCAAACACAATATAATTATTAAAGTTCCCACTCTAAAAGCAAAGGCAAAAATGCTCGGTGAAACTACTGATGCTTTATCCGTTTGGAATTTGCTTTTCAGTGATGACATATTACATAATATTGTAATATAAAAAAAGTATTCTAAAATGATCTTAGAGACATTAATGACCGAACTAAAGGGTTTTTAGGCTTCTAGTGTACACGCTTTCAATTAATCACGAAAATACCTTATTACTTTTAAGGAAGATCCAGATGCAACAATTTCATTCATTATCAACACTTTTATAGAAAACTGTAAAGTGGTGTCTATGGGCTTGGTCAGTTTGCTACAGTGGATGAAATGCTTGTAAGTTTCCGAGGAAGATGTAGATTCAAGTATATGCCAAACAAACCGGCAAAATACGGAATCAAAATTCAATGTCTGACTGATGCGTGAAATAGTTATTTATATATTGCTTACATCTATAGCGGAAAGGACTCAGACGGACATGGCCTCAGTAGTGAAGATCAAAAGTTTCTGAAGCCTACTCAAGCTGTATTACGCTAGCTCCACCTCTTTTCAACAGCAATCGTAATATTACAGCTGAAAACTGGTATACTTCGATACAACTAGTGGATGTTTTGAGGAAAAAAAGAAAAGGAAACAAGGCCGAAATACCACAATCTTTTCTACCCAACAAGAAAAGAAATAGTAGGATCAAAACTGGATTTAGAGAAGAATGCAATTTAATTTCCGAGGAAGTTGGGAAAACTACGGTACTAGTCTCCAGAGAAGACGTTTCATAATCACAGTAAAAATAAGCCAGAAATCATTACCTATTACAATGAAAATAAAAGCGGAGTAGATTCTTTAGACGAAAAATATTCAAAAAGCACCTCAAGTCGCCGAACTCGTAGATGGCCTTTGGCAATTTTTTTTCTGCCTTTTGGATATTTCCGTTATAAATTCATGTATTCTACATCGTTTTAAAAATAATCCAATAACGAAGGAAAAAGTATATTTGATTTGCAGTTAGTCAGCCAACTAGTGCAAGATCATATGAAGAGATGTTTCGCGATTACAAGTATTCCACGAGAAATACGTTCCACCATTGGAAGAATAATTGGAATTTCAGAAGAACCAACAGACATGAATTAAGAAGATCTGATTTTGGAGAAAGGTAAAAAACGCAGAATGGCAAAATACCTGTGCATGCAATGTAAAAAGCCCGTTTATCTAACATGTACAAAACCAGTTTGTAATGACTGTGCAGAGAAAACGATGAGGTTTAGTTCTTGCTGGAAGCTAAGATTTTTCTTAGATTTTTTTTTCTTAAATATTTTGTTAACTTGATTGTCCCAAAACCTAGTATAGTCAAATAACCGATTTATATTGTTTATTTGTCTTTTTTTAGGGTAAAATATACAAATAAGTTGTCCTCAATATTTCAGCATAATATATTCTTTTTATTAGTATTTTATGTATTTTTTATGCTTTAATTATTTTTCCTTACATATTCCAGTTGAATAATGTTCATAATATGCACATTCAATAAAATGTTTATTTTGGGTTTTGTTTTTATTTCTATTTTTGAAAATAGTAGACTCTGAGACAACGCTTGACCATTTACGTGACATGTATGGTACCAGACCAGTTAAGGGTTAACCAAGAACTGAATATTTAAAGTTATGATATTTGGTCACTGAAAGAGATTTTTTCATTCGTTTTGATCATAAAAACTATAGCGCAAAAAGGGCTCATTGAAAGATAACTACTAATTTTTTTAAATACTTAAAACTCGCGAGTACTTACAAAGAGAAAAGTTACTCTGGTTAATTTTACTTAGTTGACCTGGTAGTTTAGTTAGATCTGTGCAAATTTTGTCCCCAATAAGTAAATTTTGATTGGAAAACAGGAAAAATAGACAGAATGTATAAAAACAGATGTGTACTTCATTCAAAGAGATTTTAACCTTTTAAAATACCTCTGTCTAACAGTTATTTTAAACAATTCGACCATTGCTTGATTAATCTCTATGTTATAATGAGCACAAAAATAAATTTGTATGACTGATTCACCACACAGTGGAATTATCAGAAGTTGAGTAGAAGACATGGATATGTAAACAGCTTCGAAGTATTAAATTTGGATTTTGAGATGAAGTTCCAGCCTTAAGGGCATTATGATTAAATGAAACCTTCTTGGACAGTGCAGTTTTAGCAAAAAATATCTGTATCGTTCTGAAGCATGATGTGGATATTCCAGTTATTTGTCAGAACGTAGTTAATGAAAATACATTTTAACAGAATCAATCAAGTAATAAGGAATTGGATGTAACGTAAAAAAAAGGCTTACGCATTTAAATTATTTGTTTTGTTCATTTATTTATTATTTGTTTCTATGGTGCAATATAGAGATGTTCAGATTTGAAATAGAAGCACTTGAGAAATACTTTTGGTAATACAAATACCGTATACTACATATATAAGGAGCTAGAGCCAATTTGCTCTCTTCCCCCGAAATGAATGCCCATTATCTGCTAAAATATCGATAGCTTGTACTAGTTTATGCTAGATGTGGAAATTGTATTCCTAAATTTTAAACAAATAGGGCGTGATTAGGGGGCTAAGAAGAAATTTTTAACCCTTTATATAACCACCCTTGTAAATGTGCTAGCTTTGGGAGAAATTATGCCAAACTGTGCTTGCTATAGGCTATTTGTATGAGGCATAGTACGCTTGTATGCTTGGGCATAGAATACAGGTTTAACTTCGCGACTTGGCGGCCGGAAGACAGACCTTCCGCCAAACCTATTGTGTATGCCGTCCAATTGAAATAAAAATTAAAATTTTAGGAGAAATATCAAGGTGCCAGGATGAAGAAAGAAATATATAATTTGATAAATAATAAATAAGAAATAATCAACAAAAATAATAGATATAATCAAACAATTTGGCGAAAGTATTTTTTTTAACGATTTTTGAAACAATGTGTAAAGTTGTCAGAAAATATATCAATAGTAATAATTTGAGAGAGATTATTATAAGTTTTAATTGCTCTATAAGGAGGAGAATTTAAATAATAGTTTGTATCAGCTTGTTCCACGAAGATTAGATAATTTTTTCTGTTATAGTAAGACGGTAAATTAAATTTAATGGTGCTGACAATGTCTGTTGAGGCAATAACGTTGTTCACTGCCTTAAACATACAGGGTGTCCCAACCAAAAGTGGGCACTCTGAATAACTTTGGAGACAAAAATTTTTTGAAAAATTGGTGAAACACGACGACCTTGTTTCCACGGGGGACATATTTTAATGTAATACTTCTATACCTATCATCATCTCTCTACCCTACACGGCCACCCTCTCAAAAAATTCAAATAGCAAGGGGGGTCGAGTGATAAATCTTTTGAAAGGACCTTCAATTCTCTACATAACTGTGTATTTTTTTTTAACTTTTATCGATTCGTTCTTAAGGAAAATAATTTTATTTTTGATGATTACACACAATCGAAATCGTTTAAAAAATCTAAAATACACGGCACTGGGCATTGGAATTTATAAAAAAACTAAATTTTTTAGTGCTCTCAAATCAACACGAGTTTTTTCGACAAAAAACACTTTCCTTGTCCGTTTAGTTTTAGAATAATAAAAGACTCACAAGTATTTGATAGTCCTTGAACATTAATTTGTTCACAACCAATTTTAAATCGAGATACATTTTACCAGAGCGAGTTCTTAAAATGGTCTATACCCTTCAGGAGAGAATAGAAATTGCCAGCATTTATTTTAAAAACGATAATTGTGCTAGAGCTACGGAGCGCATATTCAATAGTAATCACCCAGATAGAAGGGTTGGTTCTCAGTATGTTTTACAATTATTGACAAAATTTATGGAAACAGGTTCTGTAGGAAACAAAAAGCATGAACTTCAGCGACCGATTAGGAATGAAGTAGTCGAAGTGGCAGTTCTGGGTCATTTGCACATGGATAATACTCAATCGATCAGGAAAGTAGCTGAGGCTTCCAGTGTATCACGAAGCAGTGTTCTTCGAATTGTAAAGGCCCACAAATTTCATCCATATAAATTTAAATTGGTACACGAATTAAACGAAGATGATCCCGATCGTCGGTTTGAATTCTGTGAGATTTTTAGTGCACAATTAAACGGTAATGCCAATCTACTGTACAATACGTGTTTTTCTGATGAATCAACGTTTCAGTTAAATGGGGAGGTAAACAGGCACAATTGTAGGTATTGGAGTGAAACCAATCCACGTTTGTTCATGAAAACTCATACCCAAAGGCCTCAGAAGTTAAATGTTTGGGCTGGCATCTTAGGGGATCACATTGTCGGGCGGTTTTTTATTCTTGACAATTTAAATGGCGAAAGGTACCTCGATCTGTTAGAAAATAACATCGACCCAATGATTACCCAAATCCTCGAAGAAAACGAAAATCTTTTAAAGGGCGAACTGTTTATTCAACAGGATGGGGCACCCCCACATTTTGCTATAGCAGTCCGTCAATTTTTGGATAATCGGTTTCCTGAGCGATGGATTGGAAGAAGAGGTCCTATGGAGTGGCCCGTTAGGTCACCCAATTTAACTCCCTTGGATTTCTTTCTGTGGGGACATTTGAAATCGAAGATATTTGCGACAAAACCCGCATCTCTGGAAGAGTTACGTAAAAGAATTGTTCGAGAATGCTGTTTATTGACTCCAGATGTGTTCAGAAATGTTCGTACAGAATTTCAAGACAGATTATACTATTATATGGAAGTCGGTGGGGGTCATTTTGAACAATACATACGATAATTTAAACTGCTTTTTTTATTTTTATTACCTAAAATAATGAAACAATTATTTCTCAGGAACGAATCGATAAAAGTTTAAAAATATAGACAGTCGTGATACATCTTTTGAAAGGTCTTCCAATTCTCTACATAATTGAAAGACATTTCAAAAGATGTATCACTCGGGACCCCCTTGCCATTTAAATTTTTTGAGGGGTGGCTGTGTAGGGTAGAGGGATGATGATAGGTATACAAGTATTACATTAAAATATGTCCCACTTGGAAACAAAGTCGACGTGTTTCACCAATTTTTCAAAAAATTTTATCTCCAAAGTTATTCAGGGTGCCTAATTTTGGTTAGGACACCCTGTATAAAAATTTAACATCTGAGATATGTCGATGGTGCTCAAGTAATAATAGGTTTAGAGTTTTAGGAATTACACATATTTCACTAATTTGTGGGAAGTATTTTTTATTGATATAGTTTATAACTTTGTTTTGAATCTATCCATTTTCTCAAAACTTATACTCCGAATCGTTTCCTAAAGGAACTACACCCCAATAAAAGATTAGGGGGAAACCATTTGATTGTTTCACCAAATACCTTTGGTAGTCAAAGGTATTGTACTTTGGTTTATGTAATATAAACAGAGGCGTCTTGTTTGGAGGGTTCTTGACGATTTTTTATCAACAATTTTTTCTCTGATAGAAATTTCATCAATGCAATGGGGGATTGAGAATCCACAGACAATAATACATAAATGATCTACTCTTAGTCAGAGTCGATAAGATGCATCGTTTTCGAGAAAATTTGATTCACAGTAGATTGGGCTCACGTATTAGTGTTCATTATGAAGTATAATAAAATAAGAACAACTACATTAAAAAATGATTTTTAATTTAAGCAATAATAACATCATAGAAAACAGCAAAACGGTAATGAAATCTTTTAAAAACAGTGTGCAAAAAACAAAAAAGGGAAACAACAATAAATCTACAAAAGGTGCTCAAAGTGAGATCAATTCTTTTTAATACACAGTTCACATCTCGAATTAATGGCCATTGAACCAATGCCAATTGATGCCGTAAGTCACCGCACGTAGTATTTATGTGGTCGGTTAATTCATCTCTTGTATTGACTAGATTAGAATACACTTTTTCCCTCAAAAATCTCCATGCAAAAAAATCTAACAGTGTAATGTCAGGTGAACGTGCTGGCCATGCCACACGCCCAATCCACCGTCTTGGATATTTGCATTCAACCAGTTCCTAACTGGATCCAATTGAGCCAACTATTATGCCTCACGTGTAAAGGCAAAATACCTAGAATATTCTCATCAGGGAATTCAAAAAAATGATACGGAATTCAATCTGGGTGGTAAGTTGTGAGGACTGCAAATGCCATACATTTACGTTAAATTCGTGTTGAAAATGCGTTGCTCTTATTGCAGGAGGATTTTCATGTACCCATACATGATAATTATGAAAATTTACAACACCTCGGCGGGTAAACATTGCCTCATCTGTCCATAAAATTTTCAACAGAAAATTGCCATCTCTTCTAAATGCATTTAGCAACCACTGACAAAAATTTATACGATGACCATAATCACCTGGCATTAATCCCTGAACTGGTTGTAAATAGAATGCATGTTGGTGATCTTGGCGTAAAAGCCCTCCATATGGAAGTAGGGTTAATATTAATATCGTGAGCCCCCCCTAACACTTGTAGTAGGATTCTGTTGAAACTCTCAAGAATTCGCATAATTCTTCTGCTGTTGTTATTATTGAAATTCCTGTTTTGTTCGTGATTATTCCTTCCAATACCATGTTCCGTAAAACGTAAATGTGTTTGGACAAAAACGCTTGGGTCTGGATGCCTTCTCTCAGGATAACGTCGATGATATTATCTCGATGCCTCTCCTGAATTACCATCACAAAATCCATAAGCAAAATGGATATCGGCGTATTCTCGATCCGTAAATACTCTGGGCATTTTATACAATAATTTACCTAGGTATAGCTTGTATTTACTAGTCTTAATAAAATTTGACAATTCAGATTGTCATTAAATATCTATCTCTTTATTAATTTTTTCATAGCACACTTAAAATGATTTAGAATATCAATACTTCATAGTGAACACTAATACGTGAGCCCAATCTATTTTAAATCAAATTTTCTCGAAAACGATGCAACTTATCGATTCTGACTAAGAGTACATCATTTAAGTATTATTGTCTGTAGATTCTCAATCCTCTATTGATTTGATGAAATTTCTATCAGAGAAATATTATTGATAAAAAATCGCCAAGAACCCCCAAACGAGATGTCTCTGTTTATTTTTACATAAACCAAAGTACAATTTAATCAAAGATATTTGGTGAAACAATCATCATATAAAAGTATATTAGAATACGTTCAACAGTTTTTGAGATATTTATAAAAAAATGATTTCCCCCTCATCCTTCATTGGGGTGTAGCTGTTTTAGGAAGCAAATCGGAGTATAAGTTTCTTAGAAATATTCTTATTAAATATGATTTGAACGAAACAACTACTAAGCGGGCAAATACCCCGACCTGCATTGAATTATACCTTCAAATCATGATAGATCGGTAGCCAATATCATTTGTCAATTCCTAACAAGACATAGACCGGTTTCGAACTTATTAGTTCTCCTCAGTATGCCATAGGTTATGGAACAGACAAATGATAGTGGCCGACCTGCTAGTCATATACTGACTAAGGTAAATTGAGTATTCGTGAGAGGTATGTGAAACTTCTCATATGGTCCAAATGCTACTATCCGACCGAGATCATAGATGTCTCTGTGGCAGATGGCGACTTGCGAAGCAAGTACCGAGAGCTGCGACCTCTAGCAAAGGTGGACTAAACTACTGTTATTAAATATGATTTGAACGAAACAACTACTCAGCGCGCAAATACAACTGCATTGAATTATACCTTCAAATCATGACAGATCGGTACCAATACCATTTGTCAATTCCTAACCAGACATAGACCGGTTTCGAACTTATTAGTTCTCCTCAGTATGCCATAGGTTATGGAACAGACAAATGATAGTGGCCGACCTGCTAGTCATATACTGACTGAGGTAAATTGAGTAGTGGTGAGAGGTATGTGAAACTTCTCATATGGTCCAAATGCTACTATCCGACCGACATCATAGATGTCTCTGTGGCGGATGGCGACTTGCGAAGCAAGTACCGAGAGCGGCGACCTCTAGCAAAGGTGGACTAAACTACTGTTATTAAATATGATTTGAACGAAACAACTACTCAGCGCGCAAGTACAACTGCATTGAATTATACCTTCAAATCATGACAGATCGGTACCAATACCATTTGTCAATTCCTAACCAGACATAGACCGGTTTCGAACTTATTAGTTCTCCTCAGTATGCCATAGGTTATGGAACAGACAAATGATAGTGGCCGACCTGCTAGTCATATACTGACTGAGGTAAATTGAGTAGTGGTGAGAGGTATGTGAAACTTCTCATATGGTCCAAATGCTACTATCCGACCGACATCATAGATGTCTCTGTGGCGGATAGCGACATGCGAAGCAAGTAACGAGAGTGGAGACCTCTAGCAAAGGTGGACTGAACTACTGTTATTAAATATGACTTGAACGAAATAACTACTCAGCGGGCAAATACCCCCACCTGCATTGAATTATACCTTCAAATCATGATAGATCGGTAGCCAACATATTTGTCAATTCCTAACCAGATATAGATCGGTTTCGAACTTATTAGTTCTCCTCAGTATGCCTAGAAATATTCTGCCTAAAATAACTTTTTCAACAACCTCCTAAAGTCCTGGGATGAAAAACTGTAACACCCTGTATACATTTATTGGGGTCTCCAAAACGGTGTGGGGGGTATTTTCTCATCATTTTTTCGATATCTACATCACTTCACGAGTTACAAGGACATTTTGGTTTTGTCAGTTTATGCCATACAGACTTAAGATCTATTCGGCCTTCTTGAGATTTTAAAATTTTTTTTTTTTTTGAATTTCCCGGAGCATCGGTCTGCGGGTAGGCAGTTGTTACACCTGAGATGACCTTTTAAATGTCAAAGAAGTAAACTGTTGACGCTCAACAGTCCTTCTCACAATACAAATGGATCTTTAAAGAGGGGTGGCGGACATTAACTCCGGAATATTTAAAACAAATATTAATAATATACTTTTATTCTTATGCTCGCTAGTTAAAATACATGTGTGTGTTAGTGTTACATTCACTAGTATCTTCAGCCTTCTTCGTGTCAACGTTTGATGTTACCGACCTCGCCAAAATAACTACAAGGTAAGATAATTGTGTCATATATGCATGATCATATTTACGCGGAAACATATTACCTAGAAGCAACCCTGGAATTGACGTCATTTATCGCTACATCCCGATATCTATTTACGAGTGATAAACAGAAAATTCATTTCTCTGCTTTACTTGATTGTTTTTTGTTTGCATATTCGAAATCCATTTATAAACATTTTGTTAGCTCATGGAAAAAATTGTTTGAGGTTTGTATATTGTAGAATTATATTTTCAGCAATCTAACGAAAAATCTCCGATAAATAAACTACATTACTAGTTAAACTTAAAATGTCGAATTGCAAATTAAACTAAATGTTTTAAATAGTGAATACCTACCTCTAAATCAGCAGTTTTCATATCAGTGAAAAAGCTGGGCTGATCTGCAGTAACTTCGCAACTGAATGGGCCACTAATAGCTCTGGAAACATCTTCCAAAACGACTTGAGTTGCATTTGACTCGTTTTCCACTACATGAAACCCTTTTATTTTAAACTGTTTTATTGGATTCCTTTCACTCGGAGTGTACCTATAGAATTCTCCCGCACCGCGATACCACTTCACAGAGTAAAGCTTATCACCTTCTAAATCAAAACACACTTAAGTATTGCTTTATGGCCTTGTACGACAGCGGAAGGAACTTTAATGTAGACTTCTTTCAGTGCTAGGCAATCTGAAAATAAAAAGTGAATGTTAGAAAATGATATAATAAAAATAGTAACAATAATATTAGTAATAATAATAGATGCACAGCGGGTTATGACAGAGCAAGAGCAGGTGACATTTAGGAGAGGAGTTTTTCAGGGTGACTCCCTAAAATCTCTCCTCTTCTACATCTCACTACTACCTCTGTCTGTTGAACTCCGCCAAAACTGCGGATACCAATGTGGGCCACCCAGCGACTGGAGGCATAAGGTCACTCATCTATTTTATATGAATGACCTTAAATATTATGCCTCCGGAGAGCGCGAACTACAAAACTCTTTTAAGGTGGTCGAAGAATACACGAGGGCAATTGGTATGGAGTTCAGGTTGGACAAATGTGCAGTCGTCCACCCCAAGAGAGAACAATGCGGGTAATTCTCTGAAGATGCGCAGCTCGCAGATGGAATCATCCTAAGACATCTGGATGCCGGAGAGACCTATACATATCTGGGTATGCAACAAAGGCACATCCAGGATGTAATACAAATAAAGTATTTTCTCCGCGGCAAGTACAGACACCGCCTCCGAGAGATTTGGTCTTCCGAACTTTCGGGAAGAACAAGGTGTCTGCAACTAATATGCTTGCCATTCCGGTTTTGCTCTACTCCTTCGGAGTACTAAAATGGACGGTAGATGAGCTGCGCCAATTAGATAGGGATACCCGCAAGATGGATGAATATTCACAAAAGTATTAATCCCAGATCGTCCGTTCCTCGCGTGTACCTCCCACGTCAACGAGGAGGCCGAGGACTCTTGAGTCTGGATTGTACACATGGCAGAGTAGTACAGAGTATGGCATGTAACATCATCAGGAGCTCAGATCCCCTCTTGCTGTTTGTAAAACATCATGAAACTGTAGGAGTGGGAGCAGGTTTATTCAAGGCAGCAAAAAGATCAGCAGATGAACTCGGTCTCGCATTCGACACCAGGCGAGGTGGCCGGCGAGGTGCTGTTGTAGAGTCAGTCACTGAACTTCAGCCAAATCGCCTGAGAGCCCGAATTAGAGCTGCCGAACAGGAAAATCTGTTTCGGCAGCACGTCGATAAACCTCATCATGATGTCTTCTATAAGAACATAGAAACACTGGGTTTACCGACCAGGCTGACATTCGCCTTTCTGAGGTCAGCCGGGCTTAAATCGGAGACCGAGGGATTGATTATGGCCTGCCAAGATAGTGTTATCAACACCTTGGTCTACCGTAGCCGCGTGTGGCGTGTAGAGGTTCCTGATATCAATTAACTGCAGAACCTGCCATCAGGTGCCGGAATCGCTCATGCATTTACTCTCTGCTTGCCCCATATATGCGATTTTGGCCTACATCCACCGACATAACGCGGCGTTACGAGTGCTATACTACCATCTATGGCACTTGTACGGGGTAGACCAGACTCCAGTGCTATCTTACGTCCCCGGAAATATTGAGTCCGTGGTCAAGAACGAGAAATGCCAGATTTACTGGAACTACTCGTTCCCGACGGTCAGGCTAATCCAAGCTAACAAGCCTGACACAGTCCTCCTCGACCATCAACTCAAGGTGATGTATGTCATCGAGTTCTCGGCACCTACAGAGTAAAACATCATCTTTAAGGAGGAGTAGAAACGGACCAAATATCGCGATCTCCGGTACGGGCTCCAAGTGCTGTATCCACGCTACTCGGTAAAAATGGTCGTCCTAATAATCAATGTACTCGGAGGAATAAAGCGTACGCTGCTCTCAGAACTGAAGATCATACCGGCCTGCCAAAAATCAGCCGAGTGGCTGGTTGGCCAAATGCAGAAGGCGGTCATTCTGGGTTATCTCCGTCTGCTTAGGGCACACAATTCTGGTATCTACAGTCACTAATCCTACGGGATGCGGAGAGTGACTGTGGTTAATATACTGGTGCAACTCCCGTGAGGCGTCGGAGGCCACATGAGGACTGTCCAGCGATGGGCAACCGAAAAAAAATAATAGTAATAATAAATCGGCAGGCCAAGTGCAGAAGGCGGCCACTCTAGGTTCTTCCCATCTACTTAGGCGCATGAGTCTGGTATCCACAGTTACTGATCCTGCGCTTGAGGAATTGCTGCAGTTAATACGCCAGCGCTACTCCCCTAACGTCTCGGAGTCCACAGGAGCACTGTCCGGAATCGGCTCTACCGGAAAAAAATCGACATCATTGTTTAATTTAATTTACGGATCAACATATTTCCACTACAGAGCAGAATAAATAGAAATAGAAAAAAATTACAGAAAAATAGTAGTCCTACCACATCCTGGTGATGCCTAGTTTAGAGCTTCTCATACTCAACCACAATGAGGTACAGTGTTAGTCACCTAAAATTGACACCCCCTTTATTTCTCTTAATTTTCATCGAATTGAAAAATTCAAAAACGGATTTTACACGGTTTCTTATGATTTAGAGTAATTAAACAATTTTTAAAAGATTTTTTCAAGTTAGCAGGTTGCAAATAAAACATGATTTTTTTATAGAACACCCTGAATTCTTATATTTCAAAAAAATTATCCGTTAGTTTCTGATCACAAAAATGTATCATTATTGTATTATTACTTCAACTGTTTGCGGGATATGTCGTGATATCTTTTTTTTTTAATAAAAAAAATTTTGATAATTCTTTGATAAAAAAAACATATTATATCTAATAATAACCTTATTATAAAACAAAGTTTAATAAATGGCAACAAACAGTATAAGAACAACAATGAACAACAATAAATAACAACAGAAAATAAAAACAACTTCAAAAGACTACAATAAATATCGTAAGAATTACGATGTAATAATAATACGATATAATTACGTATTTAATAGAATAGGTTTGCAATATGTTTATATGTTCTCCACGTATCCTCCTCTTATCTCAAGTCACAGTTGGCATCTTTTTATAAATTCGTTTCTCACATTCTCAAATAATTGATCGTTTTGCCGCAAATTCTCTATTGCTTGATTAATGCATTCCTTTAGCTCGTCGATGTTATTATAAATCGAATTTTCATAAATATTTTGTTTTAGTGTTCCCCACAGAAAGAAGACCAAAGGACTCAAGTCTGGGTTATCAGCAGGCCAAAGTATAGGACCGTATCTTCCTACCCAAAGTGGATATCTCTCATTCAAATATTCCGTCACGTCGCGTACAGAGTGTGGGGGAGCGCCGTCCTGTTGCCAAACAACAGAATTCCTATCTGGAAGGGGAATATTATCTAAATAGTTTTCTACTTCACCCTAAAGAATATTCAAATAACACACTGCATTCAAGGACTCGTCAATGAATACAATTGTACAATTGTGTTTTGATGAATATCACATCACACATTTACTGTATTATATCCTTGTTTTTTTATCTTCTTTATAATATGTGGATTTTCGGGCGCCCAATAATGAGCATTTTTCCTTTAAAAAAGTCCGGCAGTTGAAAAAGCAATTTTCATCGGTCCAAAATACGTTTTTTTAAAAGTTATTCATCCTCTTTTATTCTGTCGGCAAGTTATTTTCAGGTAAAAGCTGAACTGGCAAAATACTATAAGGCTTATATTTGTGACGTTTTAATATACTACTTTTACCTGCTTGAGAATCATTAAATTTTTTTGCAGCAGCCTTTGTAAATTTATTGGGGTGTTCGATAAAAAAAATATAACGACTAATTCCATACCTTGTCCTGTTTTGGGCCTCTGTTTTCTCTTTTCTTATCACTCAAAGATTCGCCGTTTCAAAACTTGTTATAAGTATTAGAAAAGGTGTTCTTGGAGGGAACGCATCTCTGACGAAATTTTCTTACATATTCTCTTATAGTTATAGATTTTTTTTATTGCTGGTAATGTAAATTTCCAATATTTCATTTCTTTCGGCAAAGAATATCCCATATCAACAATTAGAAACATCAAATACTTTGGAATTTAAAGTGTCTTAATAAAATAATAGTCTTACATGAGACCTGTCAAACGAACTACTTATTGTTTCTTTAAACCATTTCGGTTCATGGCTCTCCTGAATTGTGGTATTTGTTAAAACTTATTCCCGTGATGTGACAATATATCTTCATTAATATCTCAATAACTATACTTGCAAACATACAATAATCATACATTTTTGTGATCAAAAAACCACGAATAATCTTTTTAAGTAAGAAAATATAGGGTATTCCATTTTAAAAAAAAATTTCGCACCCTTACAATTTGAAGAAATTTTTAAAATTCGTTTAAGTATTCTAAAAATTTGTTAAAAACCGTGTAGAATTCTTTTGAATTTTTCGATTCGATGAAAATTAAGTATATGTGCAATGTGAGCACGTAAAGGAGGGTTCGACAAAATTTCTAGATAAGGGATGGTAGTGCTTACACAAGCACTGATGATATTTTATCCTGACGTCGGTGATTGTCTATGGTAGGGGAAATAGGCCGACGTTAATCAAGTGATAAAAAAAATTGTTAGGCACATGTGAATGTGTGCAAAATAACCAGTTTCAAAATGCTATTGTTTATTAGAATGCATAATTTTTTTTCTTAAAAATAAGTTGGAGAATGTCAATATTTTTTGTAAACACTTTCTCAAATGATGAATTTTTACACTTATTCATATTAAGGCAATTACAGTTCTTATTTTTGTGAGAAATGTGTCCAGATTTCCGTATATTAAATATGGTGCAATAAAATAATTTTTGAACTTTTGATGTAATTTTTGTCAATTTCATCAGTATAGAAACCAAATCATAGTAATTAAAATGAGGCAATATAAGTGACTCGAAAAACATTTTTTGTACTTTAAAATATGACGGTTTGAAAACAGTCGAAAGTCTGGTAAAGGTGCGTGCGTATAAAGATGGTGAACCGAGGGCAAGCCGAGTGTGTTTGTTGTTCGCATTGAGCATCTGGGGCAGTGAACACACCGCAAGTCCATCGCCATCAGCATCCGATCCGTCCAGCAAACCGAACATGCCACGATCGTCGATGATTTGAGTTCAATTTAATATAAATATTACAAGTGATCTAGCATTCGTTTAGTTTGCAATCATCTAAACAAAGGCTGAGAATGACGAAACCACAACTATGATAGTATCATCTCGTGGTGCTTTAATTATAGGCATTTACATCTCTTTTAAAAATTAATATTAAGAGGAATTGTCAGATAATATTCAATACCGTTATATTATGATCACACAGTCACGTTATTAGTCTAAGCTCAAAGAACCCCTCATGTCAATCGGTTATTGCTCGAAATCTGTTGCATTTATTGGCTTTAATAATAGAATCTTTTTGTAGCAAATATAGGGAGTATCTTTTGTAAGTACAACATTTTTTGTAGGATGAACGATTTCTGAAAAAAATGGTGAAAACTACGACAGGGTGTGTTTGGGATGGTTTTTAGGGTGAAGCGACCACTTTCTACTTTGCAATTTTTTTTGAATCTGAAAACTATCCACTTGCGCTTAATTCCCATGCGGCAAAACTTTATAATTTTTTTCCTATCCACGCTAATATTAATGGACTAAATGGATAATTGCATAATATGACTAAGCTCAAAGTTCATCAGATCACCAACCCTTTCCGTATTTTCAACAAAAAATATGAATAAATCACTGTGCTGACTTCCGTACGGTTAGAAATCAAACATAATATGTCAGCAGTGTAGGACACAAAACTGACCCTTGTGGAAATCCTGAAATAAAAATCTAAATTTTAAGAAAACGTATTGTCAAGAGCTTTCAATAAATCTATGAGCACAATAACCAATATACTTCCAATAAATCAGTAATAATATGAACTAACTTTTTCTTCCCTCAATTTTTTATCTAATGCAAATTTTCTTAATAAAAAAATGATGATTTCCTAAAATAATATTTAATAGCTCATTCCTTTTCTTCATTACAAGTCTCCTAGCCTAATATATTATGACTTGGGATCATTTCAATTCCACATAACATACAAAAATTACCTGTACCCTTCAGCCGAAAATTTTACCCAGGTATAGTACCAATGCGTAATTTTTAAATTCAAGTAAATCCGTATCCGATACTTACAACAACATTTATTAAAGCAACCGCTAGTACCACACATCCCAAAAAACAATGGTGAATCTACGGACAAATGTTTCGAATTTAGTGCTCCTCATCATCTTGTGGCATATGGGAACATGAAGGCACCAACTGTCGATTGTTATGAATATACTTTCCAGCACTTCCAGTCCAGCTCTTCCTGATCTTTCCTATCGAAGATCAAATTCCTTAGCTACTTTGCGCTGACAAGGAGCATTAACTCCGTAACATATGTTCGTAGTTGAATCATTTTCTTTTTTTAGGGTATATGACGCTAGTCCTTCCTTTATTTTATTTCTGAATCACACTAACTCTTTTCTTACATGAATTTTTATTTAATGTATCCTATACCCGATACTCGGTTACATTTTATCTGTTATCAAATCCAACTGTTCAAGAGATAATATATTATATTTATGATATAAATATCAGCCTGTTGTTCTCATTTTTAAACATATTTTATATGATATTTTATGTCTTCAAAAGTTGCGTTGACATTTAATACTACAAACGTTGCAAAAATATTAATAAATCTCTTTAAATTTTATGTTTTAAGTATTACAATGCAGGAGCAAAAATTTAACAGATTTCTTGGCGTACATAAATTAGAAATATGCAAGATAAATGATTACGCTTGTGTAGCAGAAAAGATCCAAAGTTGCAAATTGTACTGAATATATTCAAATATCCATTTGAAAATACTTAATAACACTGTTAGAAGCCGGAACAATTGTAATTCGTAACATTTATTCTGAAAATGAAGATATATAGTGACCTACAAAATGTCAAACACAGGTTTAGTGCCGATTTATTTCACTTAAAAGAATTGTTTCTGTGTAAAAGTTTCTTATTTAGAGAAATCTGAGAGCAAAGATATTTATATCAAATGAAAAAAATTATGAATTTAAACAATTAAAAATGCATTGCTAACGGCAGCAATACAGTGTGTTACTGGAAAGTCTGTTCAAAAGATTACCACATATTTCAGTGTTTGAAGTTCTGATTGAACACAATTTAACTCTATCCAAAAGTGCTTCGTTAAGTTGCCATCAAGGGTCTGAGTCTGTTAAGTTGTAAAACTGGCTTAAGTCGTAATGTGTTGTAGTGTGAGTCACATACCGTTCAGGCCTACAAAATACTATATGGATATGTGCCGCGCTCTTTCCTGCAGAGATTGATGGTCCAGGAAAAATGGCGATTGCATAACGTTCAACTACATTCTGGTATAGATTAAGTATACCAAATTTCTCTTGAGGGGATATAATGAATTTTACCAGAATAACCATCATTGGTGCTCGTTATTGTTGGTGTACTGCTTGGGTGTGTGGAGAATTAATATATCTTCGTTTTGGAAGGATTTCAAGTAGTTTGGTGAGTTAGGATCTTCTTGAAAGAAAATGTAAGTAATTTCAGACTAGTTCTGAAATCATGCATAGTATCAACTTTCCATAACGTAACAGTTGCCGTCAATATAAAATACCTACTACTCTAACCACAAGCTGCCGTTTTCGACGAGTCAGCAAAGTCGACACAGGATCCTCTCTTGGAGGTAAATACTCTTAAATAATTAAATCATTTCATTAGGTTAGCGGTTTTGTATTTCTAACGCACCTGTATGGTATTTCAGGGTTTTATTCGGATCCTACCCGCATTTTACCCCGATTCTAACGAAACACAGGTTTCGTTTTTTATCCTTGGATTCTTCCAAAATATCTAGTCTTCCCTTGGGTTAGGCTTCACCAGCCAGCCTTTGCAAAGCTTGTACGAGTATAGTGTTCTCACGTACAGGGTGTACGTCGTGGACAAGAAAAATATTTTCTTGTACAAAATTTTATTTCAACAACAAATGAAATATTATTTAATTAATTTATTTAAAACATAGGATTCATGTTTCATCATCATAAAATGCCAGAGGGGTGTATGTGACGTTGTAAAGCTGTGTATATTCTTCTAGATGTGGTAGGTGTAACTGAGAAGTAAACATTTCCTTTTACGTCCCCTAAGGACATGAAAATAAATCAGGACTTGTTTTTTATCGACATCTTAATTTTGTTTTTGAGAAAAAGACTGGCAATATTAAGAAATAAAAAAGGCAAGTCGTAACCTTGATGCACATACAAGGAAAACAAACAATAACGATTCGAACAAAAAACGTATTAATAGAATATTGGATTCGTTTTGGTAGCGAAATATAGGTTCTATATTAATTTAATTTTGTATAAGGCGATTCGTGTATGAAAATGTAAAAGTACGAGGTAATAACGAGACAAATATCAATAAACATGTATTCGATAGCACCGTCAAAAGAGGTTGATATGGAAAATGGTTTCCTTAATTGGTTTCATAGCAACCTACTCCTGAAAATTATTTTTGTGTTTTTCAAAATTTTATAATATTAATAGAAAAGAGGAAAAAAATAAATTCTATAAGTTTCGATTAAGTACAATTCTGATATCCTCCGAGTTGACGTTGCGTATACCAACATTGCAGTTGTAACGGTCCACTTTTTTGACCTAATCGAAAGCCCTATCTTTAAAGAGTAAACCACTTGCAGTCGCAGTAAGTTAGTGCCTGTTTAATTAAAAATTTGATAATACGGCCCTGCGAGCTTAAACTATTATATTTAAAGAGTCAAAGGCTGGACACAATTCGAAACCACTCAGTAAAAATGCATATGCCGAATAATATGGGAAAATAAATATATTCTCTGATGTTGTTAAAAAGAGTTTCTTGTATTTTGTGTGCATTATAAATTTAAATCTAGAGTGTGTGTAGAACTAATCGCGCGTGACCCTTGTCTGTTTCCGCGAAAGTTGGCGTAACCTGTAGCCCTTGGTCAAAAATACGGGAGTGCGCGGGCTAGCAACGGATCGATCGAGGATCGATAGACAGTTCGCCTGGGGCGATAGTGAGGGATGAGTCCGCTCAGGGCGGTGGTGTAGAATAGAGATATAGAGTTCGCCTAGGACATTGGCGCGAGCGAACCTATGTGTGTGCTGCCAAAGACAATTAGTGGCGGCATATTACGGATTATGTTATAGTACGTTTGGCTATGTTACCGCGGAGTATTTCGCCGTATGGAATGCGGTGTTTAGACCAATTTGTTGTATGGTGTTTTTTATGGATCCCATTGGAGGATTACCTTGGTATAGAGAAGATGCTATTGAGCAGTTAGTGACCGCGGTGTACTTGTCTTATGGAATGCGGTGTTTTGAACAAGATATTATGATGTTTTTTCTGATCCAGTCAAGTAGGACCTTAGCAAATACCGAAAGTAAGTGATTAACTTAATATTGCCAACCCCTTTTTTGACAATTAATACATACTGTGCATTGAGTGAACTCCAGTTTGAACCTGGATTATTTAGGTTAAATACCGTTATGTTTATTTGACATTTGATGTCGTATGTTGTTTTATTTGTTTTGTAACCAAATGGTTACCAATTATTGTCGTTTGGTTAACTGTAATATTTGATTAACCCTAAATTTTTATTATAGCTAACACTGTGTCTTTTTTATATAAGTGCACTGACGTGTGGTCGGTCATTCACTTTAATTACTGTGCATTCTGTTTTGTAACCAAATTTATATTCATTTTTTCCAGTTTTTATTGAATAGATATGTATTTTGTTTAATGTAGTTTTCTTTGATTAATTACCTAATCTTGAAATATAAAAAACTGGTGGTGCCCAATTAAAAACTCTGTATATATAAATATACATCTAAGCAATCCAAATTAAATTGGTGGAAAGGTTAAAGCTCACCTCTGGGATATACAAATTTGGAGGATCTCTCTTGCTTGCTAGCTGGGTAAGTTTTAAATAACTGGCTTGCTTTTTTATAAAACTAAATTTGAAATAAGTATAAAAAAGGGGTCGTTATACAGTGACGAAGGTAATAACCTAAAACCGGTCTATAAATCTTTTACTAGTGGGCACTAGCAATTAAAGCTTAACCACTTCCCTTTGTATGATACAACTTTTATAAATCATCAAGAAGTGTATGTGGTTCATTATTTAATTTTCAATTAAATAAAGCGAGAGAATTATGATTATCTTTTATTAAAGTATCACTTTTATTATTTATTACTATTTGTAAATACATTATAATTTCAATAAGCAATTCATGTGTGATCTGGTAACAACTACTATTCTACAATTTTTTGATTTTGAGTTAAATAACCTGGACCATCTTAGGCCCTTTTTTGGTATTTCACAATCAGTTGATCGTGGACGGCACTGAAACAAACACTTAGATTTAATTTAACATTCAACCAAATTATTATAGTTAAATGCATACCACATTTGTCTTTTCAAATTCTCACTCCTCTCTCATTCATGCCCCGTAGATAGGGAAATCGAGAGAGTGCCAGTTCAGGGCGCGACACATTTAAATCTAGGTTTGTCTATATTTATTTATTTGTAGCATCGCATCCTCTAATGTTCCTTCATATATATATATATATATATATATATATATATATATATATATATATATATATATATATATATTAATTTATATATATATATATATATATATATATATATATATATATATATATATACATATAAAAGTGTGACTGGCTCCCTGTCAGTGGTTTTCCTTTAGTGTCTTTTTTGAGTTTTGTCCACCATTTTAACTCAGCTACACCGTGCTGATGAAGACCAATTAGTCAGAAACACGTATCCACGGTTTCAATACCTCTGCCATTTGCAATTTTTGCATTTTTCACCTTACATTTTATATACATATATATATATATATATATATATATATATATATATATATATATATATATATATATATATATATATATATATATATATATATATATATATATATATATATATATATAAGGGATAATCCGCGTCAACCGGATCAGAGCTACGACCAAAATTAGGAGCAACCAAAAAATCGACCAAGATCTCATTTTAAAGCTTAGAGCGTCTACTATCAAATGCCGAGTGCGCCTTTGAACAATCCAACATGGTGGCTCCAATATGGCGGCCGAAAGCCGGAGAAAAATCGAGTGTCCAGCAAAGAAAGCTTGTAAAAATAAAAATTCCCAACCGATCGGGTCATTTCTTGGCTCAAATTGTAGCTGATGGACGCCTCTAAAAAGCTGGCGTGGTAGGTTGACAAAATCCAACATGGCGGATCCAATATCGCGGTCAAGAATCCAATATGGTGGCCGAATTTTTGAAAATCAACCGATTTGCACCAAATTTGGTATACGGGGGTTTTGGATGTCACTGATCACGAGTCCGAGGTCAGATTTGCCAAACTCAAGATGGCGGATCCAAGATGGCGGCCGAAATTTTCGAAAATCAACCAATTTGTACCAAATTTGTTATACGGGGGTTTTTTGGGGTCGCCGATTACGAATCCGAAGTTCGATTTTCAAAATTCAAAATGGCGGACCCAATATAGTGGATTGGGTTGAGTTTTCGCCATATTGGGTCCATCATCTTGAATTTTAAAAATCTGAACTGAGATTCGTATTCAGAGACCCCAAAAATCCCAGTATACTAAATTTGGTGCAAATCGGTTGTTTTTAAAAAATACTGATTAAGAACATTGTTAAATTTTAATCTGTTGTGTCTAATGTCTACATACATGTATATTTCATTGACTTTCAAATTGATTGGTCTTGTAATTGTTATGCTCACAGACGTGGACTTTAAAAAAAAATTTCCTGTTGTGGAATTTCTACATCATTATTTGGCTATTGAGCCCTGAAGAAGTTTATATTAAACGAAAGCGTTTTATTTTAACCTATTGTCCTGGTTCCGACAATTTCAACCTGTAGTAGATTAATTACTTAATAGGTAATAAAAAAAACTCATAAAAATAATCATTACTGCACATATGCTTTAGTGATTTGCTAAAATTTCAATAACTAATTCATTTTGAGCCATGATGAGCCTCGACCTTCAGTCTGTCAAAATTTTTAAATTCTTATCACAGATTTATCAGTGACCGCAAACACCCCCTTACATAAAATTTTGTGTCAATCGGCTGATTTTCTAAAATATCGCCGCCTTATTAGATCAGCCATTTTATATCCGCCACATTAAATTTGAGAATTTTGGAAATTTGACCTCAGATTCGTTATCGGCGACCTCAAAAACCCCCGAATAACAAATTTGGTACAAATCGGTTGATTTTCGAAAATTTCGTCCGCCATCTTGGATCCGCCATCTTGAGTTTGACAAATCTGACATCGGATTCGTGATCAGTGACCCCCAAAACACCCGAATACCAAATTTGGTCAAATCGGTTGTTTTTCAAAAATTCGGCCACCATATTGGATCCGCCATGTTGGATTTAGTCAACCTACCACGCCAGCTTTTAGGGGCGTCCATCAGCTACAATTTCAGCTAAGATATGACCCGATCGGTTGCGAATTTTTATTTTTACAAGCTTTTTTTGCTGGACACTCGATTTTTCTCCGGCTTCCGGCCGCCATATTGGAGCCGCTATATTGGATTTTTCAAAGGCGCACTCGGCATTTGAAAGTAGATGCTCTAAGCTTTAAAATGAGTCCTTGGTCGATTTTTTTGGTTGCTCCTAATTTTGGTCGTAGCTCTGATCCGGTTGACGCGGATTGTCCCATATATATATATATATATATATATATATATATATATATATATATATATATATATATATATTATAATATATATATATATATATATATATATATATATATATATATATATATATATATATATATATATATATATATATATATATATATATATATATATATATATATATATATATATATATATATATATATATATATATATATATATATATATATATATATATATATATATATATATATATATATATATATATATATATATATATATATATATATATATATATATATATATATATATATATATATATATATATATATATATATATATATATATATATATGTATGTATGTGTGCATGTCTGTATGCGAATAGTCTGTGTGTGTGTATTTTAGTCGACCGCTGCTTATAAGTGTGGTCTATGATTATCCTCGTTGTATTCTTATAACAGGCTAGTTGAAACTGTTATCCAATCAGAAACTGCCTCTTTGAAAATCTCTATTTTTCATTGGCTATAACTCTTAACAGCCCTGTTAATATAGCGTAAGAGGATACATCATAGGAATGATTGTTTTATAAGAGCAAAATATTCGAGTTAAGGTTTTTACTTTCTTATACCTAATATAAGAGGTATGGTAATCATGATTTATTAATTTTGTATAATATATACCGGTAAACATAAGTTATTTCTGAGGGGGAGGGGGAGGGCAAATTAAATTAATTCGACACAAGTTACTTATATTCATATAAATATTTTCAGAAAAAAAGACTACCAAGCTTGTCAGTACTTTTCTTGAATATCTTTTATATTAAAAACACAAAGTAGTTATTTACAAAATCAATAAGATATAAAATGCCATTGATATCATGTGTATATTGATAAAAAAGAAAATAATAGTAGAACAAAAAATATATTCCATTCAATTTAATGTATATATCAATAATAAAATAAGACAGTACAGTACAGTACACGTGAACTATTGATTGATATATTTAAAAAGCATGTAATGACCACTTCTGTATTGAAACAAACCATGTTTGCTGACAAAAAATAATCATCAATAACTTTTTTATTGTGATGTTTTTATGAACGCATTTAATAAAATGATTAATAATTTTTTCATGATGAACAATAGCCTGTTTGGCTGTAATTAAGGATAAAAATATCAATATGGTTATTTTATGAAATCATTCTTCTTCATTTTGCTCTACCGTTAGGAGGTACATACATGTCAATTAATTGCATTTTGGATGTTCAAATTGTTAAACAAGTTCTTAAATAAATATTTGAATAACCTTAAAACTAGACGGCATATTTCTACTTCATTTATGTTAGTAGAAGAATTATACAGTATGATCCAATAAGAACACCCCTGTGAAAAAGTTGTTTATTATACGATTTTGGCCGGATTTTTTTGAAAGATAGAGCATGAGAACTTTTGTGATTTAATTTTAATTTTCAAAACCTACTACAAATTTGTTTCAATATCAAAATGGTCACGTTTGGTTAGCGATTCTTTTAATTAAAATGTGTATTACACATTTTCCAAATTTTTGTTTAAAAAATATCGTTTTTCCTGATATATGAAAAAAAGGCATTGATGCACTGCACTGCTAAAAATAACATCCTAAAGAATTAAAAAATCTTCGCCTGATAAGAATACCGTGTACTATGTCCAAGATTATAGAACAACAAATTAAAGATTTCCTTAAAAATCTCTGACATCTCACCTGAAAGGTAGTCTGGGATTCGATCCAAATATGGCTGCAATATTGCACATCTCGACATAAATCGTAAATCATAAAACATTGTTATCAATCTTGTCATTTGTTGGATTTTATATAAAAGTTACTTAATAAAAAATTACCTTTTTAGTACATCACAGAGAGTAAAATATCAAGGACGATTATCTAATCATTTAGAAGTAAAGCAAGGCGTTGAATGTAACGGTCCACTTTTTGATCACCCCGTATTTGGCATATAAGAGAATTTGACTTTATTTATGACCTTGTTAGTTAGGCAATTTCTTACCTGCATAATTAAATAATAGGTTGTTTATAGTTTGATAGTTCTAACGAATACATTTATTCCCAGAAGACGCGGAGAAAAAAGCCGCAAAAATAAGCAAGGCCGCGGGAGTTAAGAGGAGAACCCAGCAGAATTCTTTTAGAGTATGTTGTTTGATTTAAGCACGACTGTGCTGATTTATTTTCTACCTGAAGTATTTTGCCTTCTATCTGATGTAAAATTAATGTAAAATGATTACTGTTTAATTTTAATGTATGACTTGGTAAGCTTAGTAAAGTGCTTGCACAAATCCTTAGTCTTTGTGCTACGCATGTAAAATTTGTCTCTTGTGGAAATGTCTAAGGTGCATAAACACTTGTAAGTATAGACATTTTTATTTCAACGCTAGCAGTAGCTACTTATTTTACTAGGCAAGTAGGCCACAATGGGCCCTTTTTACCTAGGGACCTACAGTTTAGCGTGGACTCCGAACCACGGTCTTCGACTGTCAGCTAACCCACCGCCTGGGCCTGCCCGAGTGCATCGCTAGCAGAGTGGCAAACCTCCTGGGTAGGTCACTTCGACCCTCTACCCGGGCTCGCCTCTCCACCTACATCAGGCTAGCGGCCTTCCCGGGATTGTCTGTTGACAGTCTACCGACTGTTAGACGAGCTGTCGTTCATCCATCCAATTGCCGGACTCGATCAGTGCTGCTTAACTTCACTGATCGAATATCGGAAATTAAAGGGATGTCCATACCTCATCCCATATTTCAACACTAAGTATTTCAGTAAAGGTGTTGCGAGCAGCAAATTATGTTTAACGTCACGTTTGACCCTGCGTGTGAGCTGCTAGTATTTAGCACTACCCTAAATAAGATGACAACAGTGCGTCATGGAATATTTCTTATATTTCTTATCTAATTTATAGAATCTGGTGGAATATAGTAAAAAGCATGCTTTAAAAATAAATCCTTTAAAATCATATCCTATGTTGTTTGGGAAAAGTTATTCAAGGATACACAGTAAGAGTGAGAGCTGAAACTATCGCAACGCGTAAAAATGTAGTAGCTGTTCTAATAGACGCAGATATACTGTTCGAAAAGCAGCATATTACACGTTGCAAACAAAAAAGTCTACTCAAATTGAAAACTTCTGTATGTTAATAGATAATGCCGCCTCAGTAGAGACCTAAAAATACTGCTTTATCGTTCTCTAGTATTAACGTGTTTCAATTATTGTCATTCTTTACATGAATCTTGTTTAACTGAATACGTTAAATCTCGTATCCAAAAAGTGCGAAATTCCTGTCTCAGATTTATTTTCGGTATACTTAAAAGACAACCGATATCACATACGTTACAATTTGCTGGGTGGCTTAACATGTAAAACAGACGCAAATTACATTTATAAAATTCTAATAATTTCCTCACGCAAATCATCATTTTAAAGGCAAGTATATTCCTATAATATATCGAAATATTATAATTATTTCAGATAATTTGAAAATCTTACCAATAACAAGTTTTAGAAAGATCCTGAGAGATATATTGTTAAGCTCACAGTAATTTTAAAATTAACTTTATTAAATTAAATTCAGTATTACTTTTGTAAACAGCTATAGAAATATCTTAATATTTTGGTTTGAATATCACAGGAAGATAATTAATTTATATGTATATAATGTATCCGTATTTAGGGCTGAATGGAAAAATAGCTGAGTATTTATTAGTCGAGCTGAATGTATGCCCCTTTTTCCATTAAACACCATAGGTGATACAACCCCCTCCATCTCTAATGGTAGATCAAGGTACCTTGTGCGAAAGAGTGCTACACATTTAGAGACAACAGACACACACCCTATATCCAAGTAAACTAGGGTTAATTTGTGATTTAAAAAAATCCTAGCTCCTTGACCGGGGGTCGAAACTGGGACTCTGGATTGAGAGTCTAGTGTCGTTACTACTCGACCATAAGCCACATAAATTATTCATGTCAATTTATATTTCTGTAAAAATGTATGTCTTTTTTTATATAAAATTTTATTAACGGGAAATTAAAAGTGATTATTATTACTATTATTATTTATTACTATTTCGTAATTGCTAAGGGATACTTTCTAGACCAACACCTTATTCTTGCACTAAGCCTTTCTACATCTCCCTTGACATTAGTTTATGGACATTTTTGAGTTTTTGTAATCGCTTTTGTGATTTAATTCCATTTTGCATCAAAAAAGAATAAACAGGAGAACAATGTATGAATTAGTAAACATATACACGCCAATGTTCAGTAGCACTCGGTAGTAATAACGCCAGTTGGGTTAATTTTATTGTTGTTTTAACTTTAATGGCCTAGAACACGGACGCCAATTTAGTTTAAATGAAATAAGCAATACACTACGACTAACAGTATTAAGCGGGCAAAAATAAAAATAAATGTACGAGAGTTATCTTAATGGTACCATTCCTACTATTTTTATATAATTTTCTATTGCGGTTTTCTGATTTAAAGAAACTGATTTGAATTTCAGGAATCTGACAAATTTTTTTTTTAATTTAAGTGGCTTACTTTGCATAGATTACAAAAGCAAGACTAACTAAGGGAGTTATTAATAAACTACAAAAAAAAACTCTGTACAGGATGATTATACCGAGAGATCAACCAAAAATACGATCAAGGGCACCTATGAATTTCTGAACAAACTATTAACACTAAAATTTCATTGTTATGTCAGGTTATATGAACTCGTTACTGACTGAAACTGTTACGAGTTTGTTGAGTTGCTTTCCTTGGAAAAATTTTTTTTACTATACTTTTACTTTAGAAATTCTGATGGGTTCTTCTACACAAGAGAAAAGCAAGGACACCATTTTTCCCTATCAGATAGATAATAGGGCGGTAAATAGCTGCAGTGTTGATACAGTACGTCCCGGATCTAGAAATTAAGAAAAAAGAAACTCCCGATTCAAATAGCATTAACAAAATATAATTTTATTATTAAGAGGACTAATTCGACTTGTGTTTGTAAGGTAGTTTTTCAAAATATATTTCGTCCATACGGTTTGGTCAAATTACACCAAATTTGGAAGAGCGGTAGATGAAGGTGCACTAGAGAATACATGTATATTATTTTAATTAATTTTCACTTCATGTAGGGAAAAAATATACACTGTAAATATAGGTAAAATTTGAATGTGACTAGCTCCATAATTATTGACATAAATCGGTAAAATTCATACAAGGCTTCTAGAATGAACCTTCATAATTATGTTCAGCAAGTTTCATATTTCTATTCCGTACCATTTCGTTAAAAATAATTTTCTAAATAAGTACCTTTGCCAGTAGAAATGGAGCAAGGAAGTGCTGCCTCTACTGGGAATCACACCGTAACCGGCTATAAACTGCTTGAGTGAAGGTATAGTCAAGAGCAAAATTATTCAGCAGCGGATATATAAAAACAGCAAAAACCCTCCGTGAAATTTGTAATAGTGTTTTGATTTGATATATATATTTTAAGTATGTATTTACTTACTATTTTGTTTATATTTTGTAATTATAATAATAGAAAAAATAATAAATAATTATTTATGTACTTTTATATCATACAATTTTACATTAATAATAGGGAACTTGCCTATAATTTTAAAAATAAAAATAATACTAAAAAAACATAGCGTAACGTTGTAATAAAACGTGTACTTCATAAAAAAATAAGATTTCTAATTCCACGCGATCAGTATGAAGGATCTAAACAGCGATAAAATTAAAGTGGCCCGAAACGAGCTACTATTGACTGTGACGTCACACCATACAATATTCGGTAGTCGTCGCGCCGTGAAGCAACACAATCAGATGTTTTCCAATTCCAGTTTAAAATCTTTATTCACAATTAAGTAGATTATTTACAACTTGTATGGGGTACAGAGTAAAATTTATATTAATATATACATATATTATATACAGAAAAAAAGAAAACTAAAAAATCAATTCATTCATAAAATACTTAAAAATAATAATACAAACAAATTAACAAAGTATGACATTCTATATAAACATATGTACAATATGGTGTTATTAGACTTTGCTTGATTTGTTAGTGACTGTTCTGATATAAATATATAATTGTGTTTTATAGTACCGCTTATTGTAGTTGTACAGATATTTTAAAATGACTGAACAAGGTTTTTTCAAAGGGCCAATCTGATAATTTGCCTAAAGTGGATATGTTTATGGTGGCATCTTTATACAAAATAGTGAAAGTTTTTCCCTTGGAGAGGTCCGCGGGGTCAAGGCAGAGAAGTATGTATTTTTTTAGCTTTTAGTAATAATTTATAAACATAAAATAGTTATGACTTGATCACGGAATAAATGAAATAACTACAAAATGCTTAGTCGTAACTAAGCTTTTTTAGTAGACTTAGTCTTATGTTTGAAAGAATTTAGGGTAATTCTTTACAACAGCCACTTCTATATTTTTCGTGTTTTTTTTGTACACACGTGTAAAGTGTCTCTATAGAAGACATTTGTTGCAAAGGAAATGTTGTGCAAATGTATAATTACCTATCGTAGGTATTTTCGTACTATGTTTTGGGGAAAGGGAAATAAGTGATTGTGTCGTGTAATCATTCACATAATAGATAAATGTAAGATTTGAATAGAATAAATTAAAGGGCAAGGGAAAGGTATTTGCAATATACTATATATACTAGAGGTAAACATTTTACTCTTCGCAGACAGTAGTGTTATTGAACTTTTATATAATTGTTGCACATTCTGTAGGATACTCTTCGCAGTTTTTTGAAAAGAATCTTGTGTTTATCTTATAAACTTCATTCTTACAATACCTAATGTATTGACTACATATTTAAATTTCTTTCCCGATGGTGCCGACTGTATTGGCGAAATGCGTGGCAGTATATTTTATAGTATAAACTAAGATTCATTCTTACAATACCTAATATATTGATCACATATTTAATTTTAAACTTTTTTCATCTCCCGATGATGCCGACTGCGTAGGCGAAATTTGTGATAGTATATTTTACAGCATTTTGGTGTCTATAGAAAATTACTTCAATTTTAGTAGCACATTGAAAATTGCAGCCCTCTGTAGATTCATATTTTTAAATAAAATGTCCTATAACTTTTTTTATTTACTATTTGATTTTTTCAAAAACAATGGATTTCTTCCTCTAGCTAACACTAACTTATAGCCCAAATTTCAATTCGATCGGACTTTTCTTTCTTTAGTTATCGTGCTTACAAGAAACGTGACGGACGGACAGACGGACGGACAGATGAACAGACGGACATTTTAAAAGTTGTTCAGAATTCGATGACGAACGAAATGATTTTTTCTTTGCGAGCGATATTAACGATTTTAGAAATGTCCCGATCAAATGCAATATACTCTTCGTTATCGTATTTGCGAAGAGTATAATAATAAATAACTGTTTACTTTAGCACCAGGAAATTACCTTTACTTAGTATCACTAAATTATATTCTATCTACTAATCTTATTTTCTAACATTGTATACACATTCTTTCTTTAATCCTACCCTAATTAAAATTCAATAATTCGGAATTCGGAATATTTTATTGCTTGCCTGCGAAAAACTAGTAGATAGACATATAGCATTTAATAATGTACTTACATTAAAATGATCACACACATGTAGAGACCTACATGTCTGTGAAATGTCTTTTTTCATTTCTTCTACACGCTTTTTGCCATTTTGATCGACGAATCTTATCTTCTGGCAATATTATAAATACTTTATCTGGCACTTTCATTGTAGTATTCTTACACAACGGTACAATGCAATATTTAAAATAAGGAGTTTTTGTTTCCATTTTAAGTATACACTTAAAATTTATCTGAAATCAAGAGGTCGAGTGCTGGGATCTCCGTCGTCGTTTGTAAATTGTATGGTGTGATGTCACGACTACTCCCGCGCTTTTGAACCTGTTTGAAACGGTTCGCTAGCGCGCGAAACTTGCTCTGCTAACCCTTGTAAACAATTTTTTATGTGTTTATATAAAATGAATAGATTATAGAATGTTTTATGAAAATTAAAGAATGAGAAGAGAAAAATGTAAATTGATAAAAATGAAGAGTGGAATATGGTGAGGTACAACTAACACACAACATACAATTACTTATACAATATTACTCTACCCATCAATAAATTACGTAATAGTACCCATAATGGACTACCTAAATCATTTTTCCAGTAGAAACTGCATACACTAAATATTAAACTGTATTATGGAGTATAATATTATATAATTAAAATAAAATAATTAGGACGGTTATTTCTATTCTTTAATAATTTAGGTGTCAGTAATTCCACTGTAACATTGGTCGAAACCCAAAAATACAGCAGTTTTTATTTATTAATTAATAATAAATAAAAAGAAAGTAATTATTATTATATTTCAGTTTATATTTCGAGTTGTATTAGTTTCCCTACTATATTTATTAACCAGAGTGTACATATCGACCAGAACAATAGATTTTATTGCTTTACTCTATCCCGTCGTAATGTGTTGCTAGTTCACGTACTCTGGAACCAAAATTCTTTTCTGCACGACGTTCATTTATTTTATATACGTCTGTCACTTTCGGAACTTCCTAGAGAGAGACACAGTCAACGGAGGCTTTTTCTTAACTAGGCCCCTTAATATTCTATTTGCAGAGGCAAAAATCACACAACTCTAGAATTCTACAATAGGCTTCTTGCACTTGCCGTATTTTTTAAATTAATTCATACATTCTAATATAGCCTTACATTAGCGATAATCTAATTTGCTTTAATAATTTCTAGCTGGAAAATGCTTAAATTACTAATTGTACATTAGATGCTATGGGCGTGTCTAAGAACGCTCTATTGGTACGACGTGATCTACTAGTATATCTCCGCATGGTACAATATCTAGTTCGTGCATTAAGCACGGGTGGTTGTTTCGTAAAACTATTTTCTTGTCTCGAGTTTGTGATATATTTGCAGTCATACCATTATATCCTGACACGAGAAATTTCATATTAAACATGGGTATTCTGTATGTATAGTTGAGGAAATCTATATTGTGACGGGACGTGCTGGGCAAGACACGACATGTGGGCGGGAAATGTATAACACATGACATCTTCCGTCTTTTACACCGCCTACATTAAAGCGAGAACGATGATTGTTGTGTTTGCTGGCACGCGACCAAGGCGGAGTTTAGCTTACATGCTGTAGTACTTCAGGTCTGCACTTAATTTTGTTACCGAATTATTCTAGCAGTGCTGATATATTTGTATGTATAATATTATAAAATAAATAATAATTCATGGTAAAGCAAACAGAAAAATTCTCATAAAATTCCTTTTTTATTAATGTGACCGGTTTCGTGAACAAGTAATTAATAAAATGGATTTTTTATGAGAATTTTTCTGTTTGCTTTACCATGAATAATTGCTCATATGGGATTAACCTACCTACGTTAAATAATAATTATTTAAAACCTGTTTATTTGCTGGCGTGTTTTTGAAAATATTTTAAGAAGTTTATCGTGTTGAAGTGAGTTGTGTAATAGTGTAATATGAGTAATAATCATTTTATATCTGTTAATTTCTTGGTGTGTTTTTGAAAATAATTTAAGAAGGTATTTGACGTAAAAATGTTTCAACCGTGGGAAGCTTCTACGTCTACATTTAATTGTGTTTGTGAAAATGAAAGTGATAGTGATTACAGTGATAAAGAAAATTAAAGTTTATTATTGTTTTCAGTAAGAAAGAATCAGTTACATTTGAACGAGCAAGTGAAATAAATTTGCATTAATATTTACAATAATCTTTTGAGTTGCAAATTTTTTTAATGGAACATGATCTCTATTATGTGGAACATTATAATAAAGCACAACTGTTGGAAGCCCTGCTAACGAAAAATTATAAGAAGTATGTCATAGATAATGTAGCGGAGAGATATGGCCACAAAGTGTTGCGATTACCGCCATATTTCTGTATTTTCAACCTGATTGAATTAATTTAGTGTAAACTGAAGAAAAATGTCAGAAAAGGAAATACTTGTCCGAAAGTCTATAAAAGAGTCGTAGACTTAATTCAAAATGAAGTGTCGAAAATTAACAAGGAAGATTGGGAAAAAAGAATTAGGAAAGTAATTACATTCGTGGATGATGATTTAAAAATTTCCAAATTTCATATAAATAGTTTTTTACTTCACTTTATTTATAATTTTTGAAAATCAAAACGAGTTATGTAATGGGTTCATTATACCACTTGTGGTGTAATAGAGTTCATTACATAACTAAAACCGTCAATGAATGATATAATAAGTACGAGTATTTATCAAGATGGTCGTAGATAATATTCATTTACATCATCAAATCTCGTTCCGTTGATGAATTTTTGCGAATGGTTAGTAAACGATTTAAACAATAATGTTGTTAAGACTTATGATTTATAATTGTAATAGTTGATATATATTTAAGTTAAAATGGGTAGTAGATCAAATAGTACTGAAACAAGGAGTAGACAAATTGTACATACAATTGCAGTGTGCGCATGTATAAGTTAAGTTGTTAGAACTTGTCATATGTTTTAATGTTTTTGAGCTGGTTGTTGTTTTTTGAATGCAAAAAAAGAAGAGGATAAGTTCCTTACAATAAACACGGCAGTTTTCTCAGATTACGAGTCATTTTATTTAAAAACAAATGTTATTCTGGATATTACAGTTATGCCGATGATGCATGGTTTCGTCCGAGTAGTTATGTGAATAATCAGAATATGAGAATTTGGGTAAAAACCAAAGATGATACCGCATATCCCACTTGTTGTCACCATAATCATCTGTTAATTTATTAAAATTATTAAAAAGGAAAATGGTTACTTGCTACTAAAAACTAATTAAACAAAAATTCAAAATGCTAAAATGATGTGTATTGTGGCGAATATGTTTAAACATGTAATACTAGAACGAACTAGTAAAGTTTTCAAAAATACATAAGCGACAAAACCTATGTATCGTGTTGTGCATATTTATATGCGCTGAATTAAATGCAGTTTGCTAGTATACTAGAAGATCTTCATTGTATATGTAAATTCATAAATAATTAAATTACTTAAAATGTAAATTTAGAGATGCAAATTAAAATATGTAAATATTAATAATAAAGTGTTTGTTGTGTCAAAAACTTGAATTATAATTGCACTAACAACTAACTGCATTTATAAATGAAACATGAAATTTTTACAAGTGTATATCGTAGAACAACTATTTTCAATTGAATAACTAATTGTACAGGGTAACTTTATTTTTTCTAAAATGTTTATTTTAATGAGAAACTTTTAGAGAAAATAAAAAGTACACATGAAGAGGAAGGGTGCCAGTAGCAGTCCTCCAATCCATCAGCAAGAAGCAACCAGCTCCAAGTCCGCCGAAAAATAGTGGTAAGAATTATTTCTGTTAATAACCGATTGTACCTGAATACCTGCTTAGTATTAATCTTTCCGTAAATTACCGACTGCATCCGAATACTTGCTGAGTATTAGTCATTCTGTTTATCAATTTTATTCGAATGTCCACTAATCCAATCGGCTAAAGATATTCAGCAAAGTTCGTGAATCAATAAGTAAAATGCGGGTTATCCATTCGGAAACGAGCATCGGGAATATTCGGCTGTTAATATTTGTTTAATTTGTTTATTTTGTTTAATTATGCACCGATAGGTAGATACCTCTGGAGAATATTCAGTTATCAGTATTTGATGGTTATATATTATGTACCGATGGGATTCTAGTATCTAGCATATTTGAGTAGAATCCGATCTCAATGTTATAGGGGAAGTCCCCGATACCTAGTCATTTGGAGACGGACTTCACCAGGAAAACGTAAAAGGCATGAGTGAAATTCCAGTATTTAGCATATTTGAATGGAATCTGACGAAACGTCCCAGGTTAAAGTTAACATGTGTTCCAATTGGCCCTATGAAAGGACAAGAGGGGGTAAATCTAAAAATACAGTAAACCCGCGACTAGTAGGTATCATTAACCATCTGTCCCTGGGTTGACAACCTACTGTAGTGTCACGATTGTACACCGTAACCACTTGTACAAAGTTATGAAAAAACAACTTTTACGTTCTTCAAGCACTTTTTTCTATATAATACAGTGGAGTCTCGAAAATTAAAAAAAGTCGATTTCGAGTTTTGATATAAAGTTGTATTTTTTTAAATGGGAATCATAGTTGGCTATGGTTTATTTAAAATGGACATTTTTTTCTCTTTCAAACTGTATATCATATGTGGGGTCGCTTTTGATGTGTAAGTATTTAATAGCGAAAATAATCCTTTTAGTAGATTACATTTTGCGCTTTTTTTATATTTATTCCAAGTAGGCGTGTGCCATCTGTGACAATGTTTATCCGTTTGTCAGTAAATTGCATATTAATAGTTTTGTTGTTAAGTGAAGATGTTTTTTACAAAATTACGAGAAATATGATATACTAGAATCTTTATTAATAGTAATAACAATTGTGATATTTCATCCGAAATATATTTCAATCGCTATCCAGAAAGAAGACAATCTAATAAAGCTATTTTTAAGAGGTTAAAAGAAAATCTCATTAATTGTGGGTCCTTCAACAAACCAAGACAAAAAATTACAACACTGAAGATGCTGAAGAAACTTCTATAACTCTAATAGGAATGGCGGTTGCAAATCCTTCAATTTCAAGTCGTCAAATTGAAGCTGATTCTGGGATTTCAAGACGTCGAGCTTTGGGTATTTTGAAAACACGCAAATTCGAGCCTTATAATTAGGAAACATCACTTGCAACCAAGTGATCTTTAGCGACGATTGGAATTTCAAATATGGTATCGTCAAAAAAAGTCAACAAGACCCATTCTTTTCTAGAAATGTAATTTGGACAGATAAAGCCAACATTAGCAGTGCAGGAATTTTCAACAGGCATAACGAGTACTATTGGTCTAATATGAACCCTCACCGTACCGTTGACGTGCGGTCTCAGGGACGCTTTGGTTTTAGTGTTTGGTGTACTTTACGTGGCAATCGTGTTTTATCATATCCTTCAAGAAAATCTTAATTGCCAACGGCACTACGAAATCGGAAACCAGAAAATTATTAAGGAATTTTTGGACAATCTACCCTTAAGTGAGGCAAGAAATCAGTTTTTCCAACAAGATGGTGCACCACCTCATAATATTCAGAATTATTAAATACCAATTTTGGAAATAACTGAATGGGAAGTAACGGACCAGTGAGGTGGCCACCACGATCACCTGACTTAACGCCACTGGATTTTTCCTTTGGCGCCACATTAAAGACAAATTAGACAAGATGACCAGTACCAACATAAACTTAGTCAAAAATTTTTAGATTGTGTGAATTCCATTTCAAATCTTCATATTTATATATTTATAGTGCAGTTCAGAGTGTTATGAAGAGGTGTAATTTAT